>CANUEZ040000111.1:13637500-14141207 GCA_948099385.1 Fasciola hepatica | reverse complement strand
CAACAACTATTATTGAAATCGATATTTATTATCTTAGATGCTGAAAATCATCACCCGTTCATCACCTCACCGAATGTATTATTTTTTTCAAAATCGTCAGAGTCCAATGCAAATGCAAATAATCAATCAAAAAGAAACGGAACAAGAAAGAAACACCAAGCCATACAGGTTGGGAAGTGGATTTTGCATGTCCTGTCGCGTACGATCAAAGACCCGTGATTCTATAGAAAAAACAACACAGCTGCGATTTGTCCATGCTGCTGCATATTGCACTGTTGTTTTGTCTACGTGCCGTGTCTTTTTTTTAGATTTATCCGAAATCGGTGGTAAAATACTGTAATACTCAAAATACCCGAAGTGACAGGACGTACTGAAATCACTCTAACCCGGAACTACACAAACCAAGAACACCAAGGCTGTGAAATTCCATGGTAACTGTATTGTACAATTGGCTTGTATAAATTTGTTAAATCAAAGAAAATAATTGACAAATTAGAAGTTGACCAATCACAACGCGCTTTCGCTGTACCTGTCCTCGGCGATCCTGATTGGTAGAAGCTCCTCAGGGTGCGCAGCTACGAAGATGTACCTGGCCGTTTCACGTGTGAAGCCCGTTGAATTACCACAAATACGTAGCACTTTATCTCACGGCAGTCTTCAACGCGTTTGCTTACCTATTTGTTTTATAAACTTCGGTATCTTTAGTGATGGTGGACTGATGGGAAATCTGTGTACAATATGCTCTGTGCCTACTTGTACAATTATTAACCTGTGGTGGCAGAACGATCAACAAACCGAACCAGTTGCCTGGGGGAGATCCATGTTCTCGCGTCTCGAAGCTGCTAGTACATATTTCCATTTGAGAGCTTATAATTGGTAAATGCCTTTTTTGAAAGTAGCGTTTAGTTATCCTATGGTTATACAAGGTATTAGTAATATACCCACCTGCGGAAGATTCAGATAGCTCCCACTCTCCTTGATTTGTGTCACTTGCGCGCAGATACTTCTTGCATCAATAATTTCATCACTAAAGAGAATAAAATGGGCCTCATTCTAAACCTGTAAACCGAATCGATTTCGTGATTTCGCATACGGAGTAAGAAAAACCGACTGAAAATAAGAAAACCAGTCACAATAAAAGTATCCGACACCCAGTCATGACCTAGTTAAAGCTCCTTAACACGGTGTATTACCGCCATTCCGTTGGAGGACCTGGACACAATTTTCAGCAGACTAGAATATATCTCGATCCTTATTACTCCACTCTCGTTTCAGTGAGGTCGCGAGTTCAGTCGTAGACGCATAAACCTTGGTGTCCATTGGAGTGTGACAAGTCAGAATTCCTCAAATGTTTTCTAGTCTGTGGAAATCAGTCGACCTCAGTTCAGTTTATCCTGTCGAAGGACGAACGGTTCCGGGGAAAAAGCACTCTGCCAGGTCACCGTGAAATGATTCAAAAAGTATCGAAATGCGAGAGATGTTGTTCACAGACGGCAATTAACTGCCCACAATATAATGCAGAAAAACCAATTTGAAGTGTAGTCTCAAAATGTTTCATCAGGATGGATTTAATTGGCAAGTATATTCTTACAATAAATGTTCATTTACCCTACAGTTTTCATAATGCTAAAGATCACGTCATCAACAGGACTCGAGCTTGCTCGTGGTCATTCCATTGGAGTTGTAGTCCAAAGCCTCAGCTACTCAGCCACCACGAAATACGCGACTGAATGATTCAGTTAATATCATGCTAACGTACGTCATACTTGGCAATAATAACGACAAGTATTCATAAAAAATTACTCGACTTAGTTCATTCTTGGGTTCAGATAAATATCGATACAACAATCCAATTGGTTCATCCTGAGTGTGGGTGGAAGCTCCGCTCAGAAGGGTCCGCTGAGTCAGTTCATGACCACGGTTTAGTCGTTCGTTGGGTGAGCTGTAACTAACACAAAAAAAACATCAGTGAATCCGAGTTGGGATTCCCCAATAGACTCTTCTGAGAGAAGTATCCACTCCCACTCCGAATGCACAATTAGGATTGTTGTGAACTCACACATACCAAGGGCATAAGTATGACGATGAGTGGACACCGGAATGACGGGTACGCATACCTGATGAGGGACAGTAACAGCTTCCGAGAATTTCTGTTCATCCATCTGTAGATACTGCTTGCATCAAATATTAGCATACTCTTATGTTCGATGCAAACTGTGAGGGTATGGGTCAGCATACTGTTGACAGAAGGCCTACTTCCTTCAGCAGACAGAACTTCATTGTCCGTCCGGAATCGACAACAAGGCTGGAGCCAGCCAAGCGGATCGATGGCCCAGTCAGTCCGTGACAAACCGAAACGAAATTGTCAAATCAGCCACCAACATTCATTTTCGCAGAACCGAACCGAACGTAACCAACAGATCAGCGGGCAAGAGTTGTGCTAACCAAAAGAGACGGATTCGGTCAATCTGATTTGTAACTAAAGGAGTCAGTCAGAAGACTCGGTTATGGGATGCATTCTGGACAAGTGCACCCCGTAAAATGATTTTGATTGCGGTCACCTGGAATCCTATATAAACCATCTGTTTGGTGTTAATAAAACAAGATAGTTCGGTAGTAGCGACGTCTTCTCACCAGAGCTGGTGGGTGTACACTAACAACCTCTGTGGTTGAGTGTTTACGAGGCAGAGAAAATTCAGCGTTTCTGTCAAATCGTCGTTACTAACTGAATATTTACGTGGATTCTTCGGATAGTAAATCATGCTGATCCAATTGATTTCAGAGCGTAGTTTCTGTCTTTCTGCATTTGTCATTTCATAAGTCAACACCTCACGTGCTGAATTCCACTTAGGTGACCTGAACAGTTCGGCAGAATTTCATGTGTTTACTTCGCACCACATAATTGCTTGTTGGATTTGGTATTTCGCTCTGACGCTGCTCTTATCGCGATCCCATTGACCTCTTGGTTTGCAAACTAACACACACACACACACACACACACACACACACACACACACACACACACACGCACACGTCATTCATGCTTTGTATCAATAGGTGAGCTTAGTCGCAATGTTTCATGGAACACTTTCTGTAATTGGTGACTGCCAAATGTTTATTTTCTCAGTGCACACACGCGCACTCTGAGCCCCATAGCACCAGCGCATTTTGAACAACCCGAACCGGTTTCTTCAAAGAAAGTAGGAACGTAAAGTAGCCTAGATAAACATCTTTCTGATCCCTACTAGTGCTGAGTAGACTGCTCATTTCAGTCTGTCAGCATATGGCTCAAGGTGATTAGTATAACTGTCTTCTGAGCACAAAATATGGCATTTTTTCAATACTACTTTACACAGTTCTCTTACCGAAATACTCGTAAGTGACCCTCATCACTTATGTTTATCTACTGATAATAATAATAAGAATCGTAATGATAATAACATTACCAATAATAGTGAGTAACGGTACTTGCTGATTGCGAACAGCTGCAGGAATTAGAACCGCTGTTTTTGATGTATTTTCAGATCATAAATGCTAAACTTAACCATAAAATAGGGATATTTTGATGAATAAATCCATGCCTATTCGCAAGTGCTTTACTCTGAAAGTCATGTGATCTGTAAACGGTAGTTTTAGAGGAAGGATTTATTTCATTCCAACAACTAGTTTTACTAACTTATATTGCTCTAGGTTAATTGTCAACCTTAATGTACTTGGTTATATTAGTGTAGTAAGCAAGGTTCAGTGGTGTTCGATCTGAAATAACAAGGCAGAAGACACATTAAGCCCAAAGCACAGTAAGGGTCTCACCGGATTCCCATGCCTGTATAAACCGAAAACGAATATGTCGGTCTACAGCTTGATTGTAACATTAGTGTAGGGATTTATAACCACCGGCTGAATCAGTGTTTTGACAAGGGTGGTTTAAACCTCATCAGTCTGACGTAACCAGTTTGGAACCCAACATCTGTGGTCACAAAGTTATGGTTTCCCGTGAATTTCCTGGCATTTCAGTACACCTAACGGTTATAACTACACCATTGCTTCCAGGCATGTGCATGAATCAGAAAATGTTGGTTGATAAAACACACATACACACTAGTTGGTATCATAAGGTTTTCGCAACTCCATGATGTAACTGTTTGCTGGGACTAATTCTTTCGGCTCAGTGGTTGCGTGGTGGTTTAGAATAACGAGATCCTGGGCTCTTGCAGCCGGAGTTCATCAGCCTACCTTTGTCTGTTTACGAGGTTCCAGGATTTTGAAGCAAATGCTTCTTCTTCATCCCAGAAGGCAAGAAAGGGCCCGTGTTCAGGTCTACTGAGTTTCGCGTTGAAGGGGTTACGGTAGTCTCCTTGTAACGGCTTTTTCTAGACTTGTTTACCATAGTTCAAAGTCGTCTTATATGAAACGTAGGGAAGTTTTTGTCATTTCAGTTATTTCCCAAACTAGGAAATACCTTTGGACCTAGTTGGATCAATATAATGTCTCTTGTTTTGTTGACAGGTTGGCGAAGGCCGACTCTGTACTCCTTGTGAAGTCCTCTTTTGCTTTCGCGGTGACTCGTGAGCCTAATCCAGTTTAGTGTCTAATACGCAAACAAAAAAGAGTGAGCACAAGTTATCGATCTAACAGACTCGGTCACACCATTTGCGTAAAATAGGATTGATCATTTAAGTGACCGTAGGGAGAGAGGCGTTGTAAGGTGACTAACTGAATTCCAAGTACTTACTAAACACTCCTTCTGATATAAGGCCATAACAGGAGGCTGCCTTGTCAACGAGGTTAACAGTCTTTTGTAGGTTAGAAGCATTGCACGGATTTTACTCAAGGACTCAAGACTCATAGAAAACATTGCGAAGCTTCCTGTAAGAGTGGAGCAATAAAGCCTCCCTGAACGAGGGGAAAAATCGTTCAGAAACTAGCTGAACGTGCCAAACCAAGTCAGTCAATGAACACTCCTTCATCCATGCATGTAACTGACCCAGCCGTGTGAACAGAAAAAAGGTCCCACATAACTAGAGAAAAAACTCAACCAACCAGTCCCGATAAGGCAACAATCTTACAAGACAGGTGCTTTCGAGATTACTCTATTTACGCTTCGAATAATGTCTTTCGTTCACGCTCAATGCACTGCCGCTTCGTAACAACCCACATATTAAGTAAGTGTTAGACATTCCACCACAGTCTGGAGTGCTTTGTTTTCATCTGATTTACTGTATAGGGTTGGTGAGATAAGAGTTGCAACGAAGACTGAATGCACAGGCAGTTCGTAGAAAAATCAGTGCAAATACGAACTTTGCGATTGCTTCTCTAACTGCCACGATTAGAGCAGCCAGTGCGAAATAACTTACTGGTTGGGTAACTATATCTCCTTGAGGGCAACTCATTTCCAGATCGACGACGGAAGGCAAAGCACATGACATTTGTCGTTTTGACCAGGAGACTGATTTGGCACCGGGAAGTAGATAGAGGCTGGTTGTCACTTTTTTGCACACGTGGGACTATCCTGGAAGACTGTGATCAATATCTCCTTCAAACTGAGGAGGTTTGATGCAATCTGATCTGGCACCGGGGGACCCTGAGACAGCCAGAGTTTGTTGCATAGGTGATGGAGTGTTACATCGAACAGAAATAATTTCCAGATCCGGTTGAGTTTCAATAGAATAAGAATTCGACGATCGGTCACATAACATGTGTCTTCGGAGTGTACTTCGCTGGAGGTAAAAGTACACTTGATTTTACCCGCGCCCAGACGTGGTCCATCAGATACGTTCTACACGTTCTGTGTCGATCTGGTCATCTTAAGCCTTCCGAATACGTCCCAAGTATGTGCGGATATGACAGTGATGCAGGAAGTCGTGTCAATCTGTGGGCCTACTGGCGTTCTATCAGTGACTACTGTGGCGTACTTTCTCCGAACCTCGAAATCTGTATTGTTTGTGACCACGATGCAATGAGACTTTGGATCGGACGTTGCTGTCGGAGGCTGAAATTTTCAGGGCTTCTTTCGGTAACCCTCAGGTTCAGAAGATGGCTTGGTTCCACGGTAATCTTTCTTGTGTACTTTCTGGCGCAAATTTTGGCAAGTATGCTTCTTAGTGGGACAGAATTGCACAAAATGCTAATCACTTCACTTTCAGCATACCGCTGGTGGTTTGCTCAGAACTGGTTTATAGGTCTGGTTTGCTGGAACAGACTCTGATATTTCCTGGACATTGAGAACTCCTAAGTTTGTCTGGGTTCCTCCACAATTGCTGAAACATGCTTCATGGTCTTTACTTGTGGACGTGCGACAGTGTCCGCAGAATTGCACTGGGGTCTTGTTCAATTCGTCGAGTGGATGAGTTCTAAGCTGTGCATCGTAAGGCGATTGAAGAGCTAACCAACAATAAGACACTTGATGTGGTCTTCCGTCATGGCACTCAGTTTGAACTTTCGCCTACAAGGCTGATTCTACAAACATCAATACATGATTCTACTGGCCCTAGTGATGCACTAGAAACACACCAGTATCCGTTACTCGTGACGAAGAAGGCTTTTGCAAAGCTAAACGGTGGAACATGGCTCGCTCAACTGGCCCCATCTGATGTCTATCTCCAGATCGGAGTTCCGAGGATTCAAAGGAACTTCTCAGTATCAACATCCATTGTGGCTTATTCCAGTTCACTCGTTTGCCAATTGGCGTCAAGGCTGCTGCAGCAGTATTTCAACAAATTATGGGCTCGATGTTATGGGACTCTAGAGAAGCTGTTGCTTATCTGGATGATATCACTGTCCTAGAACCGAGTCCAGACCTGCTATCGCAAGGCCTAGAGACTGCTCTCAGGAAAATTCAAGAGTAAGGATTCCGAGTGCACATGAACAAATGTAATCTCATCATGCCTTCTGCAAAGTACATTCGATTCATCATTGACAAATTTAGTCTCCGTCTAGACCCAAGAAATAGCAAAGCCATCAGGAAGGTGCTTTCTCCTAAGGATGCTAATTTCTGGGCCTCACATGACACTGAAATTCATGCCAAGCTTAGCGAAGCCTATTTGTTCTCACGTATCAACATTTTTGTTACCTTTCCAATCAACGAAAGGACTTAGGCAGAAGTGAACATCCTAGGGGCTGACAATACTAAAATCTGTCCATCACTCTCATATCCGCCTGAATTAAAAACCTCTAGATATTATTGATTGTACGGCCACTCACCGGATACCTACGTACTTTTGTTTGATATCCAGGAGCGACAGAACCAGAACAAGTGATACCTCGAAGTTTGATCAAACTGTTGGATCATTTATAAAAGCACCAGTGAGTGGGGAGATTTGGACAAAACCAGATAGATGGAGTAAACCGTAGAATCTACAGTGGATATGGTTGATGACATCTCTAAAGTTTGGGTGCTTCAAATTTGACAAATTGATGGACGTCATCGACAAAGCCCAGTTGCTTGCGTTCTTGCGAATTATCAGAAATGGCCACATCGTGAATCAGTCTTTATTCCTTTCTGAACTGGAGGAAAAGGCTACGGGTCAAGATATTTTCGAACTCGTGGCTCAAAACGTTGAATTCAGAGGATTGAAATGGGAAAAATGCATCCGTATCTGCGCGGATGGAGCTGTTTCTATGCAAGGCCGAAGAAAAAGATTCGCTTCACATGCACTAAAACAATCCAAATATGGAGGCTATGCATAGCATGATGAAGCACCTGGAAGTTTTAGCTGCCGAGGCTCGCCCCACTCCGCTCTACAAGCCAATGAACGAGGTCATAAAAGTTGTCAACTACATAAAGTCGAATCCACTGTGAACCAGAATTTTGACTTCCTTATGCGAGGCTATGGAATCCGACCACAAATGTTTGGTACTGCATGCCGACATTCGATGGCTTTCCAAAGGAAACGTTTTCGCTCGTATTATATTTTTTACGAATCGAAGTTATTTCGTACTTTGCGATTGAAGATACTAATGATTTTGGGTTTCTGCGTAACAACGTTTCGTGGTTGCAGGTGTCTTTTCTGAACAACATTTCAGGTAAATTGAACTCTCTGAATTTGAGCCTTCAAGGAGCGAAGCGAAACATTATCACCATCACTGAAAAACTAAAGGAGTTCGAAGACAAGCTGCAGTTATGGATTACCTGGCCAGAAAACTCCAGTTCTGATTTCTTACCAGGAATCAGGTCATCTTCTGACAAAATAAAAATTTCACGAGAAATTCAAGAGGCGCTTCAAATTCTTGCACTGGCATCTTCAAAGTATTTTCCCTCACTGAATGTGAAACAAAATGAATGGGTAATTAATCCTTCCGCGGATTTTTTCCAAACTTCCATGAGGACGGCGGAAGAAGAAAGCCTCACTGACTTGAAGAATGATTTGATTTACAAGGCTTCGTTCACCGAGCAAGAATAGTCCTTTTTTGGATCTCACTTCGAAGTCAATATTCAGAATTAAGTGAAAAAGCAATCAAGTCCTTGTAGCCTATAGGAGACTTTCGAGCGCGGCTAGTGAACGTGTCTTCTATTCGGTCTGGCAGCGAAATACCAACGTTATCCCCCCTATCGGACGAATAGAGAAGACGCAAGTCGGTTTACAGATGTAAAGGTGTATTCCATATATAGTGGCACCGAAACAGTCCCGATACGAGAAATACACCGAATGGATATGAACGCAACGGCTTAGCAGAAAGCGAACCACGAGCGTGTACAATCGGCGAAGGACCGAAAGAGAAAGTGATTCAAAACAAGGTCGATGGAAACCTCGGAAAAGTCAGTTCAGGCAAACTTACGCAACCGAACAAAACAGTGAGGTCGATGTCAAAAGTCGGAAAAGATCGTAGAGAAAACAGATCGAAAATGATGTCGAGAAAACGGTCATTTCCTCAGAACGATCGAGGTCACTACATTCCCTTCGGTTCTTCATAGTTGACGGAAATCAAATCCAAGAATCGCGAACGACCACAGATACTGGATGCGGCAATGCGCGTCTGCTTGTCAAACATTGAGCGGAGATTTGCGAAAATTTGTTCTGAAAAAGCTCACAAATCTCATTGAAATAGATTTTGTCTTTATCTGAATAAAAATATCCCTCATATTATTTATTCAAATCAATTTTAGAAATTGCCAAAATATTTATTCTCGTATTCGGTGGGGAAGGGTGTGCCGCGATATTTTTTTACTATTTAGTGTGCAGTCAAGGAAAAAAGTTTGCTTAACATTGCTGTAGATAATGTGAATCCTTCACGAATGAACATCAGTTTGGTCAGATCATTGTTAATTGAACTGTATTCATATATTCTCGTTCCGTTGTGTCCTACACGTCTAGACTTATGAGAATGGAAGCGGGTGAGTAAAGTTCCTACAGTTAGGTAAAGCCAAGCAACTAGACGACCTAATCAAAACAAACTATTGAAGTCGTTCTCAAGTCATAACTTCGAACGGAAAGGGCAGAGTAGAGAGGAAACCTGAGTAACTAAGTTTCTAGCTTCCGTTGGGTAAAACGTATCTGAACTATACCTTCCAAACGCCAGCCGTTCCAAGCGCAGTCTGGGTAAAATATACCCCGAAATCGCGACGTAATTGAAGAAAAGCAGTCGTAATATCTGTGCACAGGACAACATGGGTGATCATACTCTTTGCTCAGAAATCCGTGACCAGTGTTTGTGAATGGAGGTGAGTAAATAGGATCAGGCAGTGTACGACTTATAGTGATCAAAGTGATATTTTTATTGACCCATCTCAGCTTGCAAGTATGCAACCCCATTTTCTAAAATAATCCTTCTGTTTCTAAGTTATTTTCGGATAGTTCAGTGTTACGCTGAGCCCGCCTAATCGTCCCTCGCTGAACAATAATAGTAGTAGAAAATGCTCTTTTTACTACCGTTTTTTATTCATTATACAACAAAGTGCAACAATTCGGAAAAAAGGCCGCAGCCAATGAAAGGCTGCCAAATGGGAAAGTAACCGGCGGTGGCGGGAATCGAACACTGATCGTCATAGTCCACAGTCCTCAACGATGATAACCGCGTGAACACTGCCTGTCGAGAAGATTTTGTGTGCTCATCACCTGTTGATGTAGTATGCTGAATGCCGTGCTGCTTCATAATGATTGCACGTGTTATCTCGGCAAAGACCTAAAATGAAAGGAAGCTCCGCGATCCGGAACTCAGTAAGTGCATAAGCAAGCAATAACACCTATATCAAATAAAATGGGTATAGTGATCGAACTCTGATTTCTACAGTTGACTAAACGACTGCCTACTGTCCGTGTCGAAGGCAGGCACGTTTTCGACCATATCATTGCCAAACTGTCACAACGGTATCCTAGTTTTCTCGGAGGAGAATGCCAAAGGTGAAATTTATTCCTCTGTAAGTTATGAGATCATGTGCTTATGTGATGCTGTATTAAGCAGTGTGTCTTCCGTTGGGGTTGCTCAAGTTCGATCTAAAAAATACAAAAACGCAGAAAACTCCATGAGCACAAAGGCTCAGTAAGTGCATCAGCAGGATCGTACACTTACATTAATCGAACACCAGTACCGCTGCCAACAGCCTCCTCATTATAATGCAGTTATAGATGTTTTTCATTTAACCAAGGTTGGACATTCTACACTGAATCGAGAATGCATTGAAAAACCTAGACTCCAAATTAGATAAAACCAGAAAAGTTTGATCAAGAGAAAACTGCTCTGAAATAAGAAGCAAATTAGGAGGATTACTAACTGCTAAGGTTGATTGGTAGATGGCGACCTTCGAATTCGAACACCACAATCAACTGTGGTGATCAAATGGAAAAGCGCCGGATGACACGGAGTGGTCTACTTTATGAAAACCTTTGTTTTTCTTTCCTTTAAACCTATTAAAAATCGGAAAAGCAGTCTTTTTCCCTTTTTCCAAATGAAGTAAACGGCCATATGGTCTAGGAACTGTTGCTCATCTACTAATGGAATTAGGTTCTGTTTTCCTGAGTTATTACTCCCAGGAATTATATGAGCAAATAAATCTTCATAGACTGAAAGAACTAAGATTTTATGTCCTTCGTCGCTCACTTACATCGCCGGTCCTCTCTTAAGCCAACCAGTACTTTCAAGCATCTCTACAAGTTTTAAAACAGCGAATACTGCCACCGGCAGGATGCTATCCAAAGCACCTCCCAAGTAATCATAATAACCGGAATTTTGAAATTCTGCAAAACAAGAAAACGTGCACATTTTAGCTAACAGTATACCAGATTTTTTCCCCTTAATTCCTTCATAGAATTCGTGTTAAGGGCAATTAAAAGTTGACTGTCAAAAATGAGGTTGTTTCTATCGTATCTACGATTACAAGTAGTATCGTCGTTAGTCAGTCTTGTTGTGCTGTTACTCAGTCCTGTCACATCGTTTCTCAAACTTGCATGAATGTTCTCATTCAGCCAGTTTTCTGGATGAACCTCTCAAACTTGATCTCATGATTGGAACGCAACGGAATAGTCACCCATTTTTCTTATCGGTTTCCAGCCAACAAACATGACTTCCCATGCCTTCTTTTTATCAGGTCCTTGTCAAGAGTTCAATGAAGCAGATTTCAAGCCGACACATATCATACCAGGCGGAGAAACGATGCAACTGAAATGGGTGTCGATACGACAAAGCTGAGAACTGAATAGAATCCAAGTAGTTTAAGAATCTTTCCACAAATCCAGTGAAGATGGACGGTGGGAGACCGCAGTGAGTCGAGAAGTAACCAAATAACAAAGAAATAAAAAAACAATTCTCAAAAAGGAGTCAGCCTTCGAAAAACTACTAAATTCTGTCTTATTTATTCCATTCATCAAAAGGACAAAATGATAATAATAATAATAATAATAGTAATAATAATAGTAATAAAAATGGTAATAATAATCATCGTCATCTTCAGTGAATGTAGTCAGGTCCTCGTTTTAAGGCCTTTTAGTTTGTCCTTGACTAAGTATTTCGTTTTTCTGTACATCTATGCAGACATTTTATAACGCATCAACTGTCGGCAATTAATATTATACGTATCCTGTCGCCAATTTCCAGGTCTCCTGGTTTACGTATGTCTAATGAGTTTATTGATTTCATTTTTTACCGATTGGTCCGTTGTTTGTCAAACAATCCATTGGTTTTGAGTGCAAATAGGACCTGCGCATAAACACGTCGTTCATCCTATGTGATTACTATATGTATGGAAGGTTTCTACCATGTGTATGAACACAACTCAGTCTAGAGAATTTATTGTTGGCACAAGGAGCCTGAATCGTATGTAATGGAAAATCCACTTGCTTTCACATCGAAAAGTCGGACGCCTCGTGCCAACAATAAATTCTCTGAATATATTTCAATGTCCGATGGATCACGTTCATCCGTGTGTTGTTCGTCCCATTGGGAATGGACCGACGAAGCTAGCCCAATGATTAAAACTAGGACAGATACTGTGTATCATTGGAATAGTGGTTCGCGCCTTATCGAGTATTCTCTAGTGTTATTCACACCGGCCTGTCTGGACGGCGGTAGCTCGGCTGGTAGAGCATCTGCCTGGAATTCGGAGGGTCACTGGTTCGACTCCGGCTTGCGGCGTCCGAATTCGCGGTGTGGATGCGAGTAGATTTTCCATTGCAGCTCAGTCTATTTAGCACCGAGTAGGCTTCACTACAGTATTTCCAGTAGTTGAAGAGCCAAACGTGAAACTGTGGCTCGGGGCTTTTAAACTATGGTGCAAGACTCTTAAGCTTTAACGCAAGGCTTCTGAACTACCATGTTTGGATCTTAAACTGCAGCAAATATCGTAGATAATCCATTGTGCATATCATACAAACCATTTTGTTTTCATTCCACAACTCGTTATAACAGCTATCATTCACGGTGGGAGATAACCTAGAACTTCGCAATTCTCGGAACTACTGCCGAACTGGGGACAACGGTGAGTCAGGTACAAACAACTGAAATAGAGGGGACAATGGAAAGCCAGGGGAATCAGGTCACAAACGCAAATTCCTAAAAAGGCAATCCCTAAAAGTGAAACAACCGCCACACAAAAGGCTAGCAACTGCAAGAGAGAGGTCAGTGTTGGTTCTCTGGTGGAATGGATAGTTTTGTGTCACACTTATTCGGGGAGGGACAAGAATCCGTATACGATAGTCAAGCTTAGGATGAATTTGGGCCTTGTATAGGACAAGTCCGCTGGATTTAATCATGCATTCGGTAGGAAAATGTAAAACTCATCTCTTCCGCTACCCCCACTACAAAAGTGGCTATATTGAGGGACCAACAAAGAGAAATGGAAAATAATAGGCCCAAATGAATTACGAAGTATTCGGAAAAACGGTAACGATATCAAAAGTGAATGCTACGCAGCAAGAGTCTGGTTTTAAGGAAACCGGCAAATCAACAATTTTTTCTGATATTGAAGCATACAACAGTGTTTACGCCCCGGCCAAAACTCCTCTCGGGTCAGAATTCAGCACTGCGAAAAAACTGGATTGATTGTGTGAAATCCAAGCTGACAGAAAAGGGAAAACGTTTATGACACAGATTGGCGGAGGTGTAGTGAGACCGCAAACCAGTCCGATTTACGCCGCGGTTGATGACAGTCCACGCTCATCGGGCCGAACGTGACTGGCCAGCTTTTGCGTCACCCAGTCGTGTGTTTTATCGATTTGTACGCTCATTGTCTTGCCTTGTAAAACCGCCCGTCAAAGAAATGTCATTACACAGTTCTAGTTCCGAGACACCTGTTCTCTTTCTGACTGGGTAATCAGGCCAGTGCTGGCCGTTATTATCGAAGGCTGACCTCATCAGCAAAAGCCTGAATAGGTTCGAAGTGATGCAAAGAAATTCAGTGCCAAGAAGCTGACACAGTGGGGTGCTTTTTTAGTGAAAATCAGTCGTGGTAAAAACTTTTTCGGTTGCTTCCTGCATGCCTGATTTTAGATTTCAGTTCATTTAGTAGTCAGTCCCAGCTGGTGGATCTCAGCTGATACGGTGATCTGTGCGAACAATACCATAATAAAATGAGAAATCTTGCACAGATTTGTGAAAAGTAAATTCTCAAGGTTGTTTTGTAGCAAGGCTTAACTTAGTTCATTAGTTCAACACATATTCTTCTTTCAAATGAACGTTGACTACCAAGCACGGTAGCCATTTGACCGGTGCTCTTGCACACACCTCTCCCAAATACCCACTGACTGTCTCGGTTCTCGATCGTCCTTTCACAGGTCGCGGAAATCATTATTCTGCTTATCGTGGCCAAATAGTCCCGAGCATTAGATTGACGGACGGGTGGTTCACGTATAGTAGAAAGGACTGACGAACACCTTTACTAGGAAAATGATATCTTGAGGGAATCAACCTTACAGATCTGTTTCTATCAGATCAAACCCGAATGTTAGAAACGCTCAAAATCTGAAGAAAAAGAGCGACTTTAATGAAAATAAATCTGCAGAGTTATTTTTTCGTATTCTACTTAGATCACTTTGCGAACATTCAAACGAACTGTGTTTTGAACACCTTTTCATACGTACCAATCGGGTAATGTGGTGTACTGGTGCAGTGGTGGAATGGAGTCAGTGGTTCAACTGCATAACAGACGCATATAAACACTGTTCCCAACAAGTATGGCGGTACTCGTTGAGCTGAACAAATATGCGGGTCGTTTGGCACCTGTTTAAAAGGTTATTACTTATTGTACTCATCTTTGTGCAGGTGACAAATAAACTAAGATGAACAGAAACTGCGGGCATTATAAAAGTTTCTAGAATAAAATGGAAGAGTCCTGTGGATTTGATGGCTGAAATCAACTGCTGGTTGTTAAATTGTCCAAACAGAACTAGCCCAGATTGATTGCAGTGGGTCACTTGTGCGATTACAATCTTAATTCGAATGAGATGTAATTTGTGTTAATATTCTCTCTCTCTCTCTCTCTCTCCATATATATATATATATATATATATATATATATATATATATATATATATCAGTTGATAATTTCATGACTACTCATGAGTGCAGCCTCAAAGAATCACTACACTATTACGGATGGTAGACAACCAGACCCTGAGACTTGCAGTAGATAACCACATAAGGTCCCAATAGGTCAGGTGTGGTAACGAGTCGGACGACAGTGGATTACCGTCTACCACCAAAGTGACCGGCAGTCGCGAGGATCCGTACTTCTGACCTCTAAGGTAATAAGCAAGCGCTCAAAGCCACTCCATAACCGACGGTGACGAGTTTAATAAACATTTGCAGCCCTCCATTTATTCCAGAACTGAACAATTCAGCTCGAGGTTTTATAGAAGCTTTTTGAATCAAACGGAGGCCACGTCAAATACTGAAATCTGAACGTAAACGTCAATACTAAGTTTCAGTAAATGTTTTCACTTTGGTTACTGGTGATCTAAGCTCGACGAAAATATATATTTTATTGCGACAATTGGCCATATTGAAGTTATAATGCACTCGACCCGTTGATTCGTTGTTGTACAAAATACGGAACTTTTATGAGGAAAACATACAAGCAGCAGCTGGGTCGTTGACTGGCCGGGAGAAAACCGATTTCGGAATTGCTGACCCCAATGACGGCACATAGTATCGCAACCTCTTAATGAACTCAGAACAAAAATTGGACAGTGTGAGTTACCTTACCTAGCAGTTGCACAACGACTGGGTCTTGGCCGCGAACGAGTGCACAAAAATCGAGGCTAGACCTCCGACTGCCACGAGTAAAAACTAAGGTCAATATGAGAACGGGCGAAGATTTATGGTTCTACAGGACACTTGCCAAAAGTGGTTATAAGAGCTCTGAGTTCAGTCGCTTGTAGAGTTTTCCCCAAGACGAAGCGGGCCATCCTTGGGAATCGACGGGCATTACCACGGCGCACTCCACGACTGGCTGCAATACAATTTGTCGTGACCGTGACCAATGCCACTTTGGAATTATTTTTTACATCAACACATGTCACGCAGAATCAGCTACTCGAAGGTATCATTCACTCGGATTAGGGGCACAGTCTGTTCCTTTTCACTATCCAGAGCTCGTTTTTGTGAAAAATGATCAACATCAAGTTGGACTAGGGAACGCAAGCATACCAGTTGGCATAGCCCCAAGGAAGATGACAGTTCTCGCATGAGTCAGTACTCACATTCGGTTCCTACTTGTGAGGATTTCGTTGCTAGCTAATGTTTTGAACTCTCGGATTAACACGAACACATGTGACCTGTATCCAAGAGTTTTGATTAGATGAAAGTATTGACGACGAACTCGTTCTCTTTGAGAACTTCGAGTGTTTTCGTCAAGGCAGAAAACGGCGCGAGAAGAAGACAGGTGGTGGTGTGGTTACTTATCTCATTTCCGAATTGTATGGCAAGTCTAAAGTTGTTTTTACTTTCTCTTTTACAGGCATTGACTCCGTGGTTGTTAAAATTCATCCCTAATCCTCGCATTTTATGATCAGTAATGTGCGCACAGCTCCCTTTTGCTCCCAGAGAGACATCAACCTGTTCTTTGACGCTTTTACACCCGATCTGATCCGGACACTATCTGACGGTTTACGCATTGTTGTTGGTGATTTTAATCATGCGCATACGTACCCCTTACTTGCTTTTGGTTTAAGCGACCTTTGTCTTATCCCAACTAGGGGACATGCAGTTCCTGTGAAGCTGAAGGCTCGCTTATCCGCAGTCTGCAGCGACGTCTTGTACGCTAGGCCGAGCACTTTAAAGCACAGTTTAGCTGGCCTCAAGCGTTGGCCTCTACCATAGCTGTTCCGGAACACATCCCGTGGTCTGTTTCGACAGACCTACCTTCTGAGGCAGAGATCCGCAAGGAAATACAAACCCTAGAACGTCACAAATCGCCGGACTCCGATGGTCTTTCTCCATCCTTATTTAAAGATGGCGAAACGGGGACTGTTAGAGAACTTCAAGCTTTTTTCTGCAAGGTCTTGCATTCTGAGAAAGTTCCCTCTTTGTGGGGATATATATATATATATATATATATATATATATATATATATATATATATATATATATATATTCCTTTATTTATTAGGACAGACAAAGTCATTAAACTTTTCGACACCAAGGTAACCTTCACAGTAAAATATGGCGAACTGTATATATTATCCTGTCCCTTTTATGCACCGAACCTTGAGCCAGGCATGGTGCCAACAACACCAGTACAGAAAGGGGTGACAAGGAAGAGAAAGCGAACTAGTTCATTTTTGAATGTTTCACCGCAAGCGCACTGTTCGAGAGGAAGCAGTCACCCTAGGCTGAATATGGAATGATGAAAAATGCTCTCATCGGTCTTGGAAATACTAGGAATTGAGTTGTAGGGGTCTAGATTTCCCCATGATATGAGTTTCATCATGCAAAGTGAACGTTCAAACCGTGGAAGCACTGCACAGCTATTTCGGTCTTATTAGAAATCATCGGCAGTGCACATCCACCGAGCCCCAGCTGAGACTCGGAAGGGCCCAATATCATGTAGTGTATAAGTTCAATAAAACATTGAGAGACAGCCCGGATAACCTGGTAGTCAAAGTGATCAATTCGCGATGGTACACCCATGGCTCGAATTTTCAGTTGGTGCTCGTTGGATGTGCACTGCTGATGGTTCCTAACAAGGATGAAAAAGTTGTACAGTGCTTCCGTGGTTTTCAATGGTTTAAACGTTCATATTGCATGATGAATCTTATATAATGTAAAAACTAGGATTTTTGACAACTTTGGGATATTTATATAACTTAATTTGTCATATCTTACATACAAAGATTAAAAAAACTCCTCATGACGGAATATTATTATGCCACTAGCTGGAGATAGTCATATACACATCGGGAATATCTCGGTATTGGTCTAACGATAGAAGCATCACGCAACTCGAAGAAATCATACAAATCCCCACTACCACTCAAGCTAACCGAGGACATTGATGACACGTAACTGCTTCACTCGCGACCAAATGAAGCAGTTTTATCGGGATAGATGTCACTGTTGATAAAAAGAGATTACAAAATAAATGATAGTAGACGACACAGGAGTCATTCCTCCACTCACTCCACCATCAGGAACAGAGGTTTTCTGGAAGTTGGTTACTTGAAAAGGCACAACTCTACTGAAAAGAACGGCTTGTTTTCATCCATTTTCGAATACGGAGGTTAAGCTTTCGTTTCGAATCTAGCAAAACTACCGGGAATTATCAGATAATGAACTCATTCCCAGGAGTGGTATGAATCAATAGTTGTACCGATCTACAGGAAAGGCGTCAGATCCTCTTGTAAAAACCATAGAGGAATTATCTGTGACTATCGCATCCAAACTACTCTCTGGTATCATTTCCCGCCGATTATCCAGCATTCACGAAAGATGCAAAAGAGAGGATCCAGCCAATTTCAGACCCGGTGGTGGTTTCATCGATCACATATTTATCCTTCAACAAATTTTAGAGCACAGGCACACCACGTAGACCCACAAAACCTGTCCTTCGATTCAGTCGACCGCACACATATATGACGTAACCTCAGAGAAATTTACTCGTCTTTTCTGACCGTGCAATAGAAAACCTGGAAATGGTGATAATCCCGAGTGAGAACAGCGGAACCGATCTTTGTCTAGGCAGTAAACTGTTTTATTTAGAATACGTGGACGATGTGGTTCCTCTGAGTGAAGACCCACGTAGGTTGCAAGCTTTCCTAAGTGGTTTAAACAACAGTGTAGCGATGTTTGGGATGCGTTTTACACCTTCAAATTGTAAAATGCTGCTGCAGGGCTGGGTTGATCCTACATTTAACCTTGTCTCGTCCGGGGGAAGCTCTAGATGAAGTAGATCATTGTTGTTACCCTGGCAGTTACATTTCACCAAATGGTCAGATCACGGATGAGGTGTCGTCGGGTATGCAGAAGGACATTTGGCTTCTGCTAACCACTACTCTCTGCGGCACCGGTGTCACATCCTGTTGTCTATCAAGGGTCGCGTGTACACTACGGCGATTAGAACAGTTCTTTTATACGACTCAGAAATATGGCTGTTAAGAGTAAGAGATAGGCGACGACTACCGCGGTCTCCGTGGTATTGCTCGAATATGGTGGAAACACCGTATCAGCAATGCTGAGGCTAGGCGCAGGATGCTGGGAATCGGTGGCCAGTCACTGGAACAAGTACTGAATCTAAACTTGTTAAGATGGCAGAGGCATGTGTTACGCATGTCCACCGATAGACGTTCTTGGTGTGATCCATTTTCTGAGGCAGGTTGAGGTGATCAATCCATGACATGGCACATTGGTATGAAACCCTTGACCAGTGAACTTGGCCAAGTTGGACGTGTGAGACTTCCGGGTTGGGGTGTACGAGACCCACCTACCAGATGGTTGGGTACATTTTGACATACCTACGTGTCGTAGCCAATGGTGTAATTGCCTTCGGGCACTTTCTTTGTCTTCGTGATTTCCGCTCATTACTTTGTTTTCGGCCTGTTTCATTTTGTACTTCTATTGATGTTGCTCTCAGCTCGACGATGCAGTGAGTGAGCAACCAAAACCAGAACACAGAAGTGCGAGGCTGGTGTCCAAATGAACTCAACTGAAAAAACTATTCGGAGCAATAAGTTCATGACTTTGAAGGAACATAATTGGATACTGATAAATCACCGGATTAGAAAGGCAGCGTGTTGGCCTGCGGATGATGACGGAAACCCAAAGCGCAGAAGTGCGACGTTAGAGGTCGAACGAACTGGGCTGTGTACGTTCTTGCTGTTACTCCTGCGGAGCGAAATACGGCTGAAGAACAAACAAGCCCCTGTCTGATCGAGTTCAAGATCACTTTCGTACATGGTTAGGCGAAAGCACCAATAAGACAGTAACCAGCGTGAGCGATCGAAACGGGCCACACACTAACATGAGATGGGCCGTTAGGCTTAATCTACCGTGCGTCCGTAAACCACCTTAAAGAGGGTAGTCAACGGCCGAGGCGTCGCAATCGGGTTACTCAGACCTGTGGTTGTAAAAACAGTTCGTCAAGACACTAGTTTTCACGGCCAAAAGTTAACGTGATGGTGAGGCAAGCACACAGGACTGGTGAACTTGGCGACTATTCTGTCCGCACAAATGCAACGGAAACAGATTTGACATTCATTTTTGTGCTTTCAGGTAAATGATATTCTTCAGCAACGCCAAAACTTAACATGTGTACTGTACTGGTCTGAAAAGAAAGGTCTTTGCGCGCCACGTCACGCATTGTAAATTGAGACAGAATATTTCATAGACAAATGCTGACGTGAAGAAGACGAACTTAATGAGGAATAGGTGACCATCCTTCACGAATTCCCCCCAGAAAGGAAAACTTTTGCAGACCTCAAAACTGCGCGACTAGTCTTCAGTCATTCGTAGCGCGTTTTTTCGTACATTGAATCCAAGCCTGTGTCTTGATCGTAAGGAGTTAGCCAAATGAACGCTTGTCGAAGTGACTTAAGTGCCTCATCGTCACGCAAATCCATAGCCTGAATTAGTTCCCACAATCGTCCCGACTAACAAACAGCGCATTCAACTACACTGTTTCCGCACTAAGTCCACGGAGTCAACCTACTCCATGAAAGCCACAGGGAAACAACAACTGCCTCGAGAAATCAGAGTAGGGTGGACGGCCAACCACACGGCTTGCCTAAGCCTCGATATGGTATTCTTGCTTAACTGGTAAAGCAATCATGGAGTCCAGGCGTAGGTTCGGAATTTCAGTTTATGAGCTATGCATATGGAAATAATCCTGTCCGCTGGAAAGCCCTAACATTTATCCCGCAACAAGAGAACAGCTCTTATGAATGATTCTCGTCCAAAATAATCACCGTAGACCGCAGCGTCCTTCAAAAATACAGAGGCCGCGGCAAAACACAATACTCATTTCGAGTTGAGTTCAACCATTGTGTACAGACATCCCCACCCATTCAACTCATGACAATGCTACTTGCATACACCATCTGTACCAGCACCCCAGTGCGCAGCACCATATGGCACCACCAACGCTGCCCTGCACTGTGAACCACACCCCCGTACACACTGCCTGGTTTGATCCACAACTTAACGAACGCAGACGGGGGGGGGGGTTGACAAGGTAGTAGGACTACAAACTCATAATTAGAATCCCGTATATTTTTGTCTAAGAGAGAGCAGATGGATAAGGAACAGAGGAAAGGGAAAAACAGGGCCAAGAGAGCGTCACAAATAGTGCTTGATCTATGGTACAGTACAATACAATGACGAAGGATCATCAACCAGCTGACGAATCGGATACAAACTAGGCGCGCAAAGATAGGGAGACAAACAACGCAAACACGTATTGGTTTTGTATGCTTTGGTTGGGCAACAAGCGGTGATAACAAGGACCGGACAAAGGCGACAGTCAAAAGACAGAACCGAGTCGGACCGCGCGAAGAAGATCAGCTACTCAGGGAAGGGGCATATGTTCACAAACACGTAACTAACCGAATGTTGGGGGTTGGCTATCAAAAACAGACGATTTGTTCAACAAGGTGGGGATCGGTCACATGGGGCCCATTGATACAATGTGGACTTGGCATGCGAATCCCAGGGGTTGTGGACGGCACTACCCGGGCAAACGCGCCGGTTCTATTCTTGTCAAAACCGGAGTGAAAGGAACCAAAGCCAACCTGCATTACGCTCTTGCGAAGAACATATGCGCACTAGGGATAAAGGTTGCGTAACCGAAAGGCGGGTTGGATGAAGATGACAAGAGCGGTAGAAAACAGGTCAGGATTGTTTTTGTGCAGATAGAGGCGATAAAACATTACACAACATAAGAAAAAAGATGCACACTTCAGGGCCGGAATCAACGGGCATTTCGTTTGGGATACCGGAGGAGAACAAGGGAGCCCGGACGAGACGATTCGGTCATCATGAATGGGATATACAGTCATGCATTCTAAATGAAAGCATGCCAGTGATCCAAAAGGATCAGAGAGAATAAATAAAGCTGAGTGAATTGTGCCAAGGAACAGGGTGCGCCGACCCAAAGGAAAACAAATCGAACACAATTAGTTGCACACATGAAAACAGATGAACCCGCAACGATGGATGAGTATCCGGTCTAAAGGAACGGGGATGAGCTGAGTATGAACGAACCGGCTGTGTATATAAGGGAAATTGAGTGCACGTAAATGGCCAAGAGGAGAGGAGAGGTGGAATCAAGGTGGGAAAGACAAACCAAACAATCCACCCGTGTGAAAGGCAAAAGGCTGAGGAAGCAACGATAAATCGACTTCGGACAGAAAGATGGAGCAGCGTAATGAGTAACCTAAGATTGGAAAGCACAAGTCGGGACAGCATACCGAATGAGCCAGAAGTCAGTGGACTATGTATGTGACTGGGGCATTTGGTCGAACCAAAGGATTATTACGCGCAGACTGCCGATAACTTAACCCAATAAGCGGTGACCGATAACAAAATGCGAATGATGAACGACCAAGAGTTTGTGCTGGACCTCGTCAACAGACAGAAGAAAACAACTCAGCTACTACAAAGTTGCGTTGAGAACACTTTCCAGCAGCACAGCTTCGTTGGAAGATAATCAAAAACGTGGGAAATCGAAGATGAAGCAAGGAATTAGTTATTCGGTTTGTGGTAGCAACTAATCGGCATCAAAGACCAGCGAAATGAGCGATCCTTGGGGAGAAACAGTAGATACAACAGAGTAGGGAGAACAATCAAAATGAGAACGAAAAACTGAGTACGCGGGTTTAGGGTGGGGGTGAGGCGTTATCGATATATCACACCGCACATGACCGTCTTGGGTAAATGTGTTTGTGTGGAAGGTGTGCATTATTGTAGTCATAGGAGAAAGACCATCAACCAAGGACGTAGTGATACTAATTAACCGGATGAGTGATCGGGAATGCTACCATGGTCACCTTCATCGGCTATTCATGAGCAGGCCGGTGTACCGATTGCGCGTGATGTGTACTTCCAGAGTTATGCGCTCCTGACGGCTTGAGAGAAGCCAAAGGATCGTAAAAGGCTGCTTGTGGTGGAGCAGTAGTGCTCGGAAAGCTTGTTCCTAGTTGAGAAGGATAAACCCATCTGTTCTGGCCAGAACCGAGCGAGGCGTTTGTAGTACCAAAACCGGAGCTAGCTGAAGGTGCACCAGACCATGGATACATACCGGCCACTGCTGCCATTGCCGCTGCTACCATTGATTGTTGCTGTTGTTGATTGTCCGATGAACCGTTCGCTGCAGACATGGCACCGGGGACAAGACTGACATTGTTGAACGCATTGTAGTCCGCGAGTGCACCTGTAGATAGCTTGTTGGAGGGCAGAGAGCCGGATGAGGTGCCTGGGGTAGGGAACGAGCCACCGACTGTAGAGGGAGGCCACATAGGAGTTTGCCATGATGCAGGGCCGGCATGTGAAGACCCAGGTGTGCCCATCCAGTGCTGCGGTGTCGGTTGTGACTGCTGCTGCGTCTGTTGTTGTTGCTGTTGCTGCTGCTGTTGTTGTTGCTGCTGTTGCACCCAATTCATGGTGAGCGCCATAAATAATCCATTGGGATTAGAGCCAGTCGATGGTTGCTGTGGCGATGAGGCTTGTGGATGTAAGGAGGATGACTGATTCCCGAGAGTTCCGCTGGTTAAACCAAAAGGATTCAACCCAGTTCCGTTGCTCGTTGGCGCGGAATACATCATGCTAGACGGCGGCGCACCTGTTGATGCAAGAGTGGCTCCGGTCTGGCGCCGTCGTTCAGCACCAATCGGTTGTATGGGTGATGGTTGAACTGTAGATGGTTGGTGCATATTGGTAGCACTGAGTAAAGTACCTCCCCCGAGCAAAGAAACGGACGGACCGACACCTGGAAAGGCAAATCGGATGAGTACAGATGAAAGTAGATTCACTGGATACATGGGCATGAAAGCGTATTAGGATTAGCGAGTGATAAAAGGTCCACACAATGTCCTATGACCACAACGGCAAACTTAAACGGGTGGCGACGCTTTCGGTGAAACTTACCACATTGAGGCTGCAGGATGACATGAAACGCCGCGAAGGGCAATAACGATGTCAAATGATTTACCACTCCACACCTACGAACTGCTAGCCAATTTGTCATTGCTCAAACCACATACTATTCATGAAGGTTACGTAAATCAATCGAAGACTCTCGGATCAGGAGAATGTTGGTAACCCTCAACAGACCAGACAAAGATGACTGCTACACAGGATCTCATCAGTGGATAGCAATTTTCACTGTTGCACTTTCCCACTGCAAACGATGGCAGGCATCAGATGAGAAATGTTCCACGACAAACTTTTGAAATAACTGATTCGCCGGGTGCAGTAGCTAAGAGGAAGAAGACTGAGTGGATCGGCAAAGTCTTATACCATGTGTTTAATTAAAAGCACGGATTTCACAAACCACCTGATGAGGCTTCCGGACCACAGATTCGGACTCAGGAACACTCCCTAGATGGTATGGTGCAGCATTTCCTGGCAGTTTACCGAGCCACGTATGGGAAAAACTGACCAATGAATCTGGTGGGACGATCTCGTTAGCTCTCGAATACGGTCACAATTTTGTTAAATTTGACTTGAAATAGCAATAACAAAAAATCGGTGTGAAATGTTTATCGTGTCAATCCATTCATTATGGTTTTTGATCTTACCATAGGCGAAAACACTTAGCATCATACTATGGGTTCTCACTGCAGATTCATAGACAGTAACTGCCTTCAAACAATCTATACCGAATGGGCCATTTCGCGGAAGAATTTAACTATTTGGAAAGAAAAGGTCAAGGGTTTCATACCAATGTGCCATGTCATGGATTGATCACCTCAACCTGCCTCAGAAAATGGATCACACCAAGAACGTCTATCGGTGGACATGCGTAACACATGCCTCTGCCATCTTAACAAGTTTAGATTCAGTACTTGTTCCAGTGACTGGCCACCGATTCCCAGCATCCTGCGCCTAGCCTCAGCATTGCTGATACGGTGTTTCCACCATATTCGAGCAATACCACGGAGACCGCGGTAGTCGTCGCCTATCTCTTACTCTTAACAGCCATATTTCTGAGTCGTATAAAAGAACTGTTCTAATCGCCGTAGTGTACACGCGACCCTTGATAGACAACAGGATGTGACACCGGTGCCGCAGAGAGTAGTGGTTAGCAGAAGCCAAATGTCCTTCTGCATACCCGACGACACCTCATCCGTGATCTGACCATTTGGTGAAATGTAACTGCCAGGGTAACAACAATGATCTACTTCATCTAGAGCTTCCCCCGGACGAGACAAGGTTAAATGTAGGATCAACCCAGCCCTGCAGCAGCATTTTACAATTTGAAGGTGTAAAACGCATCCCAAACATCGCTACACTGTTGTTTAAACCACTTAGGAAAGCTTGCAACCTACGTGGGTCTTCACTCAGAGGAACCACATCGTCCACGTATTCTAAATAAAACAGTTTACTGCCTAGACAAAGATCGGTTCCGCTGTTCTCACTCGGGATTATCACCATTTCCAGGTTTTCTATTGCACGGTCAGAAAAGACGAGTAAATTTCTCTGAGGTTACGTCATATATGTGTGCGGTCGACTGAATCGAAGGACAGGTTTTGTGGGTCTACGTGGTGTGCCTGTGCTCTAAAATTTGTTGAAGGATAAATATGTGATCGATGAAACCACCACCGGGTCTGAAATTGGCTGGATCCTCTCTTTTGCATCTTTCGTGAATGCTGGATAATCGGCGGGAAATGATACCAGAGAGTAGTTTGGATGCGATAGTCACAGATAATTCCTCTATGGTTTTTACAAGAGGATCTGACGCTTTTCCTGTAGATCGGTACAACTATTGATTCATACCACTCCTGGGAATGAGTTCATTATCTGATAATTCCCGGTAGTTTTGCTAGATTCGAAACGAAAGCTTAACCTCCGTATTCGAAAATGGATGAAAACAAGCCGTTCTTTTCAGTAGAGTTGTGCCTTTTCAAGTAACCAACTTCCAGAAAACCTCTGTTCCTGATGGTGGAGTGAGTGGAGGAATGACTCCTGTGTCGTCTACTATCATTTATTTTGTAATCTCTTTTTATCAACAGTGACATCTATCCCGATAAAACTGCTTCATTTGGTCGCGAGTGAAGCAGTTACGTGTCATCAATGTCCTCGGTTAGCTTGAGTGGTAGTGGGGATTTGTATGATTTCTTCGAGTTGCGTGATGCTTCTATCGTTAGACCAATACCGAGATATTCCCGATGTGTATATGACTATCTCCAGCTAGTGGCATAATAATATTCCGTCATGAGGAGTTTTTTTAATCTTTGTATGTAAGATATGACAAATTAAGTTATATAAATATCCCAAAGTTGTCAAAAATCCTAGTTTTTACATTATATAAGATTCATCATGCAATATGAACGTTTAAACCATTGAAAACCACGGAAGCACTGTACAACTTTTTCATCCTTGTTAGGAACCATCAGCAGTGCACATCCAACGAGCACCAACTGAAAATTCGAGCCATGGGTGTACCATCGCGAATTGATCACTTTGACTACCAGGTTATCCGGGCTGTCTCTCAATGTTTTATTGAACTTATACACTACATGATATTGGGCCCTTCCGAGTCTCAGCTGGGGCTCGGTGGATGTGCACTGCCGATGATTTCTAATAAGACCGAAATAGCTGTGCAGTGCTTCCACGGTTTGAACGTTCACTTTGCATGATGAAACTCATATCATGGGGAAATCTAGACCCCTACAACTCAATTCCTAGTATTTCCAAGACCGATGAGAGCATTTTTCATCATTCCATATTCAGCCTAGGGTGACTGCTTCCTCTCGAACAGTGCGCTTGCGGTGAAACATTCAAAAATGAACTAGTTCGCTTTCTCTTCCTTGTCACCCCTTTCTGTACTGGTGTTGTTGGCACCATGCCTGGCTCAAGGTTCGGTGCATAAAAGGGACAGGATAATATATACAGTTCGCCATATTTTACTGTGAAGGTTACCTTGGTGTCGAAAAGTTTAATGACTTTGTCTGTCCTAATAAATAAAGGAATATATATATATATATATATATATATATATATATATATATATATATATATATCCCCACAAAGAGGGAACTTTCTCAGAATGCAAGACCTTGCAGAAAAAAGCTTGAAGTTCTCTAACAGTCCCCGTTTCGCCATCTTTAAATAAGGATGGAGAAAGACCATCGGAGTCCGGCGATTTGTGACGTTCTAGGGTTTGTATTTCCTTGCGGATCTCTGCCTCAGAAGGTAGGTCTGTCGAAACAGACCACGGGATGTGTTCCGGAACAGCTATGGTAGAGGCCAACGCTTGAGGCCAGCTAAACTGTGCTTTAAAGTGCTCGGCCTAGCGTACAAGACGTCGCTGCAGACTGCGGATAAGCGAGCCTTCAGCTTCACAGGAACTGCATGTCCCCTAGTTGGGATAAGACAAAGGTCGCTTAAACCAAAAGCAAGTAAGGGGTACGTATGCGCATGATTAAAATCACCAACAACAATGCGTAAACCGTCAGATAGTGTCCGGATCAGATCGGGTGTAAAAGCGTCAAAGAACAGGTTGATGTCTCTCTGGGAGCAAAAGGGAGCTGTGCGCACATTACTGATCATAAAATGCGAGGATTAGGGATGAATTTTAACAACCACGGAGTCAATGCCTGTAAAAGAGAAAGTAAAAACAACTTTAGACTTGCCATACAATTCGGAAATGAGATAAGTAACCACACCACCACCTGTCTTCTTCTCGCGCCGTTTTCTGCCTTGACGAAAACACTCGAAGTTCTCAAAGAGAACGAGTTCGTCGTCAATACTTTCATCTAATCAAAACTCTTGGATACAGGTCACATGTGTTCGTGTTAATCCGAGAGTTCAAAACATTAGCTAGCAACGAAATCCTCACAAGTAGGAACCGAATGTGAGTACTGACTCATGCGAGAACTGTCATCTTCCTTGGGGCTATGCCAACTGGTATGCTTGCGTTCCCTAGTCCAACTTGATGTTGATCATTTTTCACAAAAACGAGCTCTGGATAGTGAAAAGGAACAGACTGTGCCCCTAATCCGAGTGAATGATACCTTCGAGTAGCTGATTCTGCGTGACATGTGTTGATGTAAAAAATAATTCCAAAGTGGCATTGGTCACGGTCACGACAAATTGTATTGCAGCCAGTCGTGGAGTGCGCCGTGGTAATGCCCGTCGATTCCCAAGGATGGCCCGCTTCGTCTTGGGGAAAACTCTACAAGCGACTGAACTCAGAGCTCTTATAACCACTTTTGGCAAGTGTCCTGTAGAACCATAAATCTTCGCCCGTTCTCATATTGACCTTAGTTTTTACTCGTGGCAGTCGGAGGTCTAGCCTCGATTTTTGTGCACTCGTTCGCGGCCAAGACCCAGTCGTTGTGCAACTGCTAGGTAAGGTAACTCACACTGTCCAATTTTTGTTCTGAGTTCATTAAGAGGTTGCGATACTATGTGCCGTCATTGGGGTCAGCAATTCCGAAATCGGTTTTCTCCCGGCCAGTCAACGACCCAGCTGCTGCTTGTATGTTTTCCTCATAAAAGTTCCGTATTTTGTACAACAACGAATCAACGGGTCGAGTGCATTATAACTTCAATATGGCCAATTGTCGCAATAAAATATATATTTTCGTCCAGTTTAGATCACCAGTAATCAAAGTGAAAACATTTACTGAAACTTAGTATTGACGTTTACGTTCAGATTTCAGTGTTTGACGTGGCTTCCGTTTGATTCAAAAACTTCTATAAAACCTCGAGCTGAATTGTTTAGTTCTGGAATAAATGGAGGGCTGCAAATGTTTATTAAACTCATCACCGTCGGTTATGGAGTGGCTTTGAGCGCTTGCTTATTACCTTAGAGGTCAGAAGTACGGATCCTCGCGACTGCCGGTCACTTTGGTGGTAGACGGTAATCCACTGTCGTCCGACTCGTTACCACACCTGACCTATTGGGACCTTATGTGGTTATCTACTCCAAGTCTCAGGGTCTGGTTGTCTACCATCCGTAATAGTGTAGTGATTCTTTGAGGCTGCACTCATGAGTAGTCATAAATTATCAGCTGATATATATATATATATATATATATATATATATATATATATATATATATATATATATATATGGTATACGCGCGTTATTGGACCGCGTACGGAACAGATTCCAGGCATGCGTCCATATCAGATTTGATAATATATCTGCAGCTTTAGGTAGCAGTGGGCGAGTAAATGTACAACAAATCCAGTAACTTGACAACGTGGAACTTAAGGATCTCGTTTCGTGGTGTGACGACTCGCGCGCCTCAGCGAGTGTAATTAAAAAACTGGTTCGCCACTTCAAGTCTTCGGACCGTGGTTGCCGGTGTTCTGCTCATAATAAATCATGACCATAAACAATAACATACGCCCTTGGTCTCTCACTCTTTTCACTCGCAAGACTACAAACTCGTCACCCCCACCATCATTCGCGGACTGAGGCATAACATTGATTCCGTACACCAATTTCTCCCATCTTCTGTCCTTGTTTCATTGTTGACCGAAACTGGAATCACCCAACCTTCGATTTGACAACTATACCTCTCACTTCTTTTTACTCAAAGCTGGTGTGTTGTTTTGTCCACTAATCAGCCGAAAAGTCAACTACAAAATATTGGTTTTTCAATCGTGAATTACAGTTGGTGACGGAAGCTCGGAATTCCTTCATTAAATCACTTTTTCCGTGTTGTTTACCGTTCACCCCACAGCGGTGGCTCGCTCATTTTCGATCTCTTATCTTTGAGTACTGAGCCTCCAAATGCTCCATTATGGTCTGGGGTGGATGTCTCAGGCTTCGATATGGCGACCCGCCCTGGACGCCTCTCGAAATGCTTACAAGTGACCGTATGTCTGTTACAGCCACTGCTGGAGAAGTCCTACTCCCTACCTTCACGTGACGGGTGTTCCTACTAAAGTGACAGGACGAAAGTGAACGCCCCGCGATCTCCACCGAGTTGAATAACTCACAGTCAGTCTAGGGGAGATGGCTAAACCCTGATTTCAAACCAACCACAGACGGTGTATGAAGCATACAGCACTGTGCTCAGCGTCATCTGTGGTGGAGGGTGTTCTGGGCACCCAAGATGGTGGACCTCATGCGAAGAGCGTATGAAGTGAGCAGTCAGTCACCGGCCCTCAGTGGATTACGGATCTCAAACTTCATCTCGCTGCCTTGCGGGTCAAGCTTTGGATGGCTAAGGGCTCCAAATGTGGACCCTAAGAGAACCATCTCCTTTAACCCAGGCAACCTGGACGTAATGCGCGCGCAAACAAATCAAAGAACCGGACTCTATCTACCCCTTTCTTCCCGGTTGTACTATGTTTTGTTTGGTACAGCCTGAAATCAGGCAGGTGTGCAAAAATACATAATATATATTTTTGACGGATCTCAACTGCCATATTACCATCTTAGATTTTAATGTTCAAAATCAGGGTTAGTTGATTCACTTACCGTACACTACGGTCTTTAGGCGCGAAACCGAACAGCCCACCGTCGCCGACAACCTGTATCAACTAATTTATCTCCTCACACGAATCCCCGATCGAGCTGGCGGTCGCGCCTCTATCTTTGGTCTTACTCTCATTTGTTCTTTCTCCCCTCTCCGGCACATCCACTCCTCATCCACTTGATTCATCGGACCACCGTATTGTTTCCTGCTTCATCAATTTCACTCGCCCCGACTCTCCACTCGACTCGAGACACACATTTTGCGCTAAAATTCCGCGGAAATGTTACGACTTTCTAACCTCCTATTCTGACTTCACCGACATTGTTCTTCAAGTTATGAATCTTTTTATTTCACACTTTTCCAAACTCAGCAAACCCGAGTATCGAGTGTTATCGTGCGGCATTTTGCCGCTTGCACGCTCCCACCACCACTTCATGCAAGCTGAGAATAGATGTTGCTCAATCATACAGTCAAAGAACGCTTCGGCCGCTGATAAGCCAAACGCCTACTCTCGTTCGCCACCGGTAGATGACAATTTTGATCTTTTGCTGAGGCAGTCTCCCGCAACTTTTGTCTTTTCAATTCCCTCCAATCTGTAATTCCTCTGGGTACCCTGTTTGTGAGCCACACGAGAAAACCGAGTCTTTTGCTTATTGGTTTGCTTCTAACCCCACTTTACCCTCTTATCCCATTCCTCCGGTCCATTCTTTCCTAACTGTGCCCGTTTTCTACCTCAAATCAGCACTATGAAGATCCGCCAAGCGACGCGTTCTCTGAACGCGAGCAGACCACCCGGTCCGGATGGTATACCACCCGTTGCTCTTAAGATGTGGACCCCCGGGTTGGTTCCTTCTGTACGTTGTCTTTTCTGTGTCTGTTTAACGTTCTACTTTTCCGACTGTTAGCATACTGTTCTTTTTCCTATTCCCAAACGCGATGATCTTCATGACCCGAAAAACTATCGTCCCATTTCCCTCACATCTATTATTTCGAAAGTATTCGAAACTTTCATTTCCGACCAACTTCGTACATTTCTCAAACGCGAAGGACTACCGAGTGATCGCCAATACGGATTCCGACCTTGCCGTTACACGGGTGATCTGCTAGCTCTCATCTCACACTCCTGGTCAGCTGCACTCGACAGCTACGGAGAAACATACATGGTCTTAATTGACATTTCTAAAACCTGACCTAATTCGGCCGGAAGGTCTGCTGGTGAAACTATCCACGTTTGAGTTTTACTCCGCCCTCGTATTGTGGCAAACCACCTCCGTCCGAGTTGATGGGGTTCTGTCCCAGCCATTCCCTGTGAATACTGGCGTTCCTCAAGGTTCAGCGCCAGCGCCCATCCTCGTTTTGTTTATTATCCTGCACTTGAATACTCGGGTCACGTGGGATGGAGCTTCGTTTAATTCTCTTTCTTACTGGCCAGGTTCAATGAAAGACCATCCGGTTGATCGACGACTTTCTTTACTCACCAATCAGCAGTCAAAAACCCATCGCCAGGCGATAGCTTTGTTGTCTTTCTTTTAACAATACTACTTCGAGTTTTTTTTGAGTTCTTGATTTTATAACTTTTTCATGATTATCACGTACCCAGGAGGCTAGTCATCCTTATCAAAATTATGTTACTAGATGTTGTACTTCTGTCTTTCAACTTCCTTTTCCCTCGGACGGTTTAACTGTGGAACACTTTCGTTTTGTTTTCCCACTACTTACATCCTTTATGTCTTCAAAAACAGGATCAATAAACTAACTCTCACGTGAATGTCCTCTTACAACCAACTTCACAGTATGCTTTTTGATTATGGAGTTTACCTCTTAAAATGTAATTCATTGTGTGATAAAAAAACAACTGTTCTGTGAAGAGGAGCATCAAACAAACTTAAACTGGTGCCGTTATCATGTAGTCATTTCAGAGCCGAGTTAGTGTAAATCCTTTAAAAAAATCTCCAGGTCGACGAAGCATTGCGAATTGCAGTCAACTCATTGAACTACGGGCTGTGAGGACACTAAAGTATTTAGGGGTGCGCAACATGATAAAGATTGGAAATTCGCGATTTACGTCAATCATCAAGTCACATGGAAAAACTGGTGTTAGATAGTGAGCCGCTGTAGCACGGCTTGTTAACATACTTCACCTGTGATCCTTATGTGCTTTTCCCACGCATGTTTCAGATTCGGGTTGCAAGATGATCCTAGTCTTGCAGTGGGTTTTTTGGGTTACGGAGAATGCCTCTTTTATTGTGCTAATGCGCAAACATAACATAATTTAGGAGTTAAACACGCACCATATGATGACGCTCAAACGATGGCGAAAAGAATGATTGGTCACGAAACTTTTAACTTCAATCACTCTGACCTAATATTTACGTCTCATCATAAAAAGACGAGCACTTCTTTTCAAGATCTTTTCGAATACGAGATCAATCGAATTAGACAAGATATGGTCCTAGAGTTTTGTCATTATTCCCGCCTAGTAGTACTCTCTCAACTAACAAAAAATAAGTTTGTATTCAGCACAAGCTTTCAGCTTTCTACTTGCAAATTGATGAATAACTCCGATTAGAAACAATCAGCGAGACCGCCAGTACGCAGTTTTACTCGCCAAAACAAGCTAATTCAAAGTGCTGAAACGACCGGACTCACCGTTTAAGAGATGAGGATTGTATGCACCCCCGGGATGTGTCGCGCCCATGGGTATGCTGCTTGATGATTGACCGGAAGCACTGGGTTGCATAAAGCCGGGCATGTATGGTGGAGGTGTATAGGAACTAGGACCGACAGGTACTTGTGCCTGGCTGTTCAGCATTGGGTGGGGTGAAGTTCCGCCTCCCAGACGAGTGGAAACTGCACTTTGTTGAGCTTGATTTAAGGCACCAGAAAGATGATTTGTTCCAAGTGTTGGTTGTTGTTGATGAGGTGGCATTGGCTGCTGACCTGTGGCGAACATCGGACGGAGTTGAGCATTGTTCAGTAGGGTAGATGAGGATTGTAGCTGCTGTGGCACATTAACATTATTGTGAGTGAATCCGTTTTGCGGAGCGTTTCTTTGGTCGACATAAACGTTTGGTGTGACCGACAACAATGGTTTGGGACGAATTGTGGAGGCTATTGTATTGTGTGCTGCAAACGTTGAGCCACACATAGCAACAGACGAAGGGATAGTTCCAGACAGAGAACCGACTGGGAGCGACTGAGTTTGTTGAGGTGCTGACGGATGCAAACCAGTAGGCAGTGTAGATTTTATCGCGCCAGTAGAACGTATACCACCAGAGGAAAGTGCAGAATCCAAATTGTATGCATTCGTCAAAGTCTCTGGGCCACTGGGTTCTGAGAAATCAGTTCTCAGTCCGGCCGCGGAAACCACCGGTGTGCAAGATTCCAAGCTAGAAGTTACATGTGTATTCACTGAAGACTGATGTGCAGTAGTTGATGGCTGCTGGAATGCCGAAGGTTGGAACGCAACCGCATTAGGATTCAACCCAGCGGGCTGCATAGGCCACCCAGGTGCCATTCCAGAATGCATTGACCCAGGAAGGCGGAAAGATGTTTTGGTGGTTGCCGAGGAGATTTGATTCACCGTAACACCAATGGGAGGATTCAGTGAAACACTAGGATTAAGATCAATTGCAGAATCCAGTGAAAAACCGGCAGTTTTGGTAAACATTGAAGTGGCAGCAGGGGTGTCGGATTTCAAGTCGGAGGTTAACCATTCGGTTGACTGATCGGGCCGGAAACGAGTTTGAGCAACAGGAGGACGAAAGTTCGATTCTCGAAGTTCTGGTGAGGTGGCACGTTTTGTAGGAGTCAGCAAGAGGTTTTCGCTCAGCACAGTGGTCGACGAACGAGATAACCCACCGGTAACATCCAAAGACATCAGAGAAGGTGGGTATGTATCCGAGATGGAACTTGCGATAGAAGTGACAGCAGTTCCTCGTTGGTGCGCACTTCGCTCGGATCCAGGGGCGCGGGCAAACGAACGTGTCTGTGTAGTGGTAGCTGGAGATGTTCCAACACAAGAAGCTGAATAACTGCTCCCAGAGCCGACGGGAGTGGGAGGTTGGGAGGCTGGCGCTCCAGTCGGAGCAGGAGGTGACACGGTGAGAGGTTTGAAGAGTGTAATAGACGAATCGTTTTGTATTACTTCTGAAGAGTCGACCGAGGTTGGATTTTCGGATACCTCTAAGGATTGGGTAGTTTTAGCGAACGTAGCTGCATTTGTCACGACCGGTGTGAGGATTTTTTCAGCTCCAGCAGTGACAGAAACCGTCGAAACGACCGGAACGTCAGTACTACTTGTAGCAATCGTAGTCGTCACGATGGAATTACAGGTACTGGATGTGGAGGACGGGTCTTCTTCTTCTGTTGTGGTTCCAGCCGTGGTACGCGACTTAGGATTCAACGGAGGGAAACTCACCTCATCCAGAGAGTCGGGTGGAAGGTCGTTCGAAGTTGAAAACGACAAAGCAAGGTCGGGGAACATTTGACTGGTCGTTGAAAATGGTGAAACATTCAAGGAAAGCAGGGACACCGGAGCAGTGGTAGGTGTGACCGTTGGGAATGAACTCATTAAACTGGGTACGGTTGTGTACTTGGACAGGCAATGTCCGGTATTTTTTGTCGAGCCAGAAGAATCTGTGACCTTGGTTCCAGCACGAGGTGTATGAGCGACAAGGCCAGATGCAGCTACGGCCGCAAAATTACCTTTGGTTGAAGTACTCAAGTTGCCTGAAACCTTCGAACTCCAACTACTGGTACTGCTGTTTGTCATACGGGTGCTCAAGACTGAAGAAACAGTGGGCGAAGCGGTCATAGAAGCACTGCACATAACTGTGCTGTTGTTGTTGCTATTGGATGTTGTTCCTGTAGTGACTTTTCCGGCGCTTACCGCTGCACGACTCAGTGCGAGCAAAGCCCCTGGTTGGGTCGAACTTGAACGAATCGCAGCAGAAGTTGTCATGCTCGAACTTGTGGTTGTTACTGTCGTTTTAGTGCTCTTGCGACTTTTCCCTGAGCTTGAACCACCACGACCGGTGGAAGAAACCACTTTAGATGTGGTTGATGCAGTCGTGAGGGTTACTGCACCACCAGCCTTTGAAGTTAACGCTGACAAAATGTTCTTTCCAACCGCGGAATTCGCGGTTGTTGTTGACTTTTTCATTGCTGCATACATCAATAAAACGTCATTTCCAGCGAGCGATCCGTTTAACAAACCTTGTATGGCCTCGTATGTCCGCTGAACTGCATCGCTGGGTCCCCTCAAATAAACCATACGATCCGGGGCTTCATCACTCCTAGCGCTCTCTATATCTATTTGGATACCGCTCATGTTTCGTAAAGCGCTAACCACAGCTCCACCCTGGCCGATGACTTTACCAATATCATGTCGCGAAACAGAGATGAAGATGCGTCGCTTGGATGAGCCACTGCTCGATGAAGTCGTTTTCCAGTCGGTCGTGTCATGGCTACCCGTGCGACCACTGCCTGTCGAGGAGCTTACGACACGCTGTGTACGAGTGCTGCTTGACGGAAGGACAACGGTCCATGTGTTATTTTCAGCACTTGTGGAAGGAATCACACCGTTATAAAAATACTGACTGTATTGTGAATTTTGAGAGTCAATAAAGGCATTCCAGTTCACTTCGCTATCGCCATTCGAGGACACGGGATAGTAGGCAGAAACACCAGATAAGGTTGATAGACCTAGATCAGCTGTCGTTGCTGGTGAGGAAGGTAGTTCATTCAGTAGCCGTTCAGACTCAGCAGTGATAGCGTTTTCATTGGCGGCACGCTTGGCTGCACGTTGGCTTTGCTTCTTATTTCGATGCTTCTCTCGTTTTGCCTCTGTGGTGGCAGCGAAATTAGTGGAGGAAACGGGCGTTCTGCTTACAGGTAAATCGGAGCTAGAAACTTTAGAATTGGAATGTCCAGATGAATGGAGGCGGCTTTCCAGGGTGTCCAAAGGACCATCACCATTGGCAGCAGTAATCGAACTGGACTTTTCGACGCCAAATACATTTGATCGGAACGAGTTAGTCTGCGGTGGATCGGAAGGCTTTGTAGGATTTTTAGCTGTCTGTGTATCGACGAATCTGCTCTCCCCAGGCTCAGATTCATTTGATGCTTCAGCTGGATTACTTGCATCTGAGCGAAGACTGACAACGGAACCTTTGCGAACCTGACGAACAGCATCACTGAGCGTGCTAGTAATGCGCTCAGAGCTGAAAGTAGAAACAATACACAAGCGATGGAACAGACGGATGAGCATAATGAAAACAATAAGTTCGTTACATAATTGGAAAATCTGGCGACGACCCTTTTTACGCTATTTAGTATTGAATGTTAACCGCGCCACTAACATCTGTCTACAGGCGGTTCAGTTAAGAACAGCTTAAACTAGGATCTTTCATAAAACGCTATAAACGTTGAGTTATGCGTACTGACATCTCATGTACTTCAGATAAGCTCGTTGTGGTAGGTGTAGACTACGCTCGACCCGGCTCAAATTCTGCATTCTTTCAAATTAATTACTACTCACCTAGTACTGATTTTCTGATAAGTGGATGATACATTATCATCATACATATACATTATATTCAATCAGGAATGATTCTCTCGAACAAACAAATCACAGCACAATCCAGAGACGCTATGATACATCAATGATACAATATCCCTGATTTTTAACTAATATGAACAGAACAAAATGAAAAGCGAAGAGACAGTACTTTCAATAATCACATCATTAAGAATTTGGGAATGTATTACAGGAACCAACGAACCTGGAACCATTAGCATTATCTTGTTCTTCAATGGATGCATGAGCTTCTTTATCTGTTTGATTGGCAGACTCCATTGGCTGAGTAGGTTCCTTGCCTTGGCGTTCTTTTTCTTGCTTCGCTTTACGCTTCAAACGCTTACGCTCTCGTTTTCGCGCCTGCATGGCTTCTCGGTTGGCACGTTCTTCTTCCTCTTGCTCGATCTGCTCCAGCAGACAGTTTGCATTCTTTCTCGCCTCGCCTTCTTGTTTCTCCTTAGCAGCAATGATGATTTCGCGACACTGCTGACACCGTTTTGCCAGTTCCTAAAAGGGTTTTAAAAAACACCAGCCGGTCAGTCTCAATTCGACTCGACGTGGAATATAGAATACGCATCGATCGATTGCCAACTCGAGTCAGTGTACAGGCGTGCGTGCGTTTGTTCGGCCGCCCGGTGCGCGCGCGTGCGCGCACACGCTCTCACGCCTGCGCGTTCAACAACTGCGCCCGCAGAGGCACGCACACGCACGCGGTCAGTATTATCGATTTGTATCTGATCAATGAGCACAGGTCAGGTGCTCGATTATAAACGAATCCGACGGATGGTTCTGCGAGTGTGTGAATGAACCCCATGCGTTCACACACAAACAAGAGAACAGCAGCGCATTATGCGCACAATTCATGCAGTGTGCAATGGATGTTATGCATTCGATCATAGGGATCCCGATCTGATCTGCAAAGCACCACACTCCAAGTTCACCTTTGGTGCAATGAATATGTGCCTAATATGGAAGTTAATCATCCATTCAAAAGACTACTTTCTCCAACCACTGAATGGCGTGACCAAGTTTTAGGACCGAGAGACTGATCCTATGCAAATCACTAGACATTATACATCCTAAAGAAATTAGGACGATGAGTTGAAAAACGAACACAAGGATCTCGGATTGGCTGGGTTATAGCTTGTTACATCACATTTCTCTAGGCATTCACACATCGACATGTACAGATTTGCGGACTCAAATTTGAAACCGCATGAGAAATGGATTGACCCACAGTGTCAGATTAACAGCCACGCAGAACTGGAACTGACTAGAAATTTGTAAGTGAATAAAATAGCATTTTACCACTTGTTTAAATGGTGTCTGTCTTCTTCATTCTTGCACTTACTGATTTTCTCCGACTCACTGACTATAATCTACTGCGCATATCGTGAAATATTACAATTCTTCCTATGCTGGATACACCGACGTACAATCGTGTGACCAATGAACGGAATTACCGCGAACAGGTTTCTTAGTATTTTTGTAAGATGCCATGAAGATTGTCTGTTCACATGGCCTGCATATAACAATATATCTAGACTCATGTAATAGGTTGATTCACGATTATCTCTGAGCTCTTCTCAATGAACAGGATCTCATTTAATTTTTTTCTATCAGCACTTCTTCCAAGTTCGTACGTCTAGATTTTCCGGTTGCACTTAGAAAGCGGTCATTAGTGTTATCGAATGAATTGAGCAGCAGAGTGACGATACAGTAAGCTTCCAATGAAAGACCATTTTCTCTGTTTCACGAAATATTGTGCTCGAGCTCATTCAACTTTTATTCACACGAGGGCGTATATCAAAGCAGTCGGGGTGGGAAAACTTGCAGTGCCATTCACCTAAAGTGTATTACCTTCTCGTAACATCACTGGGGGAGGGGAACTTTGGGAAACGTTCTCCTCGTTGACAAGAGTACTGGTAAAATGTGACCTGAATTAAACGGAAAAAGTTGTCTACGTTCGTCCATTCTGAGTAGTTACACTACGAGATTGTCGAAAGCTTTCCTCGACATTTGGTTTTTGCAGTGCAACTATATCAAGAATAGAAATCCGATCACAAAATCCATTCCAGTTGGTACCCAAGTTTACAGAAAAGTAGAGGAGAATAAAAAATTCAACTTCGCAACATCCTAAAAGACCGCTAACATATCTTCGGAAAAACAAATGGGTTCACCGGAATTCATTCTACACTTCTGTATGAATTACCAAAACTGCGCAAATTAGATGTATCTCTGAGACGGAAACTATAAAGCCATCTGCAATGATTTGCGCGATTCCAGAACTTACTTGCAAGCGCATAATCTGTCAGCCTAAAAGATACATTTCAGTTTGTTTCCGTGTATGAAGGGGTATTATTTCTTCCATTCCTTAAGGTTCTCCGAAGATAGACGATTAAATACTTGCGACTTCATTGCGTGTAACGATATCGAATATTTAAATGCCTGCATACAACCACAAAGAACCACTTTCAAAATACACTACCGATGACCTAATTAATTTCTACAGAAGGGCACATTGGAGAAAGAATGATGATGGCGAGTTCCTTGTGAAGTTTGATACTGACTCAGCACATCACTACCAAACTGTAAAACAACGCGCTTTGCAACGCCGTACAGGAACTCTCCACAAAGATATCCAGGTGGGACTTCCATTCTGATAAAGAATAGCGCACGTGGACACATCGTAGATGTACCTAGACCAAACTCGAGATGCAAAGTGGAAGGAGATTACAGACTTCGCCTAAAAGACGTGTCTAATGAGAATTATCAATGAATAGTGAGCCAAACAAGAGATAGGAAGTTCAGGTGGTTAGGTCATGGTAGTCATTCGTTCTGACTTGTCCGACTGAAGCGTCAACGAAACGTCGTTAGTTTTCATATGGTACAAGCGATAAGAGACTTGTTTAGGAAATTAAATCATCCAAGCGTTAGATTCGGTGAAATGGATGCTTTAGGAACAGATTATTCGGAAGGATTTATTCAAAAGATGCCGGAGAAACCAGCGCCCCCGGTTTTTCCGAAAAAGTTAAAACATACAGCTGCGTTTACAGGAGTCAGTGCACTTTAGTAAGCTTCTCCGGGGATTGCCGTACGTAACTATTACAAACTGAAAAATGATTTGAAAATTTAGAAGTAGGAAAGCTTGCATCCGCCTGTTTGGAAAGTCATGTAGATCAGAAGACATGAAGAATTCCTCGGAGAATCAGTTCAAGTCTTTCAATCGTTAATCTCGCACTTCTGTGCCCTGGTTCGGGTTGCTACTTCGCAGCATCGTCTAATCAAGAGCGAAACGGACAGAAGTATAACAATAAGGCAAACAGAAAAGAGAACTTTGAACGGAAATCACAAAGACAGAGGGAAGACCAGAATGCACCTGGGCCACCGACAGCCACATCTAGCCATGTCATTTGATGTACCCAACGAAGACGAGGTTTGGTGTAGGGACAACCCGGTCTGGCGGTAGCAGCTTACACTGAAGCTACATAACGCATCCCAAACAATGTCACTCCGTTATACAGGCTACCCAGAAAAAACGGCAACTTACTTGGATCATCACATTTCAGAAGCACATCGTGTCCAAAATTAGTTTACTGCTGGAACAAAGGTCAATGCCGCTATTCTCACACCAGGTTAGCGCCATTCCCAGGATCATTTCAACTACAAAGTTCAAAACAAGAGTGACAGAGGGAAACCCTGACGGACATCGCTACCCGTGGTCGTGGGTGAAAGACCACCGTAAGCATGAAATCGTCTTCGGCTGCTTCCATACAAGAATTCGAAGAGCAATAAATTTCTCTGACACATCTTTTAGTGAGGCGGCACCAGAGAACTGTGCGGTCGACTGAACTGAATACCGTTTTTAGATCAAGGAAGACAGGTTGTGGGTCTAAGAAACGCGTGCCTCTGCTTCGAAATTTGGCGAAGGGTAAAGATGTGATCAATACAAACCCAATCGTATAATGGTTGAATGAACTGAACTGAACAACCGGGTCTTAAATAGGCTTGATTCCGTTCGCAAACCTTTCACAGGTGCTGGAAAATCGACGGGATATATTGTCGAGTATTTGGATGCGATACTTATCAAGCTAATTCCTGTGGTTTTTGCGACAGGATCTACCGTCTTTCTTGCAGCTCGGCAAAACCATCGATGCATACCACTCTCTAGGGAATCTAACTACCCCGGATTACCCTGGGGAGTTTTGCTTATTCCAAAAGTAGCCGCATTTCCAGCGGTGATGATGTCGCTTCAGGCTAAACCTACAATCGCTAGGGAAAGAGCCACGGAATTTACGGGACAAAAGTGAAAAGGTCGTTCTGTCTTTCGTTGGTTGTTTATCATTTGGTTACATTAGTTCTTTGAAGTAGCTGAAACGCAAATTTTCAAAGTAGAAACGGTCTTTCTTTCCAAATAGTTAAAATCTTCCTTCCGGGAAGTGGTCCCTCCGTTATAGAATATTTATAGGGCTCGCTATCTATGTAACTCTAACGGAGCCCATAGTATGATGCTAGGTGCTTCTGGTTAGTGGTGAGGACAACCGAGATATCGCAAATCTAAAATGAATAAACGCGACTTACGGCTGGACATCCGGAACCCGTCCCAGAGGAGTAGCACGAATCGAAGCTGACAGAACAGCTGCTGCTTACCGTAGACGACTTTCCCAAGCTATGACATGAAACGGCGTCGTCGTCATTCAAACAAAAACGGACCATATCTTCATCACAGTCAGATTCGTCTAAATGGAGTGTAGGATCTGATGTATGGTCCCAAACTACTGAACCTGAAAAAGCGACAGCTTCCTCTCCAGAAATATCAACAGTTTTGGTGAAATTAGGCAGGGTGTCGAGTCGTGGGAGGACAGGGTTGGGAACAAGGGAAAACTTGACATTGTCCCCAACATTACTTGTTTCGTACGATGTGACCGGAAGGAAATTCTGCGTTATGCGGTGCAATGGACTCCAATGTTTCTGGGAGGTGGAGCTTTGACCCAATGCTCTGGCAGCGATCTCAACACGAGCATTTGTCGCAACATTAGTTGCGTTATACTTGGTCAGATACAAATAATGGGTCATAATTTGATATCCCACATCGAGTTTCCGTATGAACAATTAGATGTTTAGTTCCTCAAAGCACAAACTATTTGACACTCGTCTTGTTTTTTTTTTTCAAATGCACAAAATGACGGCGCAGAGAAGAACAGAAATTAGAATATCCGTGAACACATGCTTGAAATGAATCATAACACTTTCTCACTCGACTGACAAACAGGACACAGTTTGACTAACATCGTCATCCTTAGGACGAGCACAATTCCGGGACGGGGTCAAAACGATGAACTGAGACCGTGATAGCCCATTTGCCAGAACGAAACAGTAAATCGTTTCGCGTTCTGATTGGCTCTCATATTAGACCAATCGACTGTTGATAAAAGTGAAACGGGTACATGTGTCAACCCATGCACTCGTTGTGCGTGGGCGGGTACACGGACCATACATGTGCACGAGCAACAATTGAACAGAATTAACCAATCAGGAGAGGCAAAAAAAACCCATCGGCACAAGACAGGTGCAGTCAAGTCGAAACGGATACACTGGACGGTTAACAGCCCTTTCAGTCAGAGTCACGATCCAGCAATGCGTGGTAAGATCAGAGCATGAGTCGAACAACTGGATTTATTCATCATTCATGTGTGATCGAAAAAGAGTAGACTCGAAAATTCCAAAGCAAAAATAAATTGACAACCTTCGCTAAACCAGCCTGAGCACGCACCTGTTAAATAGAATGATTACTATAACGATAATGGATATCCGATGGTGGTTGACTGAGATGCTGTTTGCGGTGGTTAACTCTGAGCGTGCAGCACTGTGCCACCAACGTCAGCAAAACACCTAGTTCATTGGGGTTTTATGTGACTAAATAACCGAGGTCAAATGGCAACCATGAAATGCGAAACAATGGAACGTTCTACATTGATCGTTGTCTTACGATCAGTGCGATGAAAATGGGAAGTAGAAGAGATGGAAACTTTATGTAAACGGCCAAATCAAACGGAAAATGTATACATGGATGCTACATAGCCCTTAGAAGAAAGGAACACCATTTCACATTTTATGCAAACTCATTCAAGATCTGTTAATAAATGACAGCTGAATACATGGGATCAGTGGCCGATCACGGGGAACAGCTGAGCAACACCAGCCGGAGTGGCCGGGTCTCCCAAAACTTCAAGTATAATACAACAAGCTGTGGCGTAATACACCCGCCCCAAAGAGAGAGTCGGGTGTCACGGGGGTATCACGGGTGTTACACGTTGACCAAAGCTGACGCAGACCTCACTATTCGTCACGTGAATTCCTCAACACCGCCCCTAGCTTCCATACAGCCTCCGAGGTACTTAAACCTACTGACTAACTGTAACTGCTCACCAAAAAAGGGAACATGCACAAGCTCCTGTTGGTCTTATAAAATTCTTTCAATTTAGATGAGGCAAAGCACATCACATCTAGAAGCTTCAATCGCCAAGCGACCCAAAACGTGTTGCGTTGCCTGTGCACTGTCATTCAGCAGACAATGCCAAAGCCGTACTTAAATTCGAAGACTGTTACCTCGGAGGAGTTTGACTCCACTGTTTAGTAGACCAAGTAAAACATTCCGTGAAACACTGCTCTATGGAAACCCAAACAGAAACAGGCATACAAGGCAACCTCGACATACTCCGCTGGAGATGACGAAGGGGACGAAAGCTGGCCGTAGGCCCTAACCCGACCTTAGGTATGGCTACGCAATTCTCTGAGGACCGATACTCACTTGTCAGGTGCTCCGTTTCTCAGCAAACAGTAACAGTGCAGTACTTTCGACTGAGTCGAAGGACACGTGGATGTCTAGGAACACGATTATCGTTAGTCTCCGGAAGGTATAACGGTGATCTAGCAACTTTCGGATTTGATCGGTACATCCACGATCAGTGCGAAACCCAGCCTGTCCCTTGCGATCCTGCTCTTCACGTGTGTGTTATAACCTGCAAAGTATGACAAACACAAGCAATTTCGGCGCTATTGGGATGAGGATTATACCCCCATAATTAGCCCAATCATTGCGCGGGCTCCTCTGGAAGATCGGGACAACAATCGATTCCCCTTCCCCCACAAGCAGGAGACGTGCTCAGAATTTCAGATCTTGGAGGAAAACGGGAATTTATCTAATAAGCTGAACTCCGCCATCTTCAAAGTGGGCTGAAGGAAGGTCATCGGAGCCCGAACAATAAAACGATACAAGCAAGTGGGTTACGGTATCTGCGCCCGGAAATTCTTAACTATCATAAGGTGTGGGTCATAGGACAGTGGTTTTAATTATTGGTAATCGACCATGTATTACTGTTTCTAGTAATAAAATTTCGTTTTCTTCTCCATCGCATAATTAAAGAAACAAGGCTATTTGGACATATGGCCACTCAAACCATGGAACTATAACGCTGATACGGATGATACTCTGATCACAGCTCTGCAAAATTTAATTTATTTGCATTGTCAACAGAATGGTTATTGTGGATCCACTTCTGCAGAATGTCCTGTGGCTCCAGCCCGAAAACCGATCCCCTCTGAATGTTTTATTTAAAAGAACTAATGGGATATCTGACTCATAAGCGACTGAGGCAGACCAGTTCAAAAGAGAAACTCACTTTGTCTGTAACGGCAGTTTTGATGTGACGCATGCAATCCTTATCAGACGGAAACTGAGTGACAGATTGGACCAGCAGTCGAACGACGTTTACGTGACCTTTTCGGAAGGCTGCCATAAGGCAACTGACTTTGCGGTTGTCCTGGCTGTTAACATCGGCCCTGTACCGGATCAAGCTTTGAACGACATCCAGGTGTCCACCTGAACAGCCAATTGTGCGCCAACGGCAAGACAGATTAAATGATCAAGGTTAAACAAATGCATGTACAAGTTTCACATAAGCTGCGGGTATCTTAAGAATCAATCAGTCACTCACCGTTAGAAGCTAACCATAACGGCGTGGCCCCTTTTTTGTTGCGTGCTTCTACCACAGCGCCCCTGGAAAAAATGAGTTTAATTTGTTTACTACTGATAAGCAGAACAGTAGCTGCAATGAATATCGAAAACGTATCGAACTGATGAGAGAAAATGAATATCGTTCCACCTGTTTGGTTTTCCCTTCATTTTTTGCATCAATGTCGCGAATTCTTACGGTTAAAAAACTGAATATTACTACATTCCTTCGACAGGACTGGGTTTAGAACACTCAGTGAATGGAATCCATCAATGACAACGCGGGTATTAGGAAATCAAAGAATTATGGGGAAATAAATCGATCACTCACTTACTCAACACAAGGTTTTCAAGTTTGGTTAACTTAAAAATAACTCTGATCCCTGGCTGCGACCCATACAGTAGACATCATCTATGCAAACAAAGCCTAAAAACATACGAACAGTTTTTGAACCCACGAAACTTGGGATCAATATATTGTCTGATACACAGTCGCTAATGCAAAGCGAGCGAAACAGTTCAATATCTCGCATCAACTTCATGGGATACACCAGATGGAATATCATGGTAAGAACCCTATTAGGCTAACAATAGTTTGCAATTTATGGAACACACTGCAGTATCTGATCTCACTTGGTAATCAGCCACGTTTAGCTGAAAAAGGCCGCCTCAAAACGGACCTCTACTCACTTTTCTAGAAGCAGTTCTACAAACTTGGCATTTCCTTTGTCCGCAGCAATCGTTAATGCCGTGTCTCGTGAACTTGGTACTGGTGAGGCGTTTACATCAGCTCCGTGTTCAAGCAGAATCATACCAACCTCTACGAAATCCCCGGAAGCAGCTTCCATGAGTGGCGTGAGGCCGGTCTTTGCTCGATGCTCAATATTAGCTTTTCGCTCCACCAGTAGCTGTACCACATCAGCACGTCCTTGAAAACAGGCAAGTGTGAGTGCCGTGTTTCGATTGGTTTCAATATGAGCATTTATATCGGAGCCATGTTCCAGAAGGAGACGAACAGCATTTGTATGTCCGTTCATAGACGCCAGCATCAGGGGAGAAATGCCTAACTTTGACCCAGTGCGGGAATTTATCTCAGCTCCATGGCGTAGTAAAAGCTGAATAACTTCAACATAGCCACCAGAAGCAGCCAGGCTCAATGGTGTGTAATCGGATATATTACGGTGTTCTTTATTCGCACCACGGTTGAGAAGCTCCTCAACAATCTAAAAGAAACGTAACGTTAATCGGATCAGGTAACAGCGAAACAAGAATATCCAATGACCGATAAGTGTGCACTTTCTTGGTCAATGTAACACTACATCAAGAACATGTCACAGATCGAGCAAGAAAATGCCAACTGTTGGATGCAGATCTTCGAACTGTGTTTTGCTATGGTCGGTGTCGAATCGGGATGATGTTAGACGGACTCAACTAAGGTGCTGGGTTCTAATAATTGGGCGAGTTCTGTGAACACCGTCAAGTAGACGCATTAAAGTGGTGACTTGAAACGATCACATGCTACATGCTCAATAAAAAATGGTTGAAGCAACTGTTAGTTGAAAATTTCGAAGATTTGTTCAGCACGGGTATTGGATGGTCAGCCCCTACAAGTGATCATCGACATGTTTTGATTTTCTTACTCAGATGCAGACGGACAACATTATTTGTTTATTGGCTGATTGGTTGCTCGCTTTTCAAAAGAGCAATACAGGATGAAAAACACTATCATGGGGTTAACTTACTTCTAATCGGCCGTGGGAACAAGCGATCGATAAGGCAGTATCTTTTGTTCGGTCGACCTGGGCCTCAATATCGGCACCGTAGTCCAACAGTAATGCGACGACAGCCCTCTGGTTAGCATAAACAGCGGTATGCAACGGAGTGTGTGATTTCTTATCTCGGTGCTCTCGATCAGCTCCGCGTTCCAACAGAAGGCGAACTAATTCCACGTGTCCTCCATTGCTCGCCAATGTAAGTGCAGTTTCCATACTGGATTCAATGCACGCATTCACGTCAACCAAAGGAGGGACGTTGTTGATGGAAGCTATTGTTTCATTTACGTTGGAAGGCAGATCGCTCACAGCAACTGAGGATAAGTCCCCAGCAGCAATGAGATGTGCTGAAGGCACGGAGCTGTTAGCAGACGCCAATACGGCTGGGGCCGCGCCACCCATTGGCAATACGCGAGCGCCAGATATGGGTAAGGATGAGGTAGAATGCAAGGCATTTGTGTGTGAGGCTAAAGCACTACTGGCTGGATCATAAGTCAACGCTCCGGCAGTATTGGTCATTAGTGTGTCCACAGAGATGGCCGATGTTTGATGGGGAAGATGCAACAAACCGCTGGGAGTCATAAGGTTATCGCCTCCAGCGGACACAGTGAGTGGATTATGATGATGGTGATGGTGCACACTCGGATGGTTCAGTCCTGCGGCTGCTGCCACTGCTGTTGCCGGATCCAAGGTGCACGAAATATGTGAGCTTGAATGCTATTAAAAACAGGGAAGGAAAATATGAATGTGAGAATCTGGATGACTACTGAACCATAGTATACAACTTTTAAAACCAAAACGAACCTGATGCATATCTAAAAGCTATGAGTAACATCTAAGGAAATTGGGAAATTAACACAAGTGCAAAAAAACTAATGGTATCTAAATTTTGCGGTTAAATGAGCGCACGCGCACATGCATGTGCAACTGAGGTCATTATACAACACTGCTTATTGTGCACTGACGATCAAATACCAAAGCGAAAAAGGTTTTATCTGACTCATATTTCGACTAAATTCAATTTCAACTGTCAAATTGTTGGCCAGTTTGCTCATGTATCAACTAGTTGTAGACTTGTACCGCTGTGGCTGTGTCTTTGCATCCGTAATCAAATTACGGTTGCTCTCTAGTACTGTCCTTTTCAATCGGTGTGACAAACGACCTGGTCGTGCACACGCCTCCGCATTACCTGGATAGGGCGGTTATATTCTCGTAATCTGTGTGTTCATTACTGTGCAGATGTGACGCAAGCTAAACATACTTTGAAATTTCTCCAGTTTTGCAGTATACAAAATTTTCACCCATTATTGCGATTGAGGTGAGGCTGGTGGGCATAGAGATCTGTCGGATGTTTATACTTATTATCATACTGGATGATCGTATAGACTCTCGACGTTTTATTTTTCAGTGACTGTTTTGCTTCGCATCCTCGAAACGCGAAGGCAAACGAACCGCAAAAAATACGCACTATGGGAAAAAGTAACGGCATAATGCAGAGCGACGGATAAGCCGATGACTTACGTGATAGTGACGGTAGGAAGCCAGCACATCATGGTTGATCGTGCGCTCATGAAGAAGAGGATGTGGATTCTTCATTTCCACGGCATCTGGAACGGTTCCTAGATAGGTCGACTCGATGATGGGAGAGAGAACATCGGCTGCCTTATCAAGTTCACATTCGTACGAAGTCCGTCCAAGTGCTGTCGTGACCAGATCACTGGAGGGATAGAGTGAATCAGCAGCACAAAGCGATGAGGAAACCGAACATTCTGGGGTTGAGTGAGCTGAAGATGATGATGAGTGACACGATGACAGAATGGGAGTTGTGTTTGAAGTTTCACAACCCAGGACTGTTGGCTCCAAGGATTCCATGTTATCCGTAGATCGAGTAACTGCCGCACTGCTTCCTACAAGGTCAGAACCTAATTGAGCATAATTAGGCAGAAGTTCAATAGGGTGGGCGGGAGAACAAGGTATCGATGGTCCGTTTATCCGAGTGTCAATGTTAGATTCCGCAACAACGGTTCGATGGTGACACTGCTGTTGTTGATCAACGAATCGACTAAGTGTCAATGCAGCGGCATTCGCGTTCATAGAAACGGCGGTGGTGGCCGGACAAACGGTTGACTGTTGGCCGACAGGACGAGCAGCCCGTAGTGGATTACGTGAACACATCGCAGCTTCGAAACGGCGGATAAGTTCATCTTTATCCGGCATTAATTCTTGGAAGAGCGCCTGCTGTCAAAATCAGCAGAATTACGGAAAAAATACAGTGCTTATCATCAAAAATCAGGCGGCGGGTTTTAATGGTTCAAACAGGTTGATTAGCCGCTACATGCACCACATGAAAAACTCTGAAAATAAATATATGAACTACGGCCTCTTGCTCATGCAGTTTTTTCCATAGCAAATGTGCTATTGTTGTTTTTAATCAACTTCAAAATGTGAAACCACCAATTTTTAACCAGAGAACTTTCAACAAAATGGGGCTTTCCGACCGAGTATGAGTCATGTGTGATACTGTCAATCTCGAGACTAGCCACGGAATCTTTTGAACGATGGGACTGTATAATGAATAACGCGAATCTAAAACAGCCAGGGAGGACAAGAAGACAGCAAGAAAGGTACCATTTGATTCTCGATGCGGGAAGCTCTTGCGACTGAAAAAAAAGCAAAAACCGATAATCTCACTACGTCACACAAATGACACATCTGAGAAAACGAAAACTGGGTTCACCACCCGCCTAACTGCCCTACACACCCACCGAGTTTTGCAATACCTTTAGAAACTCTGTGCTATATGAAATCGACTGTGGAGAGGACGGTCTGAAGTTCAGGAGCCTCAAAGACAAAACTCTGTTCAATGTCTTTGCGTGGCATTCGGTGGAACCTGGAAAACGGAGATACTGTTGAAGAAGTGATCAACCTTGTCTCTAGTCGCTGCATTCGTACAGACAACAAACAGACCGTTCATCATTACCACCAATGATCTGTACTTTGGGCCATATCCCACAGAATATCTAACCGAAAACGATCATCATTCGGGCTCTAATCAGGAAGGTGGGGAGCGACGATCGAGGCCTGTACTGGTTTTAGCTATTTCATACCGCCGCGTAGCTTTCTCCAGCCTTGTTCGGCACGTGTAAATAGTGTGGACGAGCAAAAACATTTCTCGTCCACCTACCTGGGGAAAGGGCAGATCTGCACGCTGCCAAGTGCGTCCCCAGGTCATTGATAGATAATGGCCATCAGTATGGTGGTTAATGGTGAATGAAGCGGGTTCAGGTTCACCAAAAACGGTAGCGGGCGAGCAGCGGCAGTGTTCGAGGATATGGTTTACTTCTCGCTGGCAAGCTATATCCTTTAAAACGCCACATAGCTGGGGAAAACAATGTGACGAGACGGAAGTGATCTGCAACAAAAAAGTTATTGCTTCTTGACGCGCTGCATTATTTCTACTTTCACCAAGAGTTTAGCGGAAGACACTACAAATACGGGAACGGGTGAGCACGAGGATAACCCAGCGGTCGGAGGCGGGAAGTCCCCGAAACTTTTCAGTGCAAAGCGGCAAGGTCTCGCAGCCTCAGAGTAAAATACCGTGTACTGTAGCACTGTATGCGCATTCCTTCAACGAAACGAAGTTATGGCAAAGCAATCAAAGACGAAGGCTCACAAAATTCAGTCCGCCTTTGGCTATTCGTGAACTGGCCTCCCCCAAACACCATTTAGCCTACAGCCTCCGAGGTACTTAAACCTACTGACTAACTGTAACTGCTCACCAAAAAAGGGAACATGCACAAGCTCCTGTTGGTCTTATAAAATTCTTTCAATTTAGATGAGGCAAAGCACATCACATCTAGAAGCTTCAATCGCCAAGCGACCCAAAACGTGTTGCGTTGCCTGTGCACTGTCATTCAGCAGACAATGCCAAAGCCGTACTTAAATTCGAAGACTGTTACCTCGGAGGAGTTTGACTCCACTGTTTAGTAGACCAAGTAAAACATTCCGTGAAACACTGCTCTATGGAAACCCAAACAGAAACAGGCATACAAGGCAACCTCGACATACTCCGCTGGAGATGACGAAGGGGACGAAAGCTGGCCGTAGGCCCTAACCCGACCTTAGGTATGGCTACGCAATTCTCTGAGGACCGATACTCACTTGTCAGGTGCTCCGTTTCTCAGCAAACAGTAACAGTGCAGTACTTTCGACTGAGTCGAAGGACACGTGGATGTCTAGGAACACGATTATCGTTAGTCTCCGGAAGGTATAACGGTGATCTAGCAACTTTCGGATTTGATCGGTACATCCACGATCAGTGCGAAACCCAGCCTGTCCCTTGCGATCCTGCTCTTCACGTGTGTGTTATAACCTGCAAAGTATGACAAACACAAGCAATTTCGGCGCTATTGGGATGAGGATTATACCCCCATAATTAGCCCAATCATTGCGCGGGCTCCTCTGGAAGATCGGGACAACAATCGCTTCCCCCTCTCTCGCAAGCGGGGATCTGTTCGGAATTCTAAACCTCTAATAGCAACACGTGAAGTTTTCTAATGAACTGCACTTCACCATCTTCAAAGTGGGCTGAAGGAAAGCCATCGGAGCCCGATGATTGTTTTTCCCTGTGGATTTCCGCCTCGGTGCGTGGATATGTCGGAACAGACCACGGAACATGTGCCGCCAAAGCTATGGCAGAGACTGATACCGAGGGTCAGATAAACTGTGTCTGAATATGCTCCGCTGAGCGTTCAATACGCCGCTGCTGATTGTGAATCGGTGAGCCATCAGCTACACCGATCGTTTCGCTCAAACCTAGTGGCTTGTGACCGGTGATTCGAATGAGATCAAACAACTTGCGGGAATACCCCATGGTGACAACACGTCCCATCTCTGATGAAGCGTAAACGAAACTTCGCAAAAGGATTTGATGGGGGCGTCAGTCGGATGTTGGAACAGGAAACTTGAATGCAACACACGTCGATGGCTAGTTACTCACCGTACGAGCTAAACTCGTCTGTTGTCCTATACCCATCAGCGTTTGCACGTTGAACGTGGCTAGTTCGAATAAGCATTAGGGTCGAAAGAGGGCATCAATCGCTGATAGCGGGTTCGTTGAGACTCGGAAGCTAGTTGAGAAATGACGAGAAAGACTATGACAAGGATTTCCACCGGTGGCACCGCTGCTGGTTCGGTCGACTGAAGTTCCGTGGGGTGTGATGAAGGAAAAGAATGTTGAAAGGGAATGGAGATGAGAAAACAATTTCTTGTGCACGGTGTTAGAGAGCGCTCGTTTGTGTGGGTGAGAGGACAATCAATCATTGCAAAAATGATGCCTACAGCTGTTTTTTGCGCTGTGGGTCGTTGTACTACTCGGTCGCTCAGTCCATTGTAAGCCTTATTTGAGGATCCACCTCTTACCTCTGCGCAGGTAAGCGCATCGTGCAAAACGGCAGCGTTGGTCAGCATGAACCGATGACCAATTGTATGGTTCATTCGCTCTTCTGGGAAACCTTGTCTGATTCGTGGAACAGTAGGAAGCTATGGCCTCTCACTGCTGTCGTAGTGAGACTGCACCTTGACGTGATGTGACGACTTGCGCGCCTCAGCGACTCAATGAGCTTTACAGGATTGCTTACCTCAAGCCGAAGATCCAGTCGTACCTGGATGGTCAGTGGGTAATAGGAGTGACAAAGTAGTCTCCTGATCGGGGGTTGATTTGAGCTGGCAACCCAGTCGGCAAAATCAGTGAGACAATAATTGATCCAAGCAGATGAACTTCCATTCAATCACCCCCGCTGCCTTAGGGAACACTTCTGGCTAGAACTAAAGGCTTTGGTTGAGGACCCTAATCGTTCTCCTGCTTAGCGGCTGGACCCCCTAGTAGCACCTGTCCAACATCTCCCATGAACTGTACGAATATAAAGAATCCCATACCGCATCGGTCGTCGCGCAGGATAATCAGGACCGCACTGTCCATTGCATCGAGCGGGGTGAGTAATGATAGGTGGGATACTGCTCCGAGTCCCCTCCCTGACATCATTGTATCGTCATACTTCTGGCCGCGTGAGGGTTTACAATCAACTATCCAGTCCATTCGAAAGGACCAGCGGTGTATGGTTGCGAGGCATGGAGTCTGTGTGCGAAAGCTGTTCGTCTCCTTGAGGTTTTCGACCATCGACGTGTGCGTAGTATCGATGAGATAGGATGGAATGACCGAGTGAGCAATGCTGATGTCAGAAATCGAGTATTGGGTCCAAGTTCAGAGGGAGTTCTATCACAGCGTATGCAGCTTAGTAGACTTTGTTGACTGAGGCACGTGTTGCGAATGGCAAACACACGTTTACCATACCGTGTCCTGTTTTTCGTCCCTCTTCGGGAGTCGAAGAAGCCACGTGGAGGTCAACAGATGACTTGGCAGCGGGGGATGTGCAAATGCACAACAAACTTAGGAAAAGTAGGTGCCTCATGTCTTTGTGGTTGGGGGTCCGAAAGATCCTCAACCAGTTGGCTCGAGACACTGAAGGATATAGCAGCGAACCGTGAACAGTGGAGATCGTGTTGTCACTTTCTGTCGAGTCAGAATGATCGATCAATGTGCGTTTGTACAGTTAGACTGTGTATTTCGTGTGTTGGCTACTAGGGCATTGTTTTCTTTTCCCACCCGTGTAGGTCCACTCCCTGTCCATCTTGTATATTCATACTTTTTAATTCAACGTGCAACATGGTGAGAAAGGCAGTGGTCAGTGGGGCTTGCCCTTCTGTTTAACGCTGTACGATGATGATGATGATGATCATGTCTTTGTGGTTGGGGGTCCGAAAGATCCTCAACCAGTTGGCTCGAGACACTGAAGGATATAGCAGCGAACCGTGAACAGTGGAGATCGTGTTGTCACTTTCTGTCGAGTCAGAATGATCGATCAATGTGCGTTTGTACAGTTAGACTGTGTATTTCGTGTGTTGGCTACTAGGGCATTGTTTTCTTTTCCCACCCGTGTAGGTCCATTCCCTGTCCATCTTGTATATTCATACTTTCTCATTCAGCGTGCAATATATATATATATATATATATATATATATATATATATATATATATATATATATATATATATATATATATATATATATATATATAAGGCAAAAGGCTGGGTCGATAAGGGAAACACTGCACAAGACTGCATTGATTGAGTGGAGTATGTCCAAGAACAGTAGTTAAGGATCTAGTCGCGTAAGGTAAGGTAGGAAGCGGATTCGGGCGGAAGATGAGCTGTACAGGATGATAACGGAAGAGCATGGAAGGGAATATCCATCAAATCGCTTTACAATCTCTGAAAGGGATTTGACAACTCTCATCACTAGCGCACGCCTGTCACATCGCACTTGTGTAGGCCCGGAATAAAACGTGCACAGCCAAGCGACAGCACCACTTACTAGTAGTGAAGCAATAACAACCACCACGTGATTTTGTAAGCTTCATGACAATTTTCTCCTGTTAGTATTTCGTCATACAATGAATAACTTTTCTGGTTGGGGCATGCTGATAGAGAACGACCGCAACTGGGACACGCTGGTCGGAGAGTAAATGCTCATCAAATAGGACAGTTCCTTCGTAGGAAAGTAAACAAAAAAGACAAAATAGTGGAAATCATGGTACAGTGATTCATGGAAAAAGGAAAATTCGTAATTTACCAGCAATCCAGCCCCAGGATCGTCTGCAGAATCGATTGGAGCTCCGGCAACGATCGAAGAAGCATCGCTCCCCGAACTTGTTGAGCTGCTTCTACTCACACTATTTGCGCCTGATGATGGAGGAGTACAGGTGATTTCCGCACCGGTTTGAGCGGTCGTCAGAACTTGTGCAGCACTCACAATGGGGGCGCCCGATGCGGCACCAGATAGTGGATTCTGGCTAACTTGGCATTCTGCAATATTTCTTGTTGCACCACCGAAGCCCTGGGCTGCACCGGAACAGGGAATTACTTTCAACGGTACATTTTGTGGAAGCGCCGTCACATCAAATGCAACACTGCTTGCCGGCAGCACAAGCGACTCAGGATGCGCCAATAAAGCGGCTGCAGCTGCAAATAGCAGAAATGCGGATTTCGACAGCGCAATTCAGAAAAATTATAATTGTTAGGGTGATAAACCCGGCGAATAGGAATGACCACACATTTGTGCTTAAATTATCGTGACTATGACCTGTTAACACAACGTTGAGAGCGAAGTCATGAGGGAATAAATACATGAATAGGTGAATATATGCACATAAACCGAATCTTCGTTAATCTAATACCGTTACCGGCCATGTTTTTCAGCCGTATTGAACAAACGTGACCGCCGCAGTATTCGCTCGACCCTTGACAGACAGTCGGACGTCGCGTCGATGCACAAATGACTAAGGTTAGCAAAAGCCAAACGCGTCTTCTGTATATGCGATGAAACCGCATTAGATAACTGTCTACCCGGCGTGGCGTAACTGCCCGGTGACAAAACTTATCTACTTCAGCTGTAGTGTCCTTGTCAACCCAAGGTATGGTGTGGCGCCAACCTAGTCCTGCAGCAGCACTTTACACTCTGAAGGTGTAAAACGCATCCCAAACATTGCTACATTGTGTTTAGGCTATCTGGAAGAGCTTGCAACTTACGGGGATTTTCACTCAGAAGAACGATATCGTCCGCGTATTCCAAGTCAGGCAGTTCACTGCTTGAGCACAGATCAATACCACTATTCCCACACGAGGACAAGGCTACCTCAAATACCATTTTAACTACAAAATTGAAGGGGAAAGGCGAGACAGGGCAACCTTGTCGAACACCATTTTCCGTGGTGAATTCGGGTGAGACATCGCCGTAAGCACAAACTCGCTTTGTTAGTTTGCATACAGAAATTGGCAAAAATAAGTGAATTTCTCCGGTACATTCTTCAATGAGGCAGCGGTAGAGAACCGTATGGTTGACTGAGAATGTCAGCCTACGGAAATTGTGTCTGTGCTCTAAAATCTAACGAAGAGTAAATGTGGCCGATACAGCCCGGACCGGATCTAAAACCGGCTTGATTCTCACGGGTACAGCTTGAACGATTACCGAATAATCGCTGAGGAATAATCCTGATGAGCCGTCTAGATGTGATACTAGCAAACCAATTCCTCTGTGGTTTTTACAAGAGTACCTATCACCTTCCTCGTAAATCGACACAATCACCGATTCACACCATTCCCTGGGAATCTTCCTGTTGTCCCTAATTATCCGGAGGGGTTCTGTTAACTAACTGTTAACTCCAAAACCAAAGCTTCGTCTCCATCCCAGGAAAAGGACGGAGACAACTCATCTAGTCCAGCAGCTCTGCACCTTTTCAAATGGCCTATCTCCTGCATAACCTAATTATTTTGATGAAGGAGTGATATCTACCTGTTTTTCTCTTGCAAGTACACTCGGAAGGTCTACTGAAACGGTGAGCCAGCTGAATTGTTCCCAAAAGTACGCCACCCGGCGGTCTAGAGATAGTCCCTGAATGAATCAGCGAGTCCTCGGATACCTTGATTAACTCATTTACACAGAACTTCCGATAAAGGTCATTTATATGTCAACTCCTTGATAGAACAAAGCAAACTGAAACAAGACCATCTCGGACGTGTTCTACACGTTTTGATCGAAATCATGCTTACATCGGGCACATGACTGATTGTATCGACAGAATCTCTTTTAGGACAAATCAACGCTGATCAAAATACTTAATTCGACCGAAGAAACGGGAGTGCACATAAACGAAGGTTCGGATTTTTCTCCAGGTCTGGTTTAATTGCCATCGTATTCTTCTAGCCCTTAACAAACTTAGATGCATTTTTAAGTCGCAGTGTATTCAAGTTGACGGTCGTCAGAAAAATGACTTTTATGCAGCCGGATGAGCAAAATCATGTATGCATAACAAAAACATTGAACATACTGTGGTTCGGAGACAGTACATGTTGCTGCTGTACTAATGATGCAGCTCCATCCGCCCAACCGACAGCATAAGCGCTAACTAGCGCCGCGTCCAAATGTGTTGGTGGTTGACTGGAATTCATTGAGGAAACCAAATTCGGTGGCGGTGCCTGGTGAAATGTGACCGGCGAGTGTGGATGTTGCGAATGACAAGAAACTGTGTGCTGATGAGAGTGATGAGTGTGTGTTGGGTCCATGCAGGTTTCTTCAGGCATCGCTCCGGACACCGACAAAGGTAGCGGAGGAGGCGGAGGAGGAGGAGGTGGCATGACGGAGGGGTTAACCATCGATGGCTGAGTGCCGTTCACAAGTGACTGATATAAATGTTGCTGTTGTTGGTGGTGTTGCAGAAACTGCAACTGTTGTTGCTGCTGCTGTTGTTGTTGAGCTGTGGCGCCCAACAACTGGATCGTCGACGGAGGAACGGTTGCTGGAGACTGGGTTAGACATTTTGGATAATCCAAAATAAGACGCAGAACAGAAGGATTTCCTGACCGGGCGGCTTCGATGAGCATGGTTGACCCATCTCGCAGCTGGTACTGCGGATCAGCTCCACGTTGCAACAAATATTTCACGACCTGACAGGAAAAGTCATTGGTTTCAAGCACAAGCATTATAAAAAACTAGTTAAACGGTGAAACTGACAGAGGAAATTTTTGTGAAGACTGGAGAGGACTTAATGATGATAATGCGGAGCAACTCTACATCCCGACCAAAGATCAAAACTGAAGATCATCTATGTACAGCCCATTGCCAGAAGTTGAAAACTGAACTAGAAAATTGTGATTAATTTGTATATTTTGCAACATACAAATGCAGAATAAAGTAGATACCTTCATTGGAATTCCGATGGAAAACGAGGGTCAACAGGAAACCGAGCGATTCAAGCAATCCCAACTTCTTGTCAAATTGCGCCAAAGCCCGTCCCCATTAACAAGCTCTTTGCTCGGTATTTATTTCGAGATATCAATGCTGTTTTTAAAATACCCGTTTTTATATCCCATGTTTGTCCATGACTGCAGTGGTCGGAAACTTGAACGTTGTATCCTGCTGTAGTGGAACTTTGTCTTTATTATCACCACACACCGAGGTGGCGATGCGTGCTCCCCTGAACGCCACGTTAATCACCACTGATGCAAATGAAATATGATTTAAAATGCGTGAGTTTATACACAAAAGGGACGCCAAAGAAGTTACGACCTTGGCATTGTTGTTGAGAGATGTGCTATAGACATCTATTCACACTACTTCATTTCTTTACAGTACTCGCATCCGAGTTCAAGCTTGCAGTAGAATCTCACCCAAATTTACCACGGGAAGTTTACTTCAGAAGAACACTACTCGTCACTGGAAATGCCTTCGTGTATCAAGTATCAGACACCGGGTACATGCATCTCAGCAAGCTGCAACATTCTTCTGAACAACGTTAACTATATTCCGTCCGGGACACATTTTGCACCTTCGACGTACTAACTGGTTCTACAGAACAAGGCTGATTAGACACTAAACAATAACACCGCAAGTGAGATGACAATCTAGAAGAATGGAGTACTTGAGTAGCTGCATCTGGCTTGGTCTCATATAGGGTAAAGTGTATTCACGTCTCTCGGCCCTGAGACCGGAGATCGAATGGGGACAGCAAAGCTTCATCCCACATTCAGCGTCTCCACAGCCACTCACGTGGCTAACCTTCGATGCCGTACCATAACCAAAGAAATGGTCGTGAAAAATCACATTTGGCACTCAATAATGTGCCAAGAATTTCTACCTCGCTAGCCTCATCCACTGGAAAACGCCAACGATCTATCGGCGGCACAGTGACGCAGAGCGCCGGATGCCATTGACACATCATCACCACGAAAATATTCGTACAGCATGCAACCACAGGGCAAGCCCCACTGACCACTGCTTTTCTCACCATATTGCACGCTGATTTAGAAAGTATGAATATACAAGATGGACAGGGAATGGACCTACACGGGTGGGAAAAGAAAACAATGCCCTAGTAGCCAACACACGAAATACACAGTCTAACTGTACAAACGCACATTGATCGATCATTCTGACTCGACAGAAAGTGACAACACGATCTCCACTGTTCACGGTTCGCTGCTATATCCTTCAGTGTCTCGAGCCAACTGGTTGAGGATCTTTCGGACCCCCAACCACAAAGACATGAGGCACCTACTTTTCCTAAGTTTGTTGTGCATTTGCACATCCCCCGCTGCCAAGTCATCTGTTGACCTCCACGTGGCTTCTTCGACTCCCGAAGAGGGACGAAAAACAGGACACGGTATGGTAAACGTGTGTTTGCCATTCGCAACACGTGCCTCAGTCAACAAAGTCTACTAAGCTGCATACGCTGTGATAGAACTCCCTCTGAACTTGGACCCAATACTCGATTTCTGACATCAGCATTGCTCACTCGGTCATTCCATCCTATCTCATCGATACTACGCACACGTCGATGGTCGAAAACCTCAAGGAGACGAACAGCTTTCGCACACAGACTCCATGCCTCGCAACCATACACCGCTGGTCCTTTCGAATGGACTGGATAGTTGATTGTAAACCCTCACGCGGCCAGAAGTATGACGATACAATGATGTCAGGGAGGGGACTCGGAGCAGTATCCCACCTATCATTACTCACCCCGCTCGATGCAATGGACAGTGCGGTCCTGATTATCCTGCGCGACGACCGATGCGGTATGGGATTCTTTATATTCGTACAGTTCATGGGAGATGTTGGACAGGTGCTACTAGGGGGTCCAGCCGCTAAGCAGGAGAACGATTAGGGTCCTCAACCAAAGCCTTTAGTTCTAGCCAGAAGTGTTCCCTAAGGCAGCGGGGGTGATTGAATGGAAGTTCATCTGCTTGGATCAATTATTGTCTCACTGATTTTGCCGACTGGGTTGCCAGCTCAAATCAACCCCCGATCAGGAGACTACTTTGTCACTCCTATTACCCACTGACCATCCAGGTACGACTGGATCTTCGGCTTGAGGTAAGCAATCCTGTAAAGCTCATTAAGTCGCTGAGGCGCGCAAGTCGTCACATCACGTCAAGGTGCAGTCTCACTACGACAGCAGTGAGAGGCCACAGCTTCCTACTGTTCCGCTAATCAGACAAGGTTTCCCAGCGATTGATGCCCTCTTTCGACCTTAATGCTTATTCGAACTAGCCACGTTCAACGTGCAAACGCTGATGGGTATAGGACAACAGACGAGTTTAGCTCGTACGGTGAGTAACTAGCCATCGACGTGTGTTGCATTCAAGTTTCCTGTTCCAACATCCGACTGACGCCCCCATCAAATCCTTTTGCGAAGTTTCGTTTACGCTTCATCAGAGATGGGACGTGTTGTCACCATGGGGTATTCCGGCCAACGTGTGACGCCTGTGGTACCGCCGTGACACCCGACTTCCTCTGAAGGGAAATAGTGGTTCGTAGTGTTTCACTCTACCGTTGCAAGACCTAGCCAGTCCGCGTTCAATACGCTCGGCGTCTTTACGTGTTTGGCCACCGCTTTGCTCGCGCCTGGAAGAAACACCGAGTAAGCAATAACGAGGTGCGTTGTTGTTGGGTGACGATAGACGCTCCTTAACCGGGGTGATCGCTCTCAATGGTCTCCGGTGATTTGGACATGTTTCGCCAATGCCTTTGTGTGCTTTTTCGCACCTGCTGGGCAAGATTGGAAGAAGCGAGTTGGCGTTAAGGTTGTGACTTGGCGCAGAGGTATAAAGCTACCATCAGCAGTTTCCCACCCTCCTGGTTGGAGACCAGGGGATGATGAGACGTTGAGGAATACGGAATAGAACAGAAGTCAGTGGCGTGAATGTTCCACGATCTATCTGTGGAAATCTCGTGTTTCTTCGATACGAAAATGTCACTTAGACCAACGTGTGTGGTGGAAAAAGCTAGAAAGTCACAGCATGTATTTTTTCCACTATTTGCTTTTTATATGCTGTTGTACTCCCTCCCGGCTACTATGTTTTTATTGTTTTTGATTCAATGGCACCATACTCGTCCCGTTGCCTTGCGGGTTAAGTTTTGGATAGCTTAGGGCTCCGGTTGTGGATTCCCAAGAAAACTACCTACTTTTGCTTGGGCAACCTGGCAGTATCGCGCCCACAAACAAATCATGGACTCGGACCATTCACCCTTTCTTTTCCGACTGTACCATGTTTTACTTGGCACAGTCGGAAACCAGGCGGGTGTGAAATATATATATATATATATATATATATATATATATATAATACATATAAATATTATATATATATATATAATGTATATACATATATCATTCCGTTATGTACGCGCCAATAGCGACAGACCGAAATGTCGATGCTTGCTCGTCGTATCTTTGTATGCGCCTACTGACTGCAGCTCCAACAAGACCAGGGTTCAATTCCAACACGATTTCCTTGAGGTGCTTCGAAGCGTGCGTTAGACGTACTTGGTGGTTATTGCAAGGGATTTAAACATCCAAGTTGGTGATTTGGGGGACACCAAAAGGCACTTTGGAGGCCCGCTTGCTAATCCTGACGATCGCACTGATAACAGCGATTGTCTCATTCAGCTGTGTTCCAACTATTGATTGTTCCTGTCAAGTGGAACTTCTGCCACAAGAAACGGCGTAGACTCACATGGTGTACTCCTACATCTTCGCAACGTTGGATTAAAATTGAGCATATTGTCATTGCTTACCGCTGGCATGGATCAACTGAAGACTGTCGTCCATTTTGGCCTACGCCTGCAGACTCAGATCACGTGCTTGCTTCCGTTTACGTTTAGTCGGTGGTCGCGCCAAAGCCACCTGTCCTGAACGGTTGCCACTAGATGATAGCCAACGGTCTGTTTTCCAGGCAGAACTGTATGCACGGTTTTCCTTCTAATAAAATGTTTGCGCGTGGCGGCGCAAAGACCCACTTCACTATTGGGGATAACCTGCAATCAGACCCTGAGACTTGGAGTGGATAACTATATGAGGTCCCAACAGGTCATCTGTGATAACGGTTATCGATCCAGCCGATGTCCAAGACCCGAGTGAACACCGGTAACAGCTCAAGGAAATCTTGCACACCGCTTCCTATTCTGCACAACACTTCAGTTCAAGCAGGCCTCACAAATGATGGAAATCTTCGACATCAGGTGCTTTGTCAGAAGTTCGTAGATACATCCCTTTAGATACTACAGTCAATGAAGTACGCAAATCCCTGAGAGGCCAACTGACTAGGAGCCTGAGAAATGACCATGAGCAGTGGTAGACTGAGATATGTAGGGAAATGGAGAAAGGTGCATCTATTGGCAATGGTCGTAAACATTACCGTTTGACTAGGAGTACCGCTCCACGGAAGCCTATTAAGAGCTAATCAGAAAATCCGACGACTTAGCGATCCACTCATGGATGTCACCGGGACCGCTTGGCGGTGCGTCTTAAGGAACAGTTCGGTTGGCTCACTCTTTCAGCAACGAAAAAATAAGCATTTATCTTCTTTCATTAGTTGTTTGTTTTACTATATTGTACTCCTCTTTGCTATTCTGTAATCGTCGTTGTTGCGCCCGGTCTTTAATTGATCTAGAGCCGGATATATATCTATATCCTCGGATAACTCAGCAAACGTACAGCCCTCATCCCTTGCAGAGCTGTACGATGTTTTGTGATCCACCGAGTACTCATATCCGCCGTGGCATGGAACGCGTGGATCGAGTCTTCAATGTCGAACACTGGAGCACTGCTGCAAGTTCCAGCAATCAACCAACGCTTGATTTGTCGACTTTCGAACCGCTCTTAACTCGGGTCATCATCATCGTACAGCGTTAAACAGTAGGGCAAGCCCCACTGACCACTGCCTTTCTCACCATGTTGCACGCTGACTTCATCATCATCATCATCGTACAGCGTTAAACAGTAGGGCAAGCCCCACTGACCACTGCTTTTCTCACCATGTTGCACGCTGATTTAGAAAGTATGAATATACAAGATGGACAGGGAGTGGACCTACACGGGTGGGAAAAGGAAAGAATGCCCTAGTAGCCAACACACGGAATACACGGTCTAACCGTACAAACGCACATCGATCAGTCATTCTGATTCGACAGAAAGTGACAACACGATCTCCACTGTTCACGGTTCGCAGCCATATCCTTCAGTGTCTCGAGCCAACTGGTTGAGGATCTTTCGGACCCCAACCACGAAGACGTGAAGCACCCACTTTTCCTAAGTCTGCTGTACATTTTCTCATTCCTCGCTGCCACGTCATCCGTTGACCTCCACGTGGTGTCTTCCACTCCCTAGGAGGAACGGAGAATAGGACACGGTACGGTAGACGTGTGTTTGACATACGTAACACATGCCACAACCAACGAAGTCTACTAAGTTGGATACGCTGTGACAAAACGTTCTCCGAATTAGTACCCAATACTCGATTTCTGACCTCATCATTACTTACTCGGCTATTCCACCCGATCTTAGCGATACTACATAAACATCGGTGGTCAAAAACCTCAGGACGACGAATATTTTCAGCACACAGATTCCAAGTTTCGCAACCATACAACAAAACTAAACGCATTGCAGCACAGCATACACGACCTTTCAGCTTCAGTGAAATATCAGATCGACGCCACAAGTGCTTCAGTCCAGCGGACGCCGCTCGAAACTTGGATATCCGCGTGCTCACCTCTACTACTGTGCTCCCATCCGTCGTCACGCAGCTACCGAGGTAAGTGAAGTGATCGACAACTGACAGCACCTCCCCATCGAGCATCAACCTCGGAAGCGTTGAAGTCCAGTCTTGTAACATCACCTTGCACTTTGAAGGTGCAAAGCGCATGCCGAATGGAGCTACAGTTCTTGACAGTCTGTCTAGTGCACGTTGAGCATGTTCCGTGGATTCGAACAAGCAGACAACGTCGTCCGCGTAATCTAGGTTACACAGCTCTTCACCATTTCCTAGTTCGACGCCTACATCCTGAAGATTTCGCAGCGCACTCTCCCTTATTTCGTCCATGATGAAGTTGAACAGGAATGGAGACAAAGGACATCCCTGTCGAACACCACTGGTCGTTTCGAACCGACCGGATAGTTCACCGTAAACCCTTACGCGGCCAGAAGTACGAGAATACAATGATCTCATTAGGTTCACGAACTTCTGGGGCATACCTTTTCGATGAAGAACACTGAAAAGCGATGTTTGATCAATTGAATCGAAGGCGCCTTTCAGGTCTAAGAAAATCATTATTGTCGGTCGGCGGTGCGTGTGACGCGTTTCAAGTAGTCGGCGAAGAGTAAAAATCTGGTCGATGCATCCTCGTTGGGCGGAATGCAGCCTGCTGCTCGCGGACATTCCTCTCACGAGCTGGTGCAAGACGATGCAATAGAATTGATACTAATACTTTGGTGACTATCGGAATTAAGCTAATCCCACGATGATTACTGCAGTCATTGCGTATTCCCTTCTTGAAGATGGGAACAATCAATGACTCACTCCATATTAATGGAATACGCTCCTCCTTCCAAATGTCACGGAGCAAGGCGGTAAGTGATTTTATCAACGCCTCACCACTCAATTTGAAAAGAACTGGGGGAAGTTTGTCGGGACCTGCCGCTTTCCTCCGCCTTAGTAATCGATTACATGACTCTACTTCTACTTCCGATGGGGGCTCAAGTGATACCACCCAAGGAGTCGCAGTTGTTGACACAGGAGGTACTACACTAGCGTGCGGCCACCTAAACTGTTCCTTGAAGTAATCGGCCCACCGGTCAAGCCTTTGCTGTTTGCTATGGATGGGTTCTCCATTTCTATCGCAAATCGTTTCACTGACCTGGGTTCACCTTCCACCGGTGTCACGAATAAGTTTGAACAGTCTCCGACTGTTACCTGAAGCAGCTGCTATTTCCATTTCTTCGGCTATCTTGACCCGCCAATTTTCGCGACCATTCTTAAGGCTTTGCGTAACTTGCCTTTGCAGCTTTTTCCGTATCTTATTCATCTCCTTACGGTTCGAAAGCTGACGCTTTTGCACCATTACACTCAGCGACTCTTGCGGGATCCAGTGTCTTTGATGGACATCGGATCTAGAACCACATGCAAAACCTGCTGCAACGCGCATCGCCTGTTTGATGAGCCCAATGCTTATCTAGATTACTGTTCGTCGTAGATCCAAGCTCATGTTCTAACTTCTGCTCATAACGGGTACGTACTTCTGGATCACACACACGTTGCACGGCTAATCGGGTTTGCGGTTTGCGACGATGACCATGGAGCTAGAGAGATAATCGCATTGAAACTAATTCATGGTCCGACTCTACGTACGTGGACCAGTAAGATCTACACTTCTGAACAGAACTGCACCACCGGTAGCTTACTGCGACATGATCGATTTGACTCAAAGTACCTGTAGAGTTAGAGCGCCATGTCGCTGTGCGACGCGAGCCGTGTCGGAAATTGATGCTAGACAAGGACAATCGATTGTCTGCACAAAACTGGAGAAGTCTATCCCCGTTATCTGTACGCTCAACGGGTAAAGCACAGCGCCCACCTAAACAGGCTTCTGACACACTAAGTTTGCCAACTTGTGCATTTAAGTCACCAGCTAGCACTACAATGTCAAAACCCTTACTGCTGCGAACGAGGGTGCCGAGTTTATCGTAGAACTCATCTTTCTGCAAGTCTGAGCGGCAGTTCGTTGGGGCGTACGCCGAGATCACAAACAAACTGCGCTTAACACAACTATCCTTTCGAACGCCAACTGACCCTTGGAGTCTCACAGCACATAAACGACTGTTAACCGGAATCCAGTCTAAAAGGGCAGCCTCAGCCTTGTTAGTCAAGAGAATTCCTACACCACGTTGACTCACAGCTCTAGCTGCTTCGTCTCCTGAGGTGCGCAGGAAATACCTCGATGACATACCAGGAGCAGTTAGTTGAATTACACTGCTCGAATCCCATATACGCGTTTCACTTAAGCAGCAGACATCAATCTTTAGAGAGCTCATTGTGAGCGCTAGGCACGCCTGCTGACCGGCCTGCATGAGTGTACGCACGTTGAAGGAGCCGAGATTCAGAGGCTGACGAGGCTTGAGGAAATGTGAGGTACCAGACAGAGGATTATTCCCGACACTATTTGACAGTGAATCGTTGCGAGTATGGGGTGTGTTATCAGTGGGAGCATTATGGGCGGATAGATGGGGCAAAGAGAGGTGGTTAGGGACAGAAGACAAAGGTTGAATAAAAGAGAGGGAACTCTGAGCAGTAGCACACTTATCACTACCCACCCCGCTCGATGCAATGGGCAGCGCGGTCCTGATTATCCTGCGCGACAACCCATGCAGTATGGAATTCTTTGTATTCGTTCAGTTCATGGAAGATGTGGGACGGGTACTGCTAGGGTGTCCAGCCACAAAGCAGGAGAACGATTAGGGTCCTCGTCCAAAGCCTTTAGTTCTAACAAGAACCTATCCACAAGGCAGCGGGATGGCTTAGTGGAAGCCTATTTGCTTGGATCAATTATTCTTCCGCTGATTTTGCCGACTGAGTTGCCAGCTCAAATCAACCCCCAACCTGGAGGACCAGGAGACTGAATTTTGTCTGACCTCTACCCATTGACCTGTCAGGTATGATTGCATCTCCGGCTTAAAGAAGCCATCCTGTATAGCTCTTTGGGTCATAGAGGCGCGCAAGCCATCACACCACGTCAAGGTGCTGTCTCGTCGTGATCGGGTAATCGGCAGTGGCTCTGGGAGATAATAGAATATTACGGGATGCCTGGTAAATTCGCAAGGCTTCTGAGGAGATACTTTTCGTACACTAAGGCGAGCATTTGTGTGCATGGTGAAGGATCCTCAGAGCTTACACTTATTACCGGAGTCAGACAGGACTGTCCTCTTTCACTGGTGCTGTTCAATTACGCCACCGGCCGGACAATGGGTCAGGTACTGACCGACTATCTTGGTATCCAACTGAGTCAGGAGACGCATATCCCAGACCTGGAGTTTGCGAATGACATTGTCGTGCTAAGAGGCTCCCTTGCTATGCTCCAACCAGTCCTTGATCGAATCGATTTTTTCGTGAATTCCACTGGGACAGGAGTAAACACAGCAAAAACTAGTTTCATCAACTTCTCCAGTTTAGCAGCTATCCTCCAACGGCAAACTGATCGAATGCGATCATTCGCTCAAGTACCTGGGCTCTACATTGCTTCCGAACGGTCAGGCGGAGGATGAAGTAATACTGCGGATTGACAACGCCAGGAAAGCATTTCTCCAGCTACGACGGGCGTTGTGGACCCGCAGTGAAGTCAGCATTCAGACTAAGGTACGCGTCTACTGCGTCACTATGCGCCCCGTACTCCGCTACGGCTGCAAAATCAGGTTACTGAGAGCTAAGGATATCAGAAGATGGATTTTTGACCGCTGGCACCTGTGGTGTATCTTAAAATTAAGGTGGCGTGACAGAGGACTCGACGACGAAGTTAGGAGACGATGCTGCGAAGTCAACAAATGTTGTCTTTCTCTGGTACCGTCAACTGCCGTGGCTGGGCCATATCTTACGGCGACCTGAGATGACACCAACCAAGCGAACACTTCGTCGCCAACCCTGTCCTGTATGGCGTTGTCGTCACGGTGGTTAGCTCAAAATTCGGATCGGTACTGTCAAGAGGGATGTAAGACACCTAAGCCTACGGCGGTCTGCGGTGTTCACCAATGGAAGAAAAATTGGATTGCGATCTGCACCGAACTCGCTACCAACCGCCGCGTCTAGCCAGCTATGATCCACAATATTCATGGAACTCACTCATCCAGTAAAAGATGGCCCCATAAAAGTAAAAACAGCAGTCTGTATAATTGATAGACTGAATAAAGACTTATCATCAGACGAAATTCCTGCTCTATGATTAGTTTCGGCCACTCATTCGCTCTTTTTTATTGTTTGTGCATGAGTGCAATGGAAGTGAAACATCCACAAATGCTAATTGCATTGTCAGGGACAATTGGGAAATATGGCTTCGAAGCTTGGAGTGATGTCATGTAAGGTCCCTCTTATAGGTCACGTCCAGTGACGAGCCGGGCGACTACGACGTAGTCTAAAACCAATGCTACCGGTGATAGCGTTTGCACTTCATAGAGTTGTTTCACCTCATCGGTACGAGAAAAAATAAATAAAAAGTTTGATTCATCTGTCTGCTTCGACTGAGCGCACGATAGCAAGTGAAAAGGACAACTTAGTGATCACCCAAACAGCACACAACTGTTACGGATTGATGCACCGCAAATTTGTGCTGCTTATAAAATTTAGGTCCGCAGTTTTGAAATGCTGAGTATGAAATTAATGAAAACTGATTACAATGAAAAGGACATGCAATGGAGATTGCCACATCCGAATATGATCCATATAATGTTAACCCCCTTACCGAAGGATGTGTAATCACAGTGCGAAAGTATATCTAACTGGTTATATGTGCGCATGAGAATGGTAGATGCTAAGATGAATAAATTACCGTTCCCGTTGGTACATTCAATGATACGATGGTAAAAATCACAAAGTAAAAAGCCACACGAAAAAGCGTTAATTGTGGTTTCTAGAAATTCTACTTCCATGCTTACAATCAATCACTCGTGAGGCACAACAGCACCAATCGAACAGGTTTGAATTGCTGCGAATTGCTAGTTTTATTACGAAAAAAGGATTCTAAAGAAAATGGAAGTTCTACACCGACACGAAGGGCAGCTTACCTTGGCATGTCCACCAGCACAAGCAAGAGATAAGGCGTTAGCATCATTCTGAGAAGTAGGTTGGTCAATTGGAGCACCATGGTCTAAGAACAATTGGACCACTTCTAGATTTCCATTGCGCGCGGCTTTCATCAGTGGGGTTCGTCCTCCTTCGGTCATTGCTCCAAATACAGCGCCCCAATCCAACAATTGCTCACAAACTTTGACATGCCCATTCTCCGCGGCATAATGTAATGCAGTATCTCCTGTTGTGGTGACCGCATTGACCGAAGCTCCGCGCTGCAGCAGGCGGCGAACAAGTTCTAGGTGGCCCTCCTGTGCAGCTTCCATTAACGGAGTAGAACAACCCCCACCACCAACTTCAATGTCAGCACCAGCATTAAGAAGCATTTCGCAAACCTCGATGAAGCCCCCACAAGCGGCCAGCGTCAAAGCTGTTTCTTGTGTTTCCTCAGTTTTTGCATTTACATCGGCACCTACGAATGAAATGCAGTACTTTTACCAAATACATATCTTGAACGTACAACTATCTCTAGCTAGAAACTAGTCACGTACACTTGGTGTTGCAAATTAACGGTCGAAAGGATAAACCTTAATCAAAACGCAAGCAAATTAAATGTTTGTAGTACGGGCCAAACAGTGATACAAACGGCAAAATAAAGGCAGCTGAGGTAAAAAAAACAGATTGGGCAGTAGTCGGATGGCCACCCGAGGACCAGGACCGATGTAACGCGTCACTTTTTTGTCACAGTATCTGAAGCCCATCGCCAGCGATCAAGATTCAGATAACACGATATAATGAAGCACAATAAAGTATACATCAACAACCCTAGATTCTGGATACATTATTTCTCTTTATTACATGCTGGAGCATGAGTACAATAAAATGTACACCTTGGCCTCTAAGGTCCACCGCATTATTAAGGATAACCGGCAACCGACCCCGAGACCTCGAGTGGAGAACCGCATAGGGTCCCAACAGTAAGGATCGAGTGGTTTACAGCGTTTGACTTACCACCACCGTCGTCTGGCTTGTTATCCCTTCTACTGCCCTCATGTGCAAGCGTGTATTAGAAAACCATGTCACTTCGGTTGTAGGTAGTAACCCCCACTGTAGTCCGGCTTGTTACTACTACTGACCTATTGGGACCTTATGTGGTTATTTACACTAAGACTTGGGTCTGGTGGCTGGTTATCCCTAATACTGCAGTGGGCCATTGTGGCTATATTATCATCATCATCCTACAGCGTTAAACAGTAGGGCAAGCCCCGCTGACCACTGCCTTTCTCACCATGTTGCACGCTGATTTAGAAAGTATGAATATACAAGATGGACAGGGAGTGGACCTACACGGGTGGGAAAAGGAAAGAATGCCCTAGTAGCCAACACACGGAATACACGGTCTAACCGTACAAACGCACATCGATCAGTCATTCTGATTCGACAGAAAGTGACAACACGATCTCCACTGTTCACGGTTCGCAGCCATATCCTTCAGTGTCTCCAGCCAACTGGTTGAGGATCTTTCGGACCCCCAACCACGAAGACGTGAAGCACCCACTTTTCCTAAGTCTGCTGTACATTTTCTCATTCCTCGCTGCCACGTCATCCGTTGACCTCCACGTGGTGTCTTCCACTCCCTAGGAGGAACGGAGAATAGGACACGGTACGGTAGACGTGTGTTTGACATACGTAACACATGCCACAACCAACGAAGTCTACTAAGTTGGATACGCTGTGACAAAACGTTCTCCGAATTAGTACCCAATACTCGATTTCTGACCTCATCATTACTTACTCGGCTATTCCACCCGATCTTAGCGATACTACATAAACATCGGTGGTCAAAAACCTCAGGACGACGAATATTTTCAGCACACAGATTCCAAGTTTCGCAACCATACAACAAAACTAAACGCACTGCAGCACAGCATACACGACCTTTCAGCTTCAGTGAAATATCAGATCGACGCCACAAGTGCTTCAGTCCAGCGGACGCCGCTCGAAACTTGGATATCCGCGTGCTCACCTCTACTACTGTGCTCCCATCCGTCGTCACGCAGCTACCGAGGTAAGTGAAGTGATCGACAACTGACAGCACCTCCCCATCGAGCATCAACCTCGGAAGCGTTGAAGTCCAGTCTTGTAACATCACCTTGCACTTTGAAGGTGCAAAGCGCATGCCGAATGGAGCTACAGTTCTTGACAGTCTGTCTAGTGCACGTTGAGCATGTTCCGTGGATTCGAACAAGCAGACAACGTCGTCCGCGTAATCTAGGTTACACAGCTCTTCACCATTTCCTAGTTCGACGCCTACATTCTGAAGATTTTGCAGCGCTATAGGGTAAACTCCTTCGACTGAATTCATGCGCGAGCATTTATTAAAAATTAGCGCAGGTGTGATAAAGTGCCAAGCGACGGTGGAACAATGTCACGATGGTTGAATTTTCTCTACCCTGTTGTGCCGTTTTTATTGATTTCAGATGAGATAAGCAAACATTGTGGGATATTCGCACAAGGCCAACGACCGTCTACAATGAAATGAAATAACGGGAACTGGATGGCATTTAATGTGACTATAAGGGACATCGCCAGTAAGCAAATTCTCGTAATCTTCATTGACGATGAAAACACCGCGGTACAGAACAGAACTGCATTATGGTGCAATGGCAGTGGATACGATCTTCAAAGTGTCATCTTCCTAAGAAACTGAGTAAATAAACAATTACTTTTAATGACATGCACAAAGACAAAACCATCACTAGACTTTCACTTACCGACGGCCAATAAAAGAGCAACAGTTTCTTCGTGCCCCTCACGTGCGGCTTCCATCAGTGGCGTATAACCTTCGTCATTAACTTCTTCGATGTCCGCGCCGTAACCAACTAGCAGATGAACCAATTCCGTGTGCCCGCCACAAGCAGCCAATGTTAATGGGGACTCGAAACTATCTTGTGGAATATTAACGTTAGCACCATGTGCCAGCAGTAAACGAGCAACTTCTGTGTGTCCTTCCATGGCGGCCTCCATTAAAGCCGTGTGCATTTCGTCTGTGCGATGTTCGTGATCTGCTCCCGCTTCCAACAAAAACTGCACCATCTCAGCATGACCCTGATGTGTAAAAGAACGGAATCAAAATATACAGCGTTTGCACTATTCCGAACGTTCATTTCATCACTATCATTATCGCACAGCATTAGACAGAAGGGCAAACCCCACTGACCACTGCCTTCCTCACCATGTTGCACGCTGATTTAGAAAGTATGAATATACAAGATGGACAGGGAGTGGAACTACACGGGTGGGAAAAGGAAAAAATGCCCTAGTAGCCAACACGGAATACACAGTCTAACTGTACAAATGCACATCGATCAGTCATTCTGATTCGCCACTGTTCACGGTTCGCAGCCATGTTCTTCAGTGTCTCCAGCCAACTGGTAGACGGATCTTTTGGACCCCAACCACGAAGACGTGAAGCACCTACTTTTCCTAAGTTTGTTGTGCATTTGCACATCCACCGCTGCCAAGTCATCTGTTGACCTCCACGTGATTTCATCTACTCCCTAGGAGGAACGGAAAACAGGACATATTATGGAGTTGACAATCTTGGTGAGACCGAGGAGATGGAACGCTGTATACGTAGATCTTATGTCAGATGAAAGACTTACATAACACTGAAAAAACAGCTGGTCTAATTTTGCTCACGATTTCTGCACGACAACGTCGCATGTATCAATAAGAGGATGTGGTAGTCCGACTAAATTCGAGTTAAAAAGGCGACCACTGCAAAATGCGCATATATCGGTAGAAATGCACCTTGCGTGAGACCAGTCTCTCAAGTTACCCAGACCGGTAATACAGTGTGATGAAAAGCACTGGTAAATGAGATATGAACCACATGGGTCAGAACTGGATTGTTAGAAAGCAGAACTCGTTTAACACTTGTTGAAATCATTCGGTGTACGTTGGTTCCTGGAACGATGGTTTGGAAATAAGATCCTAACAGTTGCGGCTCGATGGTGGACCACAGAAGCGGAACTACTACCAGTCAGTGAACCAACAGCGCTGTGGATGATAAGTGGGGGTTCGAGAAACTCAGAAAGGTACACATACAGAGAAGCGAAGAACGCATTAAATGACAAATCTGGAAGTAATCTGTGGCTAGCCAGTGTAGATAAATGTTGGCATGTGGCATGACGTAAGATACTAATAGAAAACAAAGAAGAATGTGACAAATAAAAGCTAAGCTCGCTTACACTCAACAAGTTTTTTTCAGCTGTTTGGGCAATAACTGACCATGCGTTGGGTGCCGTGGCCCTGAATGATACTTTTCAGCAAGAACCAAAATGTGTGAAATTTGTAAAAAAAGAACTAAGGCTGAGTCAACAAAACTAGTTCAGTACACCTCGTGATCTGACCACCAATCGGTAATCTGTCGGAACCTGAAGACTAATCATAACGGTGTCATGACCATCAATTTAACCCGAGACAGCTAAAGTAGCTAACACAGTCATTACCATTCTGGACAAGGGACCATAACTGCTGTTTCACAACTACCATTCCTAAAGCGCGCATGTCATTTTATCGCAAAGCAGTTCTTAATATCGGTTCATTTATGTGTAATGGCGGGAAACATTGCAATCTTTTAACTTACTTTATAACTTGCTAACGTGAGTGCTGACTCCTTGAACTCTGTCGAGTGAGTATTGATGTCGCATCCATGTTTAATTAAACAACGAGCCACATCAATATGACCATTGCTTGTTGCTTCCATCAGCGGAGTGTGGCCTGTCTCATTCTGTACCTCCATGGGGCTTTTGTACTGTAGGAGCAAGGAAACGCACTCCAGATGTCCAGCGGTTGCGGCATAGTGCAGCGCGGTATTGCCGGTTGTTGATTTTTGACCCACACAAGCGCCATACTTCAACAAAAGTCTGACAATATCAGTATATCCTACACCAGCGGCTTCCATCAACGGAGTACATTCCACCTTTTTACCACAAAAATTCGGATCAGCCTAAACAATGAGTTAGAAAAATGTGACGCTCACCCCTCTCTCCAAAAGCATTTCTACGATTCTGAGGGCATTGGCTGATACAGCGCATGTGAGCGCAGTTTCACCGTCAGGTGCCACTTCGTTGACGTTATATTCGCCTGACGGTAGGAGTGCCCTTACGGCCTCATCATCACCGTTTATGCATGCGGGGATGAGGGAGCTAGTACGCCTGAAAATTGAGTACACCCGCTCAACAAACTTACTCGTCTTCGTTACAAGGGGGCATAGCTACTTCCTTCCGAATCTCATTCAAGAAATCCGTGTCTGAAATTCTCCGACCATCATTGATTAACATATTCTCAATTCCAGCGGCCTGTAAAAACTTTCTAAACTTCAACTGAGTTTCTGGACAAAGACCAGGAATGGTATCTTCGAACTGAAAACGAAAAGCAGGTACACGTGCAAGTAGACGCGCCGTTCAGGACGACCGAGATAGTCAAGAAGGGTTTGAAAGAACTGAGAATAACGTTGTATTCGAAAAAGCAGCGAAAATGATCATAAAGTCGTACTCCTTGCAGCGTGAGTGAGTTAAATCGCTTAAGACAATCGATTTCGGAATCCCACGAAATCGCGTGCATGAAAAGGTCGATCGAGGGGGGGGAAAAAAGCTCTACCGCGTTTGTACTCGGCAAAATTCTACAGCAGTACAAAAACGTACTTTAAAATTCTGAAATTCACCCATATCCGGACATTCAGTGAGGGTTACAGAAGGCAAGACCTGAGAGTCACTTCCAGTCGAATAAGCCACGTCGAACTAAAACAAAACTGGAGTGGCAACATCATCTAAAATGAACCGGACAGCTTTCCGTCAGACAGTCTATTTTGTGAGATTGGTTACAATTACGCAAAGTTTTATGTGTTTTAGGATATCATGGCTAGGAAAATGCGCGCTAATTTAAGCCGTGGAGTACATTTACCGTGGTATGCTTCGGGTTGGGCACTTCGTACCACGAGGAGATGATTTGTACTGCTTGTATCCAGTTAAGCTGAGTTGGCCGACCCCTCTTTATCTTTATTCTATATTTTCACGAGGACTGACGGGCCTGGTAGCTGTGGATTTTGAGCCACCCGGGTTCTATGGCAAGGTTTGCTGTTTAACTCTGGGCAGGAGTCCTCTCAGATCTCTATAAATTTTGAGTATCAATACCAAATTTGATGATTTTTTATGTTCTTTTTGGGGTAAAATTTCCGTATTATCTGCTGTGCTCATAGAAATCTTTTGAGGCAACACGGTTATGAAACAGTGAAGACTTGTCGATGTGTAGTGCATGAGCCTCGACGCTATAAAATAAAGCTCCACCCGGTTTCGGCTCCATCCATGAGTAGGGACTGTATGTTGACGCACGCGTGAAGACTGTCACCACTTCGTCGGTCCGTACCTGCCTGGAGATTACTTAGTTTGGAGGTGTAAATTCATGACCAAAGTTACTATGGATAAACATAATCAATTAGTACTCAACTCCGGGCAATTTGTGTGTTGTTCAGTGCCCCAGAGTTTCTGCCACTTGAAAAATACACTTATGACTTCTCTGGCTGAGGGCGGTTGAACCTTCAGCTTACTTAGCTAGTATTGCATCCGGTGTCACTCTAAAACGTAAACGTGACTTACACTGTTCCACTACAAACAGCCCTTTACCCATTCCACTGACTTATGCCATCTTTTGGCAACCTATGGATCTTTTGGCGTGTTGCCCTGTCCTTAGGCCATTCTCGGGATCTGGTTAGTATCTGGTATCCGGAGTACTAAAGGTCTGCTGGGATATGGCTTGCCAGCACCTGCCTTACCGTTCACTCAGGATGCCTTTATTTCCACGCAAACAACTGTGGCACACTGTGCAAGCAATCCATTTGTGGGCCACTTTTACAATGAGAAATTGATGGGGGTTGCCTTTTTTAGGCTTCACGCAGCTAGTGCTTTGACGCATAAGTGGCCTTAAGCCGTCAAATTGTGAGCCAGTGGCTTGCCAAAGTGGTGTATGTTGTTGATGTGGGTGAGCATGTCGGCGAATGTCCATCTAATGGTGCTGTGGAGACAGCGTCCTTGTGCCTGTTGACCTGTGACTTTTTCCTTGACTTGGCCAACCAGGGATGCAACAGAAAGGCAAGCCACTGATCGTGCTCAGGCTTCTGGCGCGCAGGGCTAGCCAGGCGAATAGGGCACCAACGCCGTTGATGACTATAGTCGCGAATCGAAAAGTGCCCCACTTGTGGTCTGAAAACAAAGTCGAGCAACAGAGATGTCTAAGCTAAACTGCAGAGCGTGCTATACTGGAGTTCGAACCGGAAACAATGTTGTTCGGAGTGATCAAACAAGGTTCGTACCTGGGGTGGCAATAAAGGTGATTGCAAGAAATGAATACAAAGCCGCAACAGGCAATATATCCAACACGGCTAGACTTGACACCTGAATGTTTAATACTCCCCCCCAGAGAGCTGGTATCGGCAGAGTACTCGTGCCTATTCAGCCGCTCCGAATACCCTTACCACCTGGATGAGCATTTATGCCATCTACACTAGTGTTAGTTGGTAGGTGTAGTGAGGTGATATTCATTCCCAACGATCACCGTCTCCGTTGACGCCCCATGCTTGGACCCCTTTCCATCAGTCCAAGCCGAGCTTTTTCGGCTTTGACTGTAAAAACCACCAGCTTCTCTGTGGGTTGCTTCTGGCAGTTTCTCGCTTTACTCCTTGGTCCACAGGTTCGCATGAGTGTCTCTGTGGCCTAAAACTTTCGCTTTCTGACAACCAGTGCCGCATCATTTGTCTCGGCCGCTCTACGCCCTGAAGAGGTGAGTCCGAAGTCATTTCCGCGTCTGGTGTCGTTTTTGAACTTATGCTGTAGAATTTTTCGACACGGACTTGAGTCCACTTCGCCATCTGATACTCATTTTCTCATGAACCATTTTCTATAGAAGTGTTCAATGGTCTCTGTAACGGACTACAGTTTACTATGTTCCATCCATTAGCGTCCATGTTACGAACGACTTTTTTCACTCGCATGAATTATCCCTGCCGCAATTCCGATTGTTTGTTTTATTGCTCCAAATCTTTGTCACAAACCGGACTCCCACCGTTGCCTCAAACTTGAGTCTTTCAGCTTGAACGTCGTTGTGACTGTATCCGATAATCTTATCTTCCGAATCTAGCCTTTTGTGGTACCTCAACTGCAGTTGTTGATTTCTTGTTCAATTTGGAGGGTAAGATCCTAGAAGGAATGCTATTGAGGTTCGATTGTTGTAAAGTTACTTAATTTGTTGTATATAGTACCCTGGCTATTTGGAACCGACTTTGTTTTGAATTGTGTCGAAATTTGCTGCTACACGTCTCGCGAACTTTCCGGTGGCTGAACTTCGCAGTAATCAATAGCCTTGGCAACCACTGAGACATGAAATTACGCAGCAAATCGGCAAACCTTTCCGCATCAAAGGACACTTCCTTGCCATTGAACCAAACCCTTTTGCCCGTAGGTGTTGGTCATGTTTCTTGCTCAGGCTCTAGTATATTAGATCTTTGTGGGGTTAGCTCGGTTTCCCATAGAGCTAGAGCCGACCTGTTTTTAGCTGAATTGAAGCAGAAGCAGGTTGCAGATAAGTTAGAACTAGATAAATAACCTAAGCCACTGGAGTTGAGGAATGAGACGGAAATGGCGAAACTACGTTTGGCACTCGCTGGGGAAGAGAAAACCTGATTACCGTGGATGAAGTCAAGGGTGAAGTAATGGTCAGTGAACATCTGTCCCCCTACCCAGGTGATTGCCACTTACAGAACGATGCACCACAAACAGCTAGCATGGATCCGGTAGTGGAGCCTGCAGTGGATTATTGTTTGGATTTACTCATGGTAGAACTGGAGTCATTTGCGGGCCGCTGGTCAACATACTGGAGGTTTGTGAAACGGTTTGAATATTACGTCGAAGGTTGAGTTTTAGACAATGGCCAGCGCTTACTTTATCTGATGCCTTACTGCAACGGACAAGCAAGGGATGCGATTGCCGAATGTGTTATGTTGCCTCCAACACTGGCACACAATGAGGACAGGGAAATTTTAAAGAATCTGTGTGGACAAGGTCATGTAGTGACTCGTTCACTGATTGAAGGCTTACTGCAAAACTTGAAGCCTTTGGTGGAAGATTCGGAAGCCCTGACCAAGTTGTCACAGAGAATGCTCAACTGTGAGGTTGCTCTCAGGCAGATGAATTGCATGTCAGACCTCAACTCACTGCAGACCATGGAAAGGATTGCTCGAGTGCTACCAAATCTCCTCCGGGATTTGTGGGCTGGGACCGTTGATGATATCTGGAGAAGAGGAGATGAACCGAGGTTCCAAGATCTACAGCACTCAGTTTCCCATGAGACACGGATTGCTCGAAGTAGGTTTGGCAAACTGGCTGCCGATAGCAAGGCTCAGGGATATTCGCGGTCATCTAGTTGGAGGGACTATGCACAAAACCCGCATCCAGAAGAGGCACGGTTCACGCCAAAACAGGGTAGTACTTTGTTGGTCGCAGCTAATAGGTGCTCGGTATGTAACGAAATACACACACTTGAGGAATATCAGCGCTTCGTGTCTCGTAATGCCCCCGGTCGTTGGACATTTGTTAAAGAAATGAAGGCTTGTTTTTCGTGTCTCAAGTGTGGACATCTGTCTGGCAGCAGTCCTGTTTCCAAACCATGTTCTTCATTAGGTTGTCAGAAACGGCACCACCCTCTACTGCTATTTGCACAGGAGAAACTTACCGGTCAGGCCAAGCACTTTACAATACAAGGGCTGCAGCTGGATGAGCTGAGTATGGACGATGCAAAAAAGTCTGGGCAGTGGACCAATAATGGTGCTTCTACACTTAGGCCAGAATGCCGGGTCAGTTTAGGTGTGCTACCAGTACGAGTATACGGACCGCGGGGCTCTGTAGAGACCTACGCTCTACTGAGCAGCTGGTCCGACTTGACTTTGATACTGGTGGGCCTGAAGGCATCCCCCCTCTCGCTTTAAATTTCGACGTTAAATTGGACTACCACTTGGAGTTCGGGAATAACGGAGCTGCGACTGGACTCCTTGTTAGAGAATGATTTTGTGAGTATAGAGCGAGCCTCCTCTGTCGATAGGCTACCAATCCAAACAGTCCAGGACTACACAGATGCGAACGTTTTATCCTGGTCTCACCCAGATTGCGTCCAAAGGCTGAATCTGGAAGGTCCAAGGGTGCAAATCCTGATAGGTGCCGGCGATCCACAAGCTCATTAGGCATTAGAGCAAAGATGCGGCAAGAGAAGACAGACACATGCCCTGCGAAGGATTTTAGGATGGATGGTTCTTGGTCCGAAAAACCGGGAGCCATGCTTTGTGAGGAAGGTAAACCACATTTAGATGGGAATCGATCTGCTAGCAGAACAGATCGATCGATTATACAGCGCCGATTTCTGCGTCGAAGAAAATCTCTTTCATTAAAAGCCGAACAGGTTGTTGGTATGGTTCCCAGTGTCATATTCTTGTTGGCCGGACACTATGGAGTTGCACTTCCGTGGAGGAATCCTGTAGTGAGACCTCCAAATAATTATATTGTGGCCAAAGAGAGATTGAACTGCCTGAGGAAAAGGCTCGCGCGTGACCCTGAATGTTTTGGTAAATCCTCTACAACAGTGGAGGGGTATGTGCGCAAAGGCCACGCCCAGTTAGTGCCCGATATACAGTCAAAAATGGGTTTTGAGCCAAAGCGGTACTACCCTCATCACGCAGTTACAAACCCTAAAAAGCCCAGCAAGTTGGGGGTAGTGTTTGAATGTGTGGCTGCATTTCAGGGACGCTGCTTTCATGACCACTTGCTACAGGGACCAGAGACGACAGCAAGCTTATTTGGAGTGTTGCTTCGTTTTCGAAAGAAATCTGGCTCATTGGCTGCGGCTATTGAAGGAAAGTTTGTGCAGGTTCGAGTGCCGACGAGAGACAAAGGAGCACTGAGGTTCCTTTGGTGGGAAAGTGATCAACTAATTGATAATCTGGTTGAATGTCGAATGAATGCCCACCTATTAGGTGCCACTTCTTCCCCATTTTGTGCGCTTTTTGCTTTACTTCGCACGGCAGATGATTAAGGAGGATAGTGTGAGGATTACGTCTCCAGGGCCGTGTACGATAACTTCTACGTAGACGACCGTCTTGTGTCCTTGTCTGAGCCCCAGAATGCAAAAGATCTTGCTATCCAGAAGAGCGAATTACTATCACGAGGCGGATTCTGGCTTCATAAGTGGGTCTGTAATCTAGGGAGTTGCTGGACATTTCACCGTAGTCTAAGCTGGTCCATCCCACTTTAGAAATAGATGATTGCGCGCCAGTGACAGAAAGGACGTTGGGATTGGAATGGAATGCAGTAGAAGACACGTTGCGGTTTTCAATTGCAATACGCGAAGAACCTCAAACAAGGCGTGGCTCGTTGTCTACAGTTTCATCAGTGTTCGACCCACCTGGGTTGGTATCATGTTTTATTCCGCCAAGCAAGGTGTCATTGCAATCACTGTGTCGCTGGAAGCTTGGTTGGGACAACTGAATTGGTGAAAACCTCCTACGATGATGGAATGAGTGGTTAAGAAGTATGGAACAATTTTGCGCATCCAAAATTCAGCTTTCCGTTATTAGAGGTGACTCACTGAACGAAGATGCACAGCTCCATGTATTCTGTGACGCTTCTGAAGTTGGCTAGGGGGTAGTGGCGTATTCTAGAATGGTTTCAAAGGACATAGCCACCGTTGTGCCCTATTGTTCTCCAAATGAAGGGCAGCTCCTCTGACGACCGTAACGATCCCTCGATTGGAGTTAGCCGCAGCAAGACTGGCCGTTAGAGTCTCGGATTCTTGTGTGTGTGTGGGGGGGGGAGTGGGTGTCATAGGTGAGCACTCTGGTGCATGGGAAAATGGTAGCGATCATCACTTACGGGGGAGATCTTCCGTAATGTCAGGGATAGACGAGGAACCATCAGCCCTTCGGCGTGTTTTCATGGAGGTCATGGAGTGTAAACGAGTATTGTGTAGGTGGGATGGGTGCGTGTCTCGGTATATGATACACTCAAAGCTACTACTACGAATGCCAAAGGCCCCCTATAAAGACAACGAAAAACGGCAGGCACTGCAACGGGTTTGACAGAGATCATGGAGTATAAACTTGTATCACGTAAGTGTGAATGCTTCTGGGTGTATGATGGAATCACAACTAGTACCACATATAGGAAAGGCCTTCTGTAACGTAAACGAAAAACGGTGGGCACTGCCGCGTGTTTAACAGAGATCCTGAAGTATAAACGTGTATCATGTAAGTGTGTATGTGTCACTGTGTATAGTGGTTTAATACGTCAGTATCTCGTGAATGCCCCCACACATGGGGGTTCCTTTACCTACCTCAAAGACGCGTGAGATATGGTCCATTGCTTTCTTATGCTATCGGCTTCTCCGTCTTCGCTCTCTAGAAGGCTGATACTGCGTATGTCTCGAATTAGCGTTCCGTTGTCGGTCTTCGCCCTCACAGTTCTTATCATTTCGTCAGAGCTTTCGATGGTTTCCATAACCACGCCCAAAGGGTAGGTGCTGAAATGCGCGTGTTTGTCTGCGACAATCACTCCATCCCCAACCTTCAATGACCTTGCTTTGACCAGCTACTTCTGTTGAGCTTGCGAAGCCAGTAGGCACCCCCGCAGCCATCGCATCTGAGATCCTTGGCAAGATAGTTGGCCTGCTTCAATCCGTGGAGGTAGCTCCCGCAGAGGTTTTTCGGTCCTTGGAAGCCCTCGTTCGACCTTAGCGTCAATAAGTCTTTCGGGTTGAGCGCCAGATGGGTGGGGTCGCCGTTCATTACCGGAACCGGTGGGCAGTCGTTCAGAATTCTTCCTACCTCAGTCATGACAAAGTTCAGCTTCTCGTCGTTGGACTGCTGTTGCTCAATGATCGACAGCAATATTCTCCTGGTAGACCGGATCATGCTTTCCCACAAGCCGCCGCGATGACTGGCCTGCGGAGGATTGAAGTGCCATCGTGTACCATAGGTCACGGCTCGATCCTGCAGTTCGTCCCCGTTCACGTTTTTGTGCCAACGCTGCAGTTCTCGGTGAGCCCCCACGACGTTCGACCCATTGTCCCAGTATATACCATCTGGTATGCCTCTTCGGTTGATAAATTTCTGCAAGGCCCGTAGGAAGGAGTCGGTTGTCGTCGGATGCGCAACTTCTAGGTGTACACACGTGACTTCATGCACGTCATGATACACCCATATCGTTTTTCCAGCCTCCTTCCATACTTGATCCACAAGGGCCCGAAATGGTCCAACCCGGTGTAGGTGAACGACCACCGGCCCGGAGTCACTCTGCATTCTGGCAGCGGGGCCATGTGTTGTTTGCCCGCCGTGGCTTTGCGTCTCCCACATTGCACACAACTTCGGATTACGCCTATTACAGTCTTTCGTCTTCTCAGCAACCAAAGGCGCTTTCGGATGACACTCGTCACGTGACTTTCTCCGCCATGTCTCTCCACGGCTTGGATGAGTTGGATCATTAGCTCTATCACAGGTTGCCGAACCGGCAACAATATGGGGTATTTCGTGTCAAAGCTCAGGTGGGAGTTGGTCAGCCTGCCGTCTACCCGTAGTAGTCCATTATTGAGTCAGGGACTTAAGTGCTTCAAATGGCCCCCCGGAGATGATATTCCTTTGTCTATTAGTCCCTCTTCTTCCGCCCTCTTGATTTCCCGGGTGAAAGTCTCATGTTGTACCGTCTTCAATATATCGTGCTCTTCGACTAGTAGGTCATCGGGACTTATCGGACCCACTCGTACTCGGCCGGAAACGCAGACCCCTTTCATGACTAGCAAGTGTTCCCTGAATCTAGCCGACCAAAATAATGAACAAAGTGTCTTCATCCAGGAAGAAAATGTGACCACTCGTGACAAAATGAATGACTCTTCGACGACGGTGGCCGTCATCACTACGCTATTGACCTCCAGTTCCAATTCCGGAAGGGTTTTAGTTCATACACAGGCCCGCCCTGTTTAGGCATTTGCAGGAATTTCGGCCCTCCCATCTACGTTCCGAGTTACCGGAAGTTGGTTGCACCTCGGGAGCACAGATCGGCTGGATTATCGCCAGACCTGACGTGCTTCCACTGGTTCACGGCTGATTCGTCGTGGATGATCGTGAGTTGGTTAGCAACGAAAGTACTAAACCGGCTCCGGACGTGGTTAATGTAGTAAAGTACTGCCATCGAGTCCGTCCAAGACTGGCCGACCAAATGTAGAAGTCGAAACGTCTCTTCACCGCTTGTACCACCCCGACTGCCAACACGGCTGCGCCGAGTTCACAGCGCGGGATCGAAACCGACTTCAGTGGGGCAACGCGGGCCTTCGCGAACAGGGTCCTCGTTGCATACTGGCCATCCCCCGTGCACCATCATCCGTACACCAAGGCTCGGTAACCGACCTCGTATGCATCAGAAATATCGTGCAGTTCTCCTGTCCGCGTTGCTTGATCATGGGGCAAACATCGTGGAATCCTTGTCCCCTATTTCCTTTGAAGAGTTCAGAGATTCTTCGCAGTCCAGCCGGTCTTTTCGGTTCAATGGCAGGTCCCAATCGACTTTCTTACGGAGCAGCCGCTGCAGCAAGATCTTTCCGGGCAACGGCCAGGGAGAGACGAAACCGAGCGGAGCGGACAAGCTAGAGACGGCAGAAAGTATGCCACGACCGGTTACTGGCAGCTCGGGAAAGTTTGGCTCGAAAACAAAGTCGTCCTTTTCCGCGTTCCGTTGTATCCCTAGAGTGTTTTCGGTAGGGAGTGGACAGCCGTCCAAATCTCCAACCCTTTCGGCCCTCTCGTGGTACGGAATGGCTTCAAGCACTTCTGAGGCGTTCGACATCCATTTCGTTAGGTGGAAGCCGCTCTCTTCTAGCAATCTTGTTTGGCCCCTGAACTGCAACGGGGCTGAGTCTGCATCATCGAATGACCCAAGATAGTCGTTCACGTAGAAGTTCCTGATGACGCTATCTACAACTTACTAGTGGACCAAATCTCCGTGTTTGTTCGCTGATTTTCTAAGGGCGTATTTCGCACAAGACGGCGATGATATGGCTCCGAAGGGGTGGACGGTCATCCTATACTTTACCACTGCGTTGTCCCGGTTGTTCTTTTCCCGCCACAGGAAACGCAACGCATCTCGTTTTTCTGCTGATTTTTTCACCTGGTGAAACATTTCCCTGATATCGGCGGACAAGGCCACTCTACCTACTCTGAAACGGCACAAAACTTCAATAGATTGTGTGGTTCAGTCAGGCCCTTGTAGTAGGCCATCACTCAACGACGTGCCCTGGAACTTGGCTGCGTAGTCGAACATCACTCTCAGTTTTCGGGTTTCTTAGGGTCAATAACCGGGTGGTGAGGTAGGTACCAATTCCCTTTCCGGTAGTCGGTAGTAGCAGGCACCTTTTCAACGCAGCCTAAAGCTTCGTTTCACTTCATCCTTTCTGCGTATCATTCCCAAAGGTCATGGTCTCGGACGAAGCGTTCTTATGGTCGAAGTATTCTTTGTAGGGCACAGTTTCTGTTGTCGACCCAAGGGTTACCTGGTGTGCGCCGGGGAAGGGGAACCTCGAACAGTTTCTCAAAGCCCCTAATTTCCCACCGCACTGTTTGCAGAGCGAAGTGGTCCTCTTGCAACAATGATAGTCTCTCGTCTCCGATGTCCTGAAACTCCTTCCCGTACAGCAGCTGCAATTGATACTCTATACTGTTCATTACGGCCGATACGTAGTTCACGGAACCACATCCCCCTACTTGACCATATAATATCCATCCCACACAGGTGTGCGTATGGCATAAGTTGCCTGGAGTTTGCCCACTCTCTGATCAAGTACCCAGTGCGCCTATGGCACTTGGCCGTCTTCCCAGTCTACAATGGTTTCATCCTGCAGGTGGAGCCACCTAGTCAAGATTGAGTTCACAAACCTTGGTGCTCGCATGGAGGGATCAGCCAGTGTAAACGCTTCCATTGACTCGATTTGCTCGTTGGTGTCTAGGGAGATGAGTTGCCAACTTCAACCGGCCGGCAGTCATTACCTGTGTTCCTCCCATCGTGCTCACCGCCAACGACGTCGCACGTTTAGCGAGCCGGTGTTTGTCAGCAAACCGCTCTTTCACCATGGTAGTGTCAGATCCACTGTCGACGAAAGCCAACGCTTTGATCACCCCGGTTGGGGTCACCACTCACACGGCCACTACCCCTAAACGTACCGGTTTACTGGCAGACCGTGACGTTGAACAAATTACACTGGGCTTGGTGTTCGCCTCGGGTATAGTTTCTCTCGCCTGGTGTAACAATCGATGGTGTCTGCCTGCGCAAACCTCGTGACCAAATCTGTTCTTTGTTCGACAAGCTGCCGCCCGGTGCGTGGTGTTGAGGCATATAAAGCCCGCTCCGGTCGTCCTCGCCATTCTCCAACCTTCGTCTATTATGGCATCGATGAACTTCGAGCATTCTAGTAGCCTATGGCCAGCGTCACAGGACCTGCACATTCGATGAGCAATGGCCTCGCGTGAATTAGAGTGTGCATTGGTCCAAGGCTGGTATTCCGAGTGTTCCCGAGCAGTGGTTTGAACCTGGCTAGTGCTAGATTTGCTTACTCGGTTACCGCCTCGGATGAGTCGGCCAAACCCACTGTCGGCTATCTCGGTTTGCCTGCCCAAGTATTCGGTCAAGTCTTCGAAGTTAGCTGCACTGTCGCCTCGGCTTATACGTCCCGCTTCTTCCGCCCATCCGCCCTGTAGTTCGGGAGAGAGATGACGGACTATGCCCTCCTACGTATGCATTGCATCGAGATCAGTCCTTTAACCCAAATGATCGAGGACTATTGAACAGTTCCGCATTTTGATCACCAGGTCCGCCATTGTACAGACGTCACCCTTGGTTCTTTTGGCCTCTGACATCACGCCCTTTATTAGGTTACTGGATACTTTGAAAATCTGACCAAACAGGTCCCTCAAAATTTTCCTTGCTCGTGTGCAGCCTTATTCCGGGTCGAGCGTAGTACATCCATCGATAGCTTCTCTTGCTCGGCCCCGACAACAATGAATCAGGTAGGGAAGCCTTTGCCCAGAGTGGGTTATCTTGTTTTCCACGAAAGTTTCGAACTGCTTGATGAACTTGCAGTTTTGTTCAGATCGCCCGTCGAAAACTGTCAGTTCTACTCATGACAGATCGATCGGTGGTGGCGTTGATTTTTGATATTCGACAACCGGTTTGGAGTTTCCTATTTTATTGTATCCTGATCTAACAGAAAGGTAGTAGTCGCTGGTCTTTTACTCACGCTTGTTCTGCCTACACTTCACTTCTGACTCCTGGGCCTGTTGTCTAGCTGATAACAGTTGTTGTTCTAGGTTTGATATCCTTAACTTAAGTGGGTCGACATTCTTACGATCCATATTATCCTCCGTAATACATGAGCTGAAACTGACGGAAATAGGTGACTTAGCACCAACTAAAGAATCAAAAGTACCCAAAACCTCCCCAGGGACTTGCCGTATTACTTCCCGTCCCGATTCCAATTGCTTCGATCCTTTTCTTGGCACGTTGCGTATTTTCTCGTTCCAAGATGACCAACTGAGTATTGTAAGATACATCTGAGCAATGCGTAGCCAAATTCGCAACGGATCCCGAAATCAAAAGGCGATCATCCATGAAACTCTACGATACTAGATTATCAGATGAACAATGACACGAAACATATACGAACCTCAATTATGCAATCACGGGGGCTCCAAAAACGAGAACCGAATTGTGGCGTGCGAGAAAGGAGCACGTGCGTCACGCAGGTCCAGAACAAGGACATGACAGAGCAACGCGCTGGGAGCGAACAAACAAGCTTTGATCTGTAATAACAAACAGTGCATAAAACAGGTCGATAGTGTAAATAAGTGAGTGATGTTAAGGAAACATGAAAACTGCAGTGTTTTTGGGGGGAACTTTCCAAGACCGGTCGTTACTCTGGGCACTCCAGTTGGTTTCACTTGCTGAAGTCGGTAGCGTGGCCAGCCCGCTTAAAAATATACATTGCAGTTATGAGAGGCGGTCTCACAGATCTAGGATTGAAAGCTGGGCAGCTTAAGGTACACGATACTGCCAAACGGGAGGAATTTGTTATTCTGATTGTACAGGCTAAAGTCTATGGAGAAGAGCTAAGTTGGTTACGAGACAGGAATAATAACTTATGTGCTAACAAATCTCCGACGAACAGGGCCCTATAAAAACTCGATCCAGTTTTATTGAATGGAATTATTTGTGTTGGAGGACGAATGAACTATATATATATTGGTATATTTCTCGGCCATGGTCGAGAAGCACGCGCTAACGCATGATAATGGTGTAACACGTTACTCAATAAGATGAAATATTCACAAATTCTAAGTATGAAAGTCGAGAGTAACAGAGATGAAAAAACAAAGACAGCAACATTTTGAATGGATCATTCTGATAACGGTTTGCGCTGCAGTTTTGAACCAGTTTCGAATCCGGGCTAGGCAGTGGTGCGCTGTGGAGATATCGAGAAAATCTTTAACGCAGTGCTAAGGAGGCATTATGAACAAGAATGATGCAAGCCAAGGAAACCAGAGGCCAACTAAGGTTCTGTAGATGGAGTACATTTTGAACAAGAAGAAAAGGGGGGAAAATGGACGCATGCAAAGAGGATAGCGATCCATGAAGACAATGCAGACCCTGAATGACGGATTTACCGGAGTTCGATAAACGGAATGAGTTTTGAAGCAGGGGGACATGAGGCCAATTTCGCGAAAGTGAACTGGTGGATGTGAGAAACATCAGTCCATAAAAAGGTGAGTTTAGATTCAGGGCCAGTAACATGTACTATTCAGAAATAAGAAGGCGCAGCTGGAGAGTCCTCGAGAAGTGGAGAGTCAGTTTCCAGCCGGCTACGGCTCGGAGGAAAGATAACCTGTGGTAACGGATAATAAAGTGGGAAAATCTCCGCATGGACTTCAGTGTTATTATGCTGTTTCACTGACAAATATATATGTATGTTTTGACGCATTTGCCTTCAGTGTTATTCAGCGTCCCTTCTGGTAACGTACGACATCGAATGCGTAAGTTTCCTCTGGCAGGGCAAAGTATGTGTCGGTCAATCAGCCGAGTGTGGCTGTATATTAGCGGCATGCGCGTGAACTGGAATTCGTGTTGGTTACTTTAGAAAACGCTGAACGATCTGATAAGCAATTAGGGGTATCTCCTGTTGTGTGGTTTGATTTCGGTCCCAGTTGCCATGGTAGGTTCCACTTGAGTCTCCGTCCGTACGAGTCAAAGCGGCCTCCTGGGTTAGCCCATTTGGCGACTGAGATAGTGGGAGACAACGAACCTGAAATAAAGGGAGATTGCAGTCAGGACGTGGTTCCAGCTGTGGGTCATGATAATATATGAAGACAATAAACAATGGATTGGTTAGCTATATGTGAGTGGGGCATGGGTAAAATAGGCTCTCAGTGGATTTGAGCTATACTGCTGCAGGCCAACGAAGTTGCGTACACTGGCTTGGTAACTGTGTATGTATTTCAAAGGATTTATGATTTGCCCGTGAGCACGGCATCTCTGGGATACTAATAAAGACCTAGGGCTTCACGGTTAAGAATGGTTGGTAGTGATAACCCTCAATAACGTTTACTTACGCAGAACGCAGTTTGGCAACGAGGCGATAAGATAGGTTTGAAATAACAGACAGAGCGAGTAGGGCTAACATACTGTTTGCGTGGCTCTACGCTGTTACTGTCTCTTTCGGTATAGTGGTTATTCTATACTGAGTAGTTTCTGAGGAGTCAAAGTAGAAGGAACTATTGGGGTGACAGTGGTGATACATTAGAGGTAACTGGTCACTTGCCTCGGAACACTGACGTGAGTTCATCTATGCTCTTCCTCGATAGTGCTATCGTTCAGAGATTAAGCCCCAATGTGAGCAAGGAAATCTGATGTGGATATGATTGCATGGTTACCATGGTATCTTTTTCGTTGCTATCGTACTGCAAAGCAGGACTACACCGATGTGAGGACTGGTTTGAAGAACCGTGAGAGGTGGGTTCGAATTTTCGTCAGGGAAGCAAACTGCAACGGTCTACATTCGGTGCTCATGGTAGGCGGCACAAGGGCCAGCTTCAGGTAGGGAGGTAGCGCGATACACAACTACTGGCATCCAGCACGTGGCGCTCCAAGAATGATCCACACATTTTTAGACGTTCTTATTATTTTTTAATGGTTTTATCACAGTCAGGTATCTGGCTGTCAGAGAAGGCGGAGCTGTTTTTGGTGGGCGACCACAGCTCCCACGCCCCGGCCGAAACATGGACCGCATGTAACAGGCCACTTTGGGAATAGGTCAAACATACCAGTCAATCCTTAGCGACACTACAACCCGAAGACATGGGTCACACGTGACAAGGCTGGTGTGCCTGGGAGACAAAACAGTGGGGTATTTTCTCTGTCACTTTTTTGTGCCAATCTCTTACTTTTTGGTGTTCATGTCTTATTGGTGGTCAACTCTGTGCAGGGAGACCATCACAGCCAGGAATGTTTGCAGAAGTGCCGCGCTAACACTCGCCTTGTCCGTGAAGTCAGAAAACCCAGGCCGTCTACATGGGACAAAAATGTAGGGGGAGGTAGAGTCAACCACAGCCTGCGGTTATTCGATGGGGTTTATGTTCAACAAAACGCCAGTCTGCACAAAGATGGGGTACAACTTGCAGCACTAACAACGTGATTCGTCGGTACGATCCACTGATGGTTAGTAGTTTTGCTGGCTAAGTATCAAATGTTGTGTAGGCCAATCGTAGAGGATGCTAGACTTCTGTGATAGGGACAGAATTTGAGCTGTGAATGTCTTATGGTGACTGCTGGATGGAGGTTGAGGAGTGTGACAGGTGCTGCGTCTTGGGTTAGAGACAGAGGCAAAAACCTAATAATAATCAGCACTGGAAATGTTCGAAGACTATCTTTCATGCTTCCAGTGGTATTTCATATAATCAAATACGACTTCTGAAGCACTGGCCTCAGTCATGAGAGTTATTATGTTTAGGCATTGTAAACTGGTAGGTTTACGCTTAGGTGATGGCAACTACGGCGTATGGCGTGGCACATCCCAGATTATCAAGGGTTCGGTTTAGTATCCAACGTTTTCCTCATAAGCTCTGTCAAAAGTCATATAAGGATTCGTAAGAGCGATCAGTTCTTGAATGTCCAGAGCTACGTGTAGTCTAGACTTAAACATAATTAGGGAATCTACGGAACGGACATCAGCTGGGACTTTATTCCACATAGTTGCATATTTCAGGAGGAAGAAGTTGATGGTAAAAAATTGTGGTTGTTTTGCTGTCCTGGATCGTGTGAATAAACCGCTGAGTTCCGTAATTGCTGCAGCGATGGGGCCAATCCTATGCGGGTCTAATTGAGCCTCGATTGCTCAAGGCGGTTATTCGATTCATTAGTACCCTATACCTACCTCAAAGGCCCGAGCCCTTGAAATATAGGGATTGTACATCCCAGTCAGCGTGTCCACCGTTAGGGCAATGCTTATTTCCCGTTTGAAAGCCACGGATGTCGGTGATAATGCCCGAATTCGTTGTGGTAGCTTATTCCACCAACCAGTCTCAAGATGTGAAACTTCCGGTGATACTACCTAAGACTCACCCGATCACGGACTCAATAATCCAATGGTATCACGCGATGGAAAGACCCCCGTGGCCATCTCAGTTGCTTGTGGAGCTTCGTGAAAAGTTTCGTATTGTACAGGGGGAGCTACCGTCAAACCTGTACTTGGAGGATGTTGGAAATTTCGAGAGCATTTGACAGTCGTAGACAAACGGATGATGGCTCCTCCACCAGCCATTAGAGTCCAACAGGGTTTAGTTCCGTTCGAGTACGTCGGAATAAATTATTTTGGCCCACTTACAGTTGAACGTGGGCGCAGCATGGAGAAACGGTATCGATGCCTCTTCACTTACTTCCAGATGCTTGCGGTACATATTGAAGTTTCTAACTCTTTTGGCACGGATTCATTCATCATGACACTACTGAGTTTCATGTCGAGGAGAGGGGCACTGTCCGAGATTCTTAGTGATAATGGTACAAACCTTGTTGGGGCTGAAAGGGACTTGAAGAACATAATGGGAATCTGGTCTAGTGATAAGATTGCCGATAGATTGTTACAACGGATCGTACAGTGGCACTTCAGTCCCTCTCATGATAGTCACCGTGGTGGCATATGGGGGATCATGGTGCACTCGGTTAGAGGAATACTCCTTGTAATTTGTGATGAACAGCCGATGACTGATGAAATATTGTTGACATTTCTTATGGAAAGTGAGCGGATAGTAACTGGACGACCGCTAGTGCCTTTGACCTCGGACTGCCGTGATCTGCCAGTACTCACACCTAATGACCTACTTACCCAGAGGGCGAACCCACGAGATATTCCGACGAATTCGTTGAGAGATAGAATGGTTCGTCAGTGGAAGCAGGCAAACTACCCTACATCTGTGTTTTGGAAGAGGTGGACGACGGAATATCCTTCACTATTACAACAGCGGCAGAAATGGATAATTCGAGAACGCAACTTCAGATCGGGTGATTTAGTGCTATTAGTTTTGGAGGCCTTGACGCGTGGCCGGTGGCTGATCGAAGCTATCGCAAGCATCTCAGCTTCGGACGACGGTTTGGTGCGAACGGCAACGGTTTGAACCAGTGAAAGATGGGAGCTTCTTGACATTAGAATAATCTGTCTTATTGGAGGTGAACAGGACGCTGGAGGTGTAAGTTCAACAGCCAACTCTCCTCAAGTCGGAGGCTGGTCTTCGGATCTGCCGAACCGAGAGGGACCACTGAGAGCTGATCCACTTGTCCGGCTGGAAGCTGCAATTGACGATGTTCAGTTTTAGGGATTGATGTACCACGGGGTGAGCCGACACACGAGGCTTACCACACTTACCGGTGCACAATAAAAATCCGAGTCGGATTTTAAGGGCTGGAGAGGAGTACAGGAAACCCTGTTTCATTCTTTATCAACCACGTTACGAACGACATATTCAAAGACGCGTAAGATGATGATGGCATGCCGCCCTCTGATATGAGATTCAATGTTAACCCTGCACTACCTGTTGAGGACATTCCCGTGTCACTTCACCGTTTGAGGTTAGCGTTGCCTGCTACTAATTCGAGTGAGGGTTTCGTCTCACTTTCAGGACAGCACCCAGTTGGTACTGCTACGAATTCGAATGAAACTGTCGTCTCACATTCAAGTCAGCAGCCTGTTGGCTCTGCTACTTTCTCGAATGAGAATAATGTCCCATGTTCGGGTCAGCTGCGCACCTCTGTGAAGCCGTCCGTGAATGAGGCTGCCGTCTCACTTTCCGGCCGGAAGATCTTCTGCCCAGCACGTTTTCGCGAATAATTCAAACAGGACCTTGATCATTGTACTTCGCAGTATTACCTTCCGCGTTTATCGTTTCGACACGATTCAACATAACTAATTAGTTAATACTGTATTTTAGTCAAGTCTATTGCGGATGCTACGCCAGTTTTCCGTTTCTTTTCGTTTCACGGAACCTCGCCATAAAGCACGCTCCGCTGGTCCCACGAAACCTGGAAAATTTTGGCACCGACGTTTGCATTCTGGATCGGCCCTCTCGTTTCCGTTCCTTGCCATAGACGAGCCTACCGATTTGGCTTCCGGATATCGTATAGGTTAACGGTTATCTGAAGCTGGATGTTATTGGTGTGGCATATCTAGATCACGACTCACGCAACCGATGCCATTGGCAACGAACCCGGTTTACGCTGGCCCATCATTCTACTGTTCCAGCGTACCACGGACTCCGCCCGTCAGCATCCTAAAGCACAGCTACATTCACGTTTTTCACGTTTTCACACGCACGAGTGTCATTCGTTTGCTTTCACCTCTCTGACATTTTTCGAAAGCTTTCCGTGCTTTCTAGCGGAGGGCTACTGTAGTGACCTACATCGTTCTGAGAAAACGACCGTTTTCTGGACATCTATTTCTATCTATTTTTTCTTCGATCTTTTCTGACATTTGACATCAACCTCACTGTTTTGTTCTGTTGCGCAAGTCTTACTGGACTGACTTTTCGGAGGTTTCCGTCGACCCCGTTGAAAGTCACCTTTACTTTCGGTTCTTTGCCGATTGTACACCCCCGCGGTTTACTTTCTGCTGAGCCTTTGCGTCCCTATCGTTTTTGTGTATCTCTCACATAAGTACGGTTTCCGTGCCACGATATATAGAATACGCCTTTGCATCCGCAAACAGACTTGCGTCTTCTCTATTCGACAGAGAGGACCACGTTGGTATTTCGCTGCCTGACTGGATAGACGACACTTTCACTAGCAGCCCTCGAAAGTCTCCTGTAAGGTAATCAGAGGGTGAAAGTGAGGAAGAAATAACCACCCGCAGCGAAACTGACTGATTTTAGTGAGGTTATTCCATGTGCAATCCACTGGACTCCTCGGGGGTCGCAACAATTTGCCCTCCGTCCGCCTCATGGCAGTGGACACCGATGTGGATCTTGTTAATCCCGCGCAGTTTTTAACCCAGTAGGCAAAAATTCAAACTGTCCAACAAACTTCCAGTATTGTTTGGTCGTCCATCAAAGACTGCCAATCCCCGTGTCAGTAGGTGGAATAGCTGGTGGTTGTATCGGTACGAACTGCTTGACGGCCGGTGTAGGGCTTCCTCCTTCTAGCTGCTTTGGCTTATTGTAGGCGTCGTTTCCACCAGCTGTATGCTTTAGCTTGCTCTGTCTACCACTGTCTTCCGCATCCTAGGCCTGTTGCCTAGAGGACAATAACTGATAAGAACAAGACGTTGGGAAGCGAACAATTGTTTTCAACGAATCCTGTACGTGCTCTTACAATTTATATGGGTGAGGTAACATCAGAATGCGTTAGCCATTGGCTGGAGTAAAGGTCATTTTCGTGGCGTTAGGAAAGAGGGGGTTGGTGGGGAGGGGTGTTTCTATCATGTGCATGTTTTGGTGGGAGTTTCACTGCCACCGTCACGAGTGGTAATCGATGGTGGACTTTTGGGGTTCGGTCGGCGGTCCGTGGTTTCCGGTTTTGGCCAAGGCAGCTGGAGAGCCTGGGCCAGTCGCTTTTGTGCACATAAATCAGGACTTGGTAGGCGACTGGCGATTGCCTCCGCCGTGGCCAGGGATCGAAGTCGGACTGGGTTTGCTCGATTGGGTGGACCTCGGTACATGACTTTGAAAGCTTTTCCAGGGCCGATCGTGTGGCCAGTGTCCACCATATGACCTATGAATTGTAAGAGCTCGTACAGGATTTATTGAAAACAATTGTTCGCTCTCCATCGTCTTGTTAGTAATGCGACCCTGACTGTGGGACTAGTCAGACAATAACCTTTGTTCTAGCTCTAATATCCTTATCCCAAACATGTCAACATTTTTACAATCAATGCCACCCTCAGTAGTACACGAACTTGCATGGACGGAGATAGGAGATCTAGCCTCATTCAAATAACCAAACGTACCTAAACCTACCCCAGTGACCAGCGGAGTTACTTTCTACCGGAGTTCTGATCGTTTTTCTCCTCTCCTGGGCATACCTTGTGCTCTCTTGTTCCTAATTGACCGATCCGAGTATTGCAAGACGTTTTTGAGCAATTTGTAGCCAAATTCGCACGAATTCCGAAATCAGAACAAGATTGACCGGTTGTTTCTTCGATACTGACCTGGTAAATGAACAACCTCGTAAAATACATGCAAACCTCAAATATGCGATCACAAAGACTCAAGCTGAGAACCATGTTCGCGATGCGAGACAGCCGAGCGCGTGAGTAGCACGGGCCCAACCAGGATATGGCAAATTCGCGAGCTGGATGCGAATAAGCAAAGATCGATTTGCAAAAAGGTACATAGTACGAAACAGCCAAATAACGTATGTAGTTGAGTATTTTCACGAAACGGGGGTGAGGTGGTGTTCCGGAAGGATTTTTCACAAGCGGTCTTTACGCCGCCCACCAAGATCCGTTCGAATCTTGCAAAGGTAGAGGAATGAAATTGGGGCACAAGTTCCTTCTAATTATCTAAAACCTGCTCTCAGTGCACGTGACTATCACTGCTGGATTCTGTATTCTTTTCACGTGCGTAAACAATCACAAGCTACCCGCGGCATAAGTCAGATAGTTTTTCCTTTGCAGTGATAGGTGATCCTCGTCTTCGTCTACCATTATTCGACAATGACATCAGCAGGAGCCTCTGTGTGTCTACGTAAACCGACTGCCAATATGTTTTGGGGCTCCAAACCCGCGTACTGCCCCCGGGCAGCCAACCTCTCAAGTGTACGCGCGAGCTTTTGAGTAGACGGGTGTGTGTGCATGGAAGCAGCAATAATTTCCATGTATGGAATCTTTCTAACGAATGTCAGTGGTAAAGCAAGAGCTGGCGAAACAATGTCCTTCGCTGGTGGAAGGGCGAAACAAACTGCCGTTCATGCGTACATGATCGTCGGTTCTGAGGAAAAATAGCAACCCCTGCCACAAGTAAAATCATTTCCGTCGGTGAAAAAACAGTCTGGAACCCAGAGTACCACGATGGTCTAATGGCAACCAGTAGTATACATACTCATTATTTTGCAACTTTTGATCTTCGGATATCACTACTCCGTTGCCAACTTTGACGGCTCTTTCCTTAGTTATTCACCTTTGTCGGGCCTGTAAGCTCGGTGGGTACTCACGGAAACATGATCTCCAAAACACGCTGGCCAGATACTTCGTTTGTTCCCTCTCGTAAAAGCAGCTATCTGGGAGACCTAGCGGCCCTTGAAGTGCAATATTTGACCTTAGTGCTCACAAACGGTTTGGGGTAAGCCCCAGATGAGTGTGGTCACCGGAGGAGACGGGAACCACGGGGTGGTTATCCAGGATTCCCTTCCCCTCCGCCAGCACGGTGTTCAGTGTCTCCTAGTCCGGTGGTTGTTGTTCGATTAGAGACAGTAGCATTCTTCCAGCGGGCCTGAGTGAGAGCTCCCACGCTCCACGGCGGTGACTGGCTTATGGAGGCTGAGGTGTCGTCGGATGCCTCTCGTCGCAGATTGATCCTGTTAGTCATCCCTACCTATATGGTGGCTCCAAAGCTGGACTTTTCATTGGGCACCTGCGGAGTCTGATGTGTTGTCGGAGTAAATTTCCGGCAGCAAATCCCTCCTGTTTATGAGGCTTTGCTGGGCTAGAAGGAAGAAGTTAGTTGTCATTGAGTGCCAGATGCCCAAGTGTGCCGCTAGAGATTTCACGCAAGACATGATCCTCCCGTATCTTTTTTCCATCCTCTTCCTGCACCTGACCCACAAGGGTCTGAAACAGCCAAGTCCGGTGTCACTGAACGGCCTCCATCCCGGGATTATCCTGATCTTCGGTAGTGGAGTCATATACTGCTTACTGGCGGCCGCCGTACGCCTAATACGCAGCACACACAGTCGAAATTCACTTTTCCCGCCCGCCCTTCCTCTCAATATCCGAAATCGCTTTCGGATAAAACTCCTCACAGGGCTTACCTTGGCATGTCCATCTACAGCGTCCATGTGTTGAATTAGTAGATCTACCACCGTTGTTAGGCGTGTAGTATTATGGGGTGTCTCGCTTCAAAGCTGAGGTGAGAGTTCGCCAGTCTCCCATCTACTTCCAGCAGTCCATCGATGAGTACTGGACTTATGGTTTTTAAACTGTTCCTTGGGATTGCTGTCCCTCCTTTGTTTGGTCCCGGCTCTCCAGAATTCTGAATCCCCTGGGTGAGAGCCTTCAAATTTATCATCCTGGGGAGGTCATATTCCGCAAGTCGAAACTTGTCAGCAGTTATTGGATCCACGGGTACTCTGCTGAATGAATAGAGACCCTTCACGATCAGCAAACCATTTAACGAGCAGTTGCAGAAAATCCTCCAAGGGCACTTTAGCCGCGTGACTTCGTGATATTGCTCTCCCACGTACACTGTTTGCGTGTTCGTTCAGTTCATGTTTCCGTGGACCAACCTTCGTTTGTTTGCTTCCAACGAGCTACCTTGTCATATCACACCTTTGGACCTGCGTGATGCAAGTGCTTGTCTCTCGCTCGCCGCAAGTTTCGTTCTCATTTTTTGGGCCTGCTTGATCCCTTATTTTTTGGTTTGTATATGTTTCATGTTATTGCTCATTTGATAGCCCAGCATCGTGGAATTTACGGATCAGTCGTGCCTTGGTTTTGGGATTCTTTCGAATTCGGCTACGCTTTGCTCATAAGCTTGGTACAGTACTCATGTTGATCAACTTGTGACCAGAAAGCAAGCAGCACGCTCAAAAAAGATCACAAGTATCGGATCTCGGACAGGAACTTATGCGGTAAGTCACTGGGGGAAGTATGGGTACCTTTGGTTCCATAGTTAATATTGGATCCCTTAGCCGTACCAATGCTAGTTCGGCTATTACCGAGGGTACCGTGTATTGCAAGAACGCTGATTTGTTTAGCTGGAGGATATTAGGCCTGAGACACCGTTGTTTTCCGCTAGGCAGCAGGTCCAGGGGCAGAGGAAAGATGAAGACGGAGCAAGCTTGGGCATAAAACTAGTGACAGCGAGCCATGCGTCAGACCAGGGCAGATAGAAATGGGAAGTTCCACGCCGGCCGCCAAACATTCTACACCGGGGCAACCAGCGATCGACTTACCAGGGGTAGAGCTGACGGTTTTCAACTAACGACTTGAGCAGTGTCACAAGTTCATCAAAAAATCCAAGACCTTCGTCGGAAACAAGGCAACCGGTCCCAGGCCAAGGCTGCACTATTTGACTCACTATTGTCAAGGTAGAGCCAGAATGTCTATTGATGGGTGTGCCATGCTTGTCCCCCATGGAGGCTACTCACGGGATCCGCAGATTCTGAGGGGCCTGTTTAGCCAACCAGTCAGGGTTGCTCGCGATCTAATAGATGGAGAGATGTCTGAGGCCGGACGAATAAAGGTCGACGTCTACTCAATGGCCGATCTCGTAATTAAGATGCAGAGCTGTTTGATAGCCCTCGATAATTTAGGGCACAGGGCTGATCTGGACGCAGTGCATGCACCAGAGGGGATAGCTCGCCGCCTTTCTTCTGAGCCACAGGATCGGTGGGCGAAGAAGTGGAACGCATAAACGGGGGTGGAGTCGAGGACCTGATCGACTATTTAAACAAGCAAACCAGAATAGCCGACGGCAGATTTAGTCGACCCATCTGTGTTAGCAATAGGGAAAAGAGGCCTAGCACCCGCCAAGCTCAAAAAGCTGCACAAGAGCACTCGAACCATCAGCCGTGAACAAACAAGCATGCCATTTCACGTGGGGCCGTAGCCCATCCAAGCTGCAGGATCTGCGACGCCAGTCCCGGGTCACCAGAGTGTCCGAAGTTCACCAAAGCCACGGCACACGAAAGTTGGGAAATGGCGGGGACGGCAGGAGCGAGTTTTATCTGCCTTAACACCTCACATCGGGTGGTTCCTTGACAAAGAACTAGATGCGGTCGCGACGGTTGTCCAGGCAGACACCACCGATTACTACACCGGGTGAAAGAAGCTGCGCAAGATGTGTACTCAAGGCCCAGTGTGATCTGCTCAAAGTCAGGCCTGCTAGTGAACCAGCACTTCTAGGGGTAGTTGCTGTGGCGGTCATGACCCCGAAGGGGTGGCCAAAGCGTTGGCCCTCGTCGATGACGGGTCGGACACCGCTCTGGTGAAGGAAGGGTTTGCCGATAAACTCCGACTAGCGAAAAGCACGACGTCGTTAGTGATGAGCACTGCGGGAGGAAAGCAGATAATAACCGCAGGCCGGCTGAGATTGCGGCCCATCTCCCTAGACACCAGTGAGCAAATTGAATCAACGGAGGCTTCTACATTGGCCGATCTGCCCATGCGAGCACCAAGGCCGGTGGCTCCACTTGCAAAAAGTAGCCATCGTGGACTGGGAGGGTTATGAAGTAGACCTCATCGGCTGCAACGTGCCAGAAGCACATTGGGTGCTGGACCAAAGAGTAGGAGACAGACAGGCACCATGTGCCTTACGGGCGACACTGAGAAGAATACCATACGGCCCAGCCGGGCAAAGTAGCTTCAGAAATTACTTATCAGCGGAAAAGGACCACTAGGAGTACCATTAGCAGCGCCTACACGAAGAATAGTTTCACTACCTCGGAGAAGACCGACTACCGTTATCTCGAGGGGATTGTCTTGCGCTGCGAAAGGTATGCTAAGGAACCAAAAGCCTTAAAAACCTGTTTGGGGCTCCTCTTCCTTGGCATACACAGGCCAGCCCTTTGGTTGAAAACAGAATTTACGCTCTTCAAAGGCTACTACTCTTGGAAGAAAGTTTTGGCCGGGGTTAGGGTCTCTGGAAACGGCAAGCAGAGACAATGATGCGGAAAGAGGCTTTCAGTCACGTGGAAAAGGTGCCTGTGGCCACCGACGACCTAGAAGGGATATGGTACCTGCATTATCACCCTGTTCTCCATCCCGAAAGACCCGAGAAGCTGAGGGTGACCTTCGACTGTGCGCACAAGTTCCAAGGCTGGTCGCAGAATGACCGCCTGCTGCAGGGGCTCGAATGAACCACGCCGTTGATTAAAGTCTTGTGCCGCTTCATGGTACATAGAGTGGCCCTGTCAGCTGACATCGGAGAAATAATTTTCCAGGTGAAAATGCCTGTGGAGAAACAAGATGCGTTGCTACTCTTATGGTGGGTCGAGAACGACCTGAACAAATCGGTGATAAATTATAGGATAACAGTTCACCCCTTCGGAGCGATATCATTGCCATTTTGTGCAAACTGCGCCCCTCTAGAAACTGCAAACAAACATGGAGTTCTGGTCCACCGGTCGGTAGCAGACAGCGTCAGCAGAAGCTACAAGTCGACGGCTACCTTGGGTCTTTCGATGATATTGACTCGGCCTTAGCCCAATTTAGGTGTCTAACAAAACTGCTAGAGATGTCAAAGGCTTCGGAAGTGGGTGGAGTTATTCCGCATCACTAAAGGGCAAAAAGGGTTAGAGACCTGGATGGGTCTCCTATCCCTATTGAAAGCACTGTAGGGGTACAATGGAACTTGAAAACGGACGACTTCGTTTTCCAGCCGAACTTTCCCTGCCAACCAGTAACTCCTCGTGGTATACTGTCAGCTGTCTCTAGCCTGTCCGATCCACTCGGTTTTGTTTCCCCCTGGTTGCTACCAGGGAAGACCCTGCTGCAGTAGCTTCGTCGTTAGAAAGTCCATTGCGACCAGCCACTTGGTCGAGAGGATCGGCTGGAATGGGGAGAATTCCCGATCACGTTAAAGAAACTGGGAGACGTTCGGATACCTAGGCGCTTGCCCTCCGATCGTACGACAAAGAAGGAAAAGTTGCACGCCCCTTCTTATGCCTCCGAAGTTGGATACTGGGCCATGGTGTACGGATGATTGTTCCTGAGAGATGGATAATACGCTATGAGGACTCTGTTCACCAAAGCTCGCTTTGCCCCGCTGAAATCGGTTTCGATCCCTCATCTCGATCTCAGAGCGGCCGTGTTAGCCGTAAGGGCTGTACAAGCGATAAAGAAGTGTTTTGACTTCTATGGCCGGTCAGCTAGTTTTTGGGCGGACTCGACGATGGTGCTGCACCACATTGATAACGTCAGGAACCGTTTCAGTACCTTCATCGTTAATCGGTTTACGATCGTACACGACGAAACTGCTATGAGCCAGGGGAAGCATGTCAAGTCCACCGACAGCCCCGCCGATCTGTTTTCCCGAGGTACAATCAACACCCGGCAGCTAGAAAAGTGGTTGGAAGGGCCGAAGTTCTTGTACACGCCTCAACAGGACTTGCCCGTTTACGAACTAAAGCCACCTCTTGAATTTGAAATGGAGATCAAAGGCGCTGTGATGATGGTAGTAGCCACCAAACCGACGTCTGTTTTGCCGCGTTTAGTCACGTTTCCCTCCTGGATAAAGAAGCTTCGATCACCATTATGGTTGGCCAGGTTTAAGAGACATTCGAGACGACGCAACTTAAACCCTTCTTCCGAGGGTCCGACAAAGTCGGAGGAGCGGGACAAGGTGACGAAAGACTATCATTTCCGAAAAGCCTCTAAATCCAAAACTTGTCACTAGATTGCTACGGGTAGCTGGTAGACTGAAAACTCTTACCTGGGTTTTGACGCCAAGCACTCCATATCACTAACGGCTTGGCAACACGTGATAGAATTGATGATTCAGCACACATATGCCGTAGAGGGACACGCCGGGAAAGCCACGTGACACGAGTCCCTCGAAAGCCATTTTGGGCACTGAGAGGAAGGGCAACTGTGAAACGGGTAATCCGACACTGCGTACACTGTAGGAAGCGCACGTCTGTCTCAGGCAAACAGTATACGGCTCCACCGCCGGAATGTAGACCGACCCCGGGGCGGTGGCCTTTCAGTGACACGGGAGGTGACTATCTCGGGCCTTTGTGTGTCAGGTGCGGAAAAAGGCTGGGAAGGAGACACGGGCGCTTCATGGTGTGCATGAAGTTCCGTGCAGTGCACCTGGAAGTTACGCTTCCGATGGCCATCGACTCCTTCTTCCGGGTCCTGAAAGGCCTGATCAACCAAAATGGCGTACCGGCGATGGGTCAAATTCTGTGAGCTCCCAACGAGAACTGCAGCGCTGGCGAAAAACTAATCCGAAACGTGCTGCTGAACCAAACCGTGGCTTGTGGCATTCCATGGCACTTCAACCCCCGCAGGCCAGTCAACACGGTGGGGCGTGGGAACGCCTGACCAGGTCCATGAGACAAATATTGCTGTCCAGAATCGAATAACAGCCGCCCGACAATGAGGCTCTCAGCTCCGTGATGACCGAGGTCCAAAGGATTACAAACAACCGCCCTCTAGTTCCGGTATCTGTCAGCGACTCCACTCATCTGGTGCTCAAACCAAACGATCAGCTGACGCTTTGGTCGAACTTTGGTTTCCAAGGGCCGACAAGCCTACGTGGTACAGACCCATACGGATGGAGGCAGGCTAGTTATCTGGCCATGATTTTGGAAGCAATGGCTGCAAGAATATCTACCGGTCCTGCGAAATCGACAAAAACAGCCCACCGGGGAAAGACTACTCAAATTCGGCGACCTAGTGATGATCTCCGATGAGCACGCTCAGTCTAGCACGTGGCCTTTAGGCACAAGAATTTCGGTCCCTCCATCCTCGTATCTAGGCCCATTTTTTCACGACGTATTCTGTATTTACACGGGCCACCACCAACCAACCTGAATTGGAAACCAAACCGCATTTGCAGCCCAAACCGTTATCATTTCGATCCATTCAAACTATTTCCAACTGTATTGTTTTGCTTATGACGTTTTTGACCCCCTTTCTTGAAATTCGTGTGTAGCTCATCCTCTTGAGTAATGTCGTACACCATGATCATGCGCTTGTGCGTGCTTCTCGACCACGGTCGAGAAATATACCAATATTATTATATTGAGTAGACTGAGATACAGGGCAGATCAAGATCAGCTTCAGATTTCTGACGGACGAGACAACCTTCACCTTGTGTAGCATCGGTGGTGCCTGCCCGTGAAGCTTTTTTGTCGCATCCCTGCAAGATACCGCCAGATGTGAGTTGTTGGGATCTATGAGACACGCATTCACCAACTTAGCCTTTCCCCTCTTTCGGTCGCTGTGGTTTTCAGGGATTTCGGACAGCCTGTTAACCGGTTTCTGGCGTCACAAGCATTGCAGCCTGGGAAAGTCACACTCTCGCCCGGAATAACACGCATGCTCGGTCAAGTCTGTTGTTTCTGGTATCCTGGCACGGCATTTTAAGCTTGAGTGGCACTAGGTCTGTTCATTTTGTTGCTGTCGCGAATGAGCCGACCGAACCTGCCGTCGGTTACTCTTGCCTATCTGTCTGAGTAATCGGTCAGGTCCTCAAAATTGGTTCTACCATCACCCCGGTTTACGCTTTCCACTTCTTCCACCCATTGACCCCGTGGCTGGGACGAGAAACAATGAACTATCCCCTCTAAGGAGTGCATCGAGCCGACTTCAGCCATGTAACTCAAGTGATCAAGTGATATGGGACATCTTAGCCTCTGATGACCAGGTCAGACAGCACGGAAGTCTCCTTTCGTTCGCTTGGCTTCTGGCTTCAGACCATCTATCAAACCACGGGCTGTTTTGAACTGATGGTCGAAAAAATCCCCCAAAGTCTCCCTAGCTCGAGCGAAGCCCTGACCCGGGTAGAGCGTGGCACAACCGTCAATAGCTTCCCCGGATCGTTCTCGGCAAAAGTGCGCTAGATGGAGCTGCCTTTGACTCGGGGTCGGTCACCTTATTCTCGACTAGAAATTCAAATTGCTTGAAAAACTTCCAGTATTGTTTGGTCGTCCATCAAAGACTGCCAATCCCCGTGTCAGTAGGTGGAATAGCTGGTGGTTGTATCGGTACGAACTGCTTGACGGCCGGTGTAGGGCTTCCTCCTTCTAGCTGCTTTGGCTTATTGTAGGCGTCGTTTCCACCAGCTGTATGCTTTAGCTTGCTCTGTCTACCACTGTCTTCCGCATCCTAGGCCTGTTGCCTAGAGGACAATAACTGATAAGAACAAGACGTTGGGAAGCGAACAATTGTTTTCAACGAATCCTGTACGTGCTCTTACAATTTATATGGGTGAGGTAACATCAGAATGCGTTAGCCATTGGCTGGAGTAAAGGTCATTTTCGTGGCGTTAGGAAAGAGGGGGTTGGTGGGGAGGGGTGTTTCTATCATGTGCATGTTTTGGTGGGAGTTTCACTGCCACCGTCACGAGTGGTAATCGATGGTGGACTTTTGGGGTTCGGTCGGCGGTCCGTGGTTTCCGGTTTTGGCCAAGGCAGCTGGAGAGCCTGGGCCAGTCGCTTTTGTGCACATAAATCAGGACTTGGTAGGCGACTGGCGATTGCCTCCGCCGTGGCCAGGGATCGAAGTCGGACTGGGTTTGCTCGATTGGGTGGACCTCGGTACATGACTTTGAAAGCTTTTCCAGGGCCGATCGTGTGGCCAGTGTCCACCATATGACCTATGAATTGTAAGAGCTCGTACAGGATTTATTGAAAACAATTGTTCGCTCTCCATCGTCTTGTTAGTAATGCGACCCTGACTGTGGGACTAGTCAGACAATAACCTTTGTTCTAGCTCTAATATCCTTATCCCAAACATGTCAACATTTTTACAATCAATGCCACCCTCAGTAGTACACGAACTTGCATGGAAGGAGATAGGAGAGCTAGCCTTATTCAAATAACCAAACGTACCTAAACCTACCCCAGTGACCAGCGGAGTTACTTTCTACCGGAGTTCTGATCGTTTTTCTCCTCTCCTGGGCATACCTTGTGCTCTCTTGTTCCTAATTGACCGATCCGAGTATTGCAAGACGTTTTTGAGCAATTTGTAGCCAAATTCGCACGAATTCCGAAATCAGAACAAGATTGACCGGTTGTTTCTTCGATACTGACCTGGTAAATGAACAACCTCGTAAAATACATGCAAACCTCAAATATGCGATCACAAAGACTCAAGCTGAGAACCATGTTCGCGATGCAAGACAGCCGAGCACGTGAGTAGCACGTGTAACAGCCGGTCGTGGAAAATCCCCCTTAACCCTCGCGATTCAGTGTTTTTCCCAACATCACTCATTTCCACAAACTATTGACTTGTCTTTACGAAATGGTTGTTTTTCTGGACCAATTGTTGTTTGTTCGCGCCCAGAGCGCTAATTTGGCACATCCTTGTTCGGGACCTGCGTGACGCACGTGCTGTCTGCTCACACGCTGCTATTCAGTTTCTCGTTGTTGAGTCCTCGTGATCGTATTATTGAGGTTTGTATATTGTTTATGTCATTGTTTATTTTAATAATCTAGTATCGTAGAATATCACGGATAATCGTCTTCTGATTTCGGGATCCGTTGCGAATTTGGCTACGCATTGCTCAAACGTTCGTAACAGTACTCAATTGATCTATTTGGAACTAGGAAAAACACGCAAAATGCCAAGAAAAGGATCAGAAGCAGTCGAATCCGGACAGGAAGTAATACGGCAAGTCTCTGGGGAGGTTTTGGGTACATATGATTCTTTAGTTAATGCTAGATCGCCTAGTCCTGTCAGTGCTAGCTCATGTGTTATTGAAAGCAATATTGATCGTAAGGATGTCGATTTATATAAGCTGAGAATACTAGAACTAGAGCAACAGTTACTTCCGGCTAGACTACAGGCGCATGAAGCAGAGAAGTGTACACAGAAACAGCGAGAGCATGAGACCAGTGACTTCGACACTTCCGATAGGTTAGAGTGCAATAAGGTAGGGAACCCCACGCCGGTCGCCGACTACAAACCACCATCGATCGATCTGCCTAGAGTGGAACTAACGGTTTTCGACGGGCGAGCTGAGCAATACTGCAAGTTTGTCAAACAGTTCGAGACGTTCGTTGAAAACAAGGTAAACGACCCTGGGCAAAGGCTTCTTTACCTTACTCACTACTGCCGAGGCCGAGCGCGAGAAGCTATCGACGGGTGCACCATGCTCGATCCAGAACAAGGCTACACAAGGCAAGGAAGATTCTGAGGGACTTGTTTGGCCAACCTTTCAAAGTAGCCCGTAACCTAATAGAGGGCGTGATGGCAGAGGCAAAGAGAACCAAGGGCGACGTCTACACCATGGCCGACCTGGTGATTAGGATGCAAAACTGCTCAATAGCCCTCGACCATTTAGGTTACAGGGCTGACCTAGATGCCATGCACACTTTGGAAGGCATAGTCCGTTACCTATCTCCCGAACTACAGGGTCGGTGGGCGGAAGAAGCAGAACGGATAAGCCGAAGCGACAGAGAAGCCAACTTCGAAGACCTGACTGAATGCTTAGACAGGCAAACGAAGATAGCTGACAGCAGATTCGGCCGACTCTTCCGGGACAGCAACCGAGCAAACAAGCCCGGTACTAGCCAAGTCCAAACCCCTGTACGGGAATATCCAAAGTACCAGCCTTGGACCAACACACACGTCATTTCACGAGATGCTACAGCGAAACCAAATTGCAGGTCCTGTGGTACTAGCCATGGCCTACCAGAATGCCCCAAGTTCGGCAACGCCACAATAGACGAACGGTGGGGAATGGCGAGGATGGCAGGAGCATGTTTCATCTGTCTCAACACCACGCACCGGGCAGCAGCCTGTAGAACAAGGAATCGATGTGGTTACGAGGGCTGCACGGGCAGACACCATCGGCTGCTGCATCAGGCGAGAGTAACCATATCCGAGGCGAGTGCCAAGCCCAGCGTAATTTGTTCAACTTCACAATCTGCCAGTAAACCGGTACGTTTGGGCGTAGTGGCCGTGGGAGTAGTGACTCCGACTGGGATAGTCAAGGCGTTGGCTTTCGTTGATAGTGGATCCGACACCACTTTAGTGAAAGAGCGGTTTTCCGACAAACACCAACTGGCTAAAGGTGCGACGTCGTTAGCAGTGAGCACGGTGGGCGGAACACAGGTAATGACTGCCGGTAGATTAAGGCTGCAACTCATCTCTCTAGACACTAACGAGGAAATTGAACCAACGGAGGCATTCACGTTAGCGGATCTCCTCATGCGAGCACCAAGGTCGGTGAACGCAATCTTGACTCGGTGGCCCCACCTGCAGGATATAACCGTTGTAGACTGGGAAGATGATGAGGTGGATCTCCTCATCGGATGCGACGTGCCAGAGGCGCATTGGGTGCTTGACCAGAGAGTGGGCGACCACCAGGCACCTTATGCCGTACGCACGGCTCTGGGATGGATGTTATACGGTCCAGTAGGGGTACGCGGTTCCGTGAATTACTTATCTGCCGAAACGGACCGCATAGGATATCATCTGCAACGGCTTTATGAAAGGGAGTTTCATGACATTGGAGACGAAAGACCGACGTTGTCTCGAGAGGATCACTTCGCTCTACAAACGGTGTGGCAAGGCACTAGAGGCCTCAAAAAACAGTTCGAGGTTCCTCTCCCATGGCGCACACCGGTCGACCCGTGGACTGACAACAGAAATTATGTTCTCCAACGATTACTACGACTAAAAGAACGCTTCATTCGAGACCAGAATCTGTGGGAACGATACGCGGATTTGATGAAGCGAAACGAGACCCTCGGTTACGTTGAAAAGGTGCCTGTTAACACCGACAGCAAAGGGGGTATCTGGTATCTGCCTCACCATCCGGTTATCAACCCCAAGAAACCCAATAAACTGCGGGTGGTTTTCGACTGTGCGGCCAAGTTCCAGGGCAAGTCGTTAAACGATCGCCTACTACAGGGGCCTGACTGGACCACACCACTGATCGATGTTCTGTGCCGTTTCAGATTGGGTAAAGTGGCTTTGTCTGCTGACATTAGGGAAATGTTCCATCAGGTGAAGATTCCGGTAGGAGAACGAGATGCTTTGCGTTTCCTGTGGTGGGAAGGGAGCGACCGGGACAACGCAGTGGTGAATTATAGGATGACCGTCCACCCCTTCGGAGCCATATCGTCACCATTTTGTGCCAACTACGCCCTCCGAGAATCAGCGAACAAACATGGCGATCTAGTACATCGGACGGTGGTAGAAAGCGTCAGCAGAAATTTCTACGTCGACGACTACCTTGGGTCATTCGATGATGTGGAATCAGCTCTAGAGCAGTTCAGGGGTCTGACGAGATTGCTGGAAGAGGGCGGCTTCCGTCTAACTAAATGGATGTCGAGCGCTTCAGAAGTGCTGAAGGTCATCCCGTATCACAAAAAGGCCGAAAGGGTAAGAGATTTGGACGGCTCTCCACTTCCTATCGAACGCACTTTAGGGATACAATGGGACGCGGAAACGGACGATTTTGTTTTCGAGCTAAACGTTCCCGAGCTGCCAATAACCCGTCGTGGCATACTATCTGCCGTCTCAAGTTTGTTCGACCCGCTCGGTTTCGTCTCACCATGGCTGCTACCCGGAAAGATCTTGCTGCAGCGGCTGTGCCGTAAGAAAGTTGATTGGGACCAGTCGCTGGACCGAGGGGACCGGCTGGACTGGGAAGAATTTCTGAACACCTTGAAGAAATTAGGGGACATAAGAATCCCACGATGTTTGATCCCTGGCCATACGACACGGACTGGAGAACTACATGCTTTTCCGATGCATCCGAAGTCGGTTATGGAGCTGTGGCGCACGGACGATGGTGCGCAGGAGATGGACAATATACCACGAGGATCCTGTTTGCCAAAGCCCGCGTTGCTCCACTGAAGTCGGTCTCAATCCCACGCCTTGAACTCAGCGCAGCCGTGTTGGCAGTCAGGGTGTTGCGAGCTGTGAAGAGATGTTTCGATCTCTACATTTGGTCGGTGAGCTTCTGGACGGATTCAACGATAGTACTTTACTATATCAACAACGTCCGGAGCCGGTTTAGTACTTTCGTTGCTAACCGGCTCACGATTATCCACGATGAATCAGCCACGCACCAGTGGAATCATGTCAGGTCTGGCGATAATCCGGCCGACCTGTGCTCCCGAGGTGCGAACAACTTCAGGCAACTGGACACGTAGACGAGAGGGCCACACTTCCTGCAATTGCCCAAACAGGACTGGCCCGTGTTCGAATTAAAACCCCCTACGGAATTGGAACTGGAGATCAAAGGCGTAGTGATAGCAACCAACGTCGTCGAAGCGTCGTCCATTCTATCGCGACTGGTCAGGTTTTCTTCCTGGATGAAGACGCTTCGTTCGCTAGTTTGGTTAACCAGGTTCAAGATAAATTTACTAGCCATGAAAGGGCTACGGCCCTCATGTCGGATACCGGTCGGCCCGATAGGTCCCGATGAGCTACAAGCGGCAGAGTACGATATTTTCAGAATGATACAACGCGAGGCTTTCGCCCGAGAACTCAAGAGGGCGGAAGAAGTGGGGCCGACCAATGAAGACATGCCATCTCCAAGAGGCGAGCTGAAGCTTTTAAACCCCAAAATCATCAACGGACTGCTGCGGGTGGATGGTAGGCTGACCAACGCCCACCTGAACTTCAACACAAAGTATCCTATACTGCTGCCTGCGAGACAACCTGTAGTAGAGCTAATGATTCAACACGTCCACGCCATGGAGGGACATGCCGGGGAAAGTCACGTGACGAGCGTCATCCGAAAACGTCTTTGGTTGTTGAGAGGACGAGAGACTGTAAAACGCGTAATCCGACGGTGTGTGCCACAGCAGACAAACAACTCATGGCCCCACTACCAGAATGCAGGGTGACTACGGGCTGGTGGCCGTTCAGTGACACCGGGTTGGACTATTTCGGGTCCTTGTGGATCAAGTGCGGGAAAAGATTAGAAAAGCGATACGGATGTATCATGACGTGCATGAAATCACGTGCGGTACACCTAGAAGTCGCACATTCGATGACGACCGATTCGTTTCTACGGGCCTTGCAAAGATTTATCAACCGAAGAGGCGTACCGGCCGAAATATACTCAGATAATGGATCGAACTTTGTGGGCGCTCAACGGGAATTGCAGCGTTGGCACAAGAACATAAACAGGGACGAACTGCAGAATCGAACCGTGGCCTACGGCATACGATGGCATTTCAACCCCCCACAGGCCAGTCACCGAGGCGGCATATGGGAACGCATGACCCGGTCCGCCAGACGGATATTGCTGTCAATCATGGAGCAGCAGCCGCCCGACGACGAGACGCTGAACACCGTCATGACTGAGGTGGAGCGAATCCTGAACAACCGCCCCCTGGTTCCAGTAATGAACGGCGACCCCACCCACCTGGCGCTTACCCCAAACGACTTATTGACGCTAAGGTCCAACGAGGGTTTCCAAGGGCCGGTAAACCTTCGTGGGAGCTACCTCCACGGGTGGAAGCAAGCAAACTATCTGGCCAAGGTCTTCTGGAGGCGATGGCTACGGGAGTACCTACCGGCTTTGCAGACTCGACAGAAGTGGCTGGCCAAAACAAGACCATTCAAAGTTGGGGACGTGGTTATGATCGCCGACGAACGCGCACATTTCAGCGCTTGGTCTTTGGGAGTAGTTATGGAAACCATCAAAACCACTGACGGAATGAAAGGAACGGCGAAGGTGAAGACAGCTAGCGGAGTGCTCATTCGTGACATACGCAGTATTAACCTACTCGAGAGCGAAGACGGAGGAGCTGATAACCCTGAGGCCTAGTAAACCTTTTTCACACCAGTAATCGAGGTGGATAAAGAAACACCATATATACCACATAATCTCCGTCAAACACGTTAAGGTGCTCGCGGTCCTTTCGTTGACATTACAGAAGGTCCTTTCCGATATGTGGTGATGAGTGCGATTCCATTATACATCCCGATACATACACGCATGCACGACGCACTCTACATCCCGTAAACCCATTATACATGTGACAGTGTTCTTTGTTTGCCTTTGTTGACGCTACCGAATGCCCTTGCATATGGGGACGTAGCGGAGCTCAGGTCACACACATGCTACATTTACTCGTCTTCTTGCCACGCGGTCTTTTGTTGACATTGCAGAAAGTCCTCCTTTGATGTGTAGTCATACCTGTGATTTCATTGTAAACCCGACACACACACACGCACTCACACACACACTCAAGCACGTACATCCAGGACCGGACGGCCCCTTACGAGGACAACGTCTTTGTGACCATTCACGCCCGCCATCGGTCATTTGGTCTTGTGGAAGATGTAGACTAGCCTCACGTCTATGTATCCAATGGATTAGGTGCGACCAGTAGTAGAACGTCGACGACGAGCATTAGACGCGCGCACTGACAGCAGGGCCTAGGCAGGTAGGAAGAATCAGTACCTTTATACCGAACCTTTGAATTTGCTAAGGATCCAGGAGGATTTTGGTGGGCGGTGTAACAGCCGGTCGTGGAACATCCCCCTTAACCCTCGCGATTCAGTGTTTTTCCTAACATCACTCATTTGCCTACACTACTGACTTGCCTTTACGAACTGGTTGGTTCTATGGACCAATTGTTGTTTGTTCGCGCCCAGAGCGCTAATTTGGCACATCCTTGTTCAGGACCTGCGTGACGCACGTGCTGTTTGCTCACACGCTGCTATTCGGTTTCTCGTTGTTGAATCCTCGTGATCGTATTATTGAGGTTTGTATATTGTTTATGTCATTGTTTATTTTAATAATCTAGTATCGTAGAATATCACGGATAATCGTCTTCTGATTTCGGGATCCGTTGCGAATTTGGCTACGCATTGCTCAAACGTTCGTAACAGCACGGGTCCAACCAGGATATGGCAAATTCGCGAGCTGGATGCGAACAAGCAAAAATCGATTTGCAAAAAGGTACATAGTACGAAACAGCCAAATAACGTATGTAGTTGAGTATTTTCACGAAATGGGGGTGAGGTGGTGTTCCGGAAGGATTTTTTACAACTGGTCGTTACACATGTGTCCGCCGATTTTCCGCTCTATATGGCCGCACTCCGTCTTCCTTTTCATCGCAGCAGTAAGCATTTAGAACCGAAAGGCTTGAAATGGTCCGAACCGAGTTTTAGCACGTGATGGGTCTTGGAATCTTAAGAGCGCTTTTAGATCAGTTCTTTCGGTCATGTGAGAGTCGGGTCGAGAGGCGGCTATGGTGAGAGTCCAATTTTGATTCACTTGTTCCGGAATAGTGAAACGATAGCGGGGTAAGCTATTCCATGCTGTCTACTTTGCCTCGCTGCTGAAGTTCACCAGCCGGCTAGGAGCATATTAAAAGAATGTTTTGTCCACTGGCATCCCATCGGCCGTGTGCCGGAAGAAGTAGACAGACCAGGACAGATTGTTCAAGATGCTAAAGCCCCGTTTTGTGCTGATAAGTTGACCACTTGCCCACAAACACAGGAGCAACTCGGACGTTTTCTAACCTCAGCCCGGCTCGCAACTTGGAGGTAGTTTACTGTAATTTGTCACGGCGCACGGTAGCTCTTCGGGTAAAAAGGGCTGACAAGATCTGCTGGATAGACAGCGAATCAGGGTTGAGAGATTTGCGTCATTTTGTCAGGGCCAGGGCACCTTTTGCAAGGAATGGATACCGTGCATACTCCAAGAACGAAAGAATACGCCGTAAGCTTACGAAAACGCGGTTCTGCTCAAAACCTTCGCGGAGCCCACAAATGATGCTGTTTGCACGAAGTGTCGTGACTAAAGCAACTAAGAAGCCTGACGGGAGTTCTGGGCATTGCTGCTCAATTGCCGATGGGGGATCTTCTCTTGGACGAAAGCTTGTTTTGTTTGCTTATGTCCCGGCAATTGTTCTGACGGATACTATTTTAGGAAGTTGAAAGATAAGAAAACTGCAATCACCTACATAGCCGTTTGTTGCACGAACAGTCGGTGCTCCCCATCGACGGTTTCCTACGGGTCTCAGTGTTAGCTCAGGGATCTCACAGGCCTTTGCTGCAGGTCTAAACTAGTCCATAAGTATCAGTGCGCACTTACGCATCAGAGGTATCAAGATGCTTATATCTCGGTCATGCTTCCTGACTTGGCTGAGCATTTGAGCCTAGTAGGCGAGACAGTTGAAATTAGCGTGCCCTCTTCCACTGGGAAAGGTATACCACTTTGCGAAACAGTGTCGTTTGTTTTGGAGCCTTCGTGTGGTGAGAAAGTGGCCAGAGCAAAGGGCCCCCATACCGTCCCGTCACTTCTGGAGCAAGTGATTGAGAAACTTAGTCCAAGGGAACTGGCAGCTATTTTGGACCCAGCAGCCGAAGTGATATTCGGTTTGGATGTTTCCTCGACGAACAGGGTATTAGAAAAGCGTAGAGAATCTAACGGATACCCTCATGCCAACCACACTCCTTTGGGCCAAGTCCTGCGATGTCCTTCGGAAAACAACCGATCGGGCTAATTTGAAAAACGTGCCGCAAAAAGCCCGCAGGGTATCGAAAATGACCCCTGGAGGTTCTATGACTGGGATGTTGGTGAGAGCGATCCGCTGAAAGCCCCTGCCTTTGGAGAACGAAAGGCTCCTGAGAGTTCCGGGGCGGTCCTTACTGCTCGGGAACGTAAATCTTAGTGTTTCTTCGTCGTGGAAGACAAAAATCTAGTGGAAACTCTCAATCAATCGGCCAAACTTCGTTGTTTGAGGCTGTCCGAAGATAGTTTTATCATGGACCCGGAATCTAAGTTTAAATCCATGGCCACAGCTAAGAGCTACTTTGAGCCGGGACATGCGTTGCTGGTGCCAGAGGAACCCGTAGCGAATTGCAGCGCCACCGAGTGTTAAATTCCAACAGTTCAGGCAGGTCCGGGTTTTCCTGGACCTCGCCGCGGCTTCCCGAGAGGAATCGAAAAACGCGCATTGATCAAAAAGTTCCAGGCTAGTTCCGAGTTCGATAGGTGCATCTCCGCGGTCTTGACAGGAGCCTGCAGCCCTGTGCGGCGACATTAAATATATTTCCTTACAGGTGATAGTTCCCGAGAAAGACCAGGGGGCCCCTCAGTTTTCCTGATGGTCCCGAGCTGATAAGGGGAAGCTGAATGGACCCAGGATGAGGGCGCACTCCTCTGGAGTGGTTTCGTAACCGCTTTTTGCGAACTTTGCCTCGAATAAAAGGACGGCTTCTTTGGAGCATCATTTATAGTCGGTCGTATCGCGAGCGGTTTCGGAAGACCTTTACGTGGACGTTTGCTTAGATCCCTTCATTAGTTCCTCGAGAGAGTTTTTTTCATCGGAGGGGTTACCTCGTCTAGTGAGCCTTGGTTGATCCGGGTTAACCAAGTGACCAAGTAGCCAGTGGGAGGGTTTAAACGCCAGTTAGATAAATGAAAAGAGCGGTACCGCAAAAACACTGAAGCAGACCGACCGACGACCGTGAAAACTTTGCGTTGGACTTGAAAAGCCGACCTGGACTCCCTCGAATACCTCTTTTATATCAAAGATCGACTGACTGCACAAAGAATATTATTGGTGCTTTCGGCTGGTCCTCTCAATTTTCATTCACGAAATAATTGTTTCACGGTTTGTTCCAGGAGAAGATTGATAGGGATGAGCCACTGGGCCTGGATACTTTGGCAAAATGGGGGGGGGGGTTGTGGTGGGGACTGAATTGGCAAGATTGCTATAATGGCATGCACTCTATATTTCGGATGCATATGTGGGCGCTCGATTACACCCATTTTGCGGGGCTTTTAAAGCTAGTTACTGAGCAGCGTTCCATCTTATGTTTGTATTTGACGCACCGAAATTTAGATGTGCGCCTGTGTTTTCTAAGCCAGGCGCGGCACCTCTGAAGGCGGTCTCCATGTAGAGGGTGGATTTAACTGCAGTTGTTGCTGCTGCTCGAACGACGGAAAGGATTAGGAGGGAAATGGGTACAATGTTACGTGACATTCATTTTTTGACTGGTTCTTCCCCTTTTCTATGGAGGGTGATGAGGGATTCTTTGCCACCTTTTGCGAACAATGTCCAGGGCGACCGCCTGCGCACTTCTAAGAAAATGCAGGCATTTTTCAGGGCAAGAGAATCCGGGAGACCTGGATTCTTGAGGGAAGCAACTCGACGAGAGGGGCCTTCAACAGTGATATTATGGCCCCAAGATTTTGTCATCTCTTGAAGTCACTGAATCCGACGGTGAAACGTTCATCATGATGCAACCTGAACCGTTAGAGATGATGTGCACGGCGGCCAGTGAAGTAAATTACAGCCAATCTAGTCGCCTTGAGCTCCGTTCTTCCTCGATTGCCTCACTGAGAGATGTTGAGTGGACCCAGAAATACCCTCTTGTTATCCACAAATGGCGAAGCGATATGCCACTTCAAGTATGTCGTCTAAGTGTTCAGGTGGGAAATAGTTGTAAAGCGTTTCGGAGGCTGGCGCAACTGTGGTGCCTTCCCAACAATATGGAACCGAAAGAATCGCAAGTGGGTTCTCAGGATTCACGCGCGCTCAGGTCTACCCGGAAACTGCTTCCCACTTTTGCTGATGTGTTACTGTGCTTGGGAGTCATGTCAGATCGACTCAGCTTACAGCTTGAGGCAAAACATCCGTGATGGTTGCTCAAAAGGCTTAACTGCCATTGGGAGGAGATTTTTGACTTCAAAGTGAACAGGGACTGTGCAACGAGTTGCTCGAAGGCTTTTGCTCCGCTTTGGATTGACCGTACTCCTTTGTTCCCAGCAGATGGCATCATTACCTTACACAGCACAACATACGTGGGCTATACTTTTGGGCATGTGTGTTGATTAATTCGGGCTAGTCCTTGTGAAATTTGGCAGGCTCCGGGAAACGTGCTTTGGGCTCTTGTTCATCCATTTGAATATGCAAGCCGTAGGGTTGTGCCTTTGAGTTACGCCTATTTATTTCCGTAAGCTCTGTTGGGATTTATGGTCATAGTGTCGCAGTTTCTAGTAACTTTTGACGACGCCTTAAGCAATGTTAAGGAGCATGTGATAAGCTTCTAAGTAGCATCTAAAGCCTCCCGTAAGAACGCGCGTTCTAATGGCTTCTTGGACCACCCCGCAGCTAGCTATTCGGGTGGGACCCAAGAGCTCATGATACGCTCCGTACGGCTTGCTTTCCACACAGTAACTGGCAGCCAGAGAATAACGGACGAAAGTCTAACGACTTTTTTATCGAATGTGGAATGAGCACAGAACGACCGCTCTCTTGCACCTCCTACGGAGCGTGCTAGGGATCCAGAGGCACTGACAACTGGCAAGCAGCTCCTGCTCGGCAGTAATAAAGCTATATTCGAATAACGGAATTTTCAGTCTGCTCCTGTTGAGCAGCGAATTTCAGTGGAACTCTCGGCATATAAAAATACTGGAATCGTTAAAGACGTGAGTTTATAGATTGTTAACAGTAGGACAGGGGTGGCTGAAAGTGAACGAGAACCTCAAATTAGGTGACTTAGTTCTAGTAGCTACTGAGAGTTCGTATGAATATTAGTGGCATTCAGGAATGGTGAGTGAAGTGCTTCCCGGAAGGGACGGGATGACAGGGGAGGCCGTAGTTGGTGCACTGCGTGGGGTCACAAGACGGGGCTTGCATAAGCCGTGTTTGCCGGAAGAAGGGCTTAATAAGGGTCATTGGAATGCGCGTACGTCTACGGTGCAACGACAAAAAAAGTAAGTCTCGGGCAGGGGAAAGTCGTCTTAGAGAATTCCTACTCAGCTGACAAACCAACAACACCCACTCGCTCTGGACAGCCCCTCGGAGGCTCGAAACAACGAGCAGCCCAAATCGATGCAGAGCCCAAACAAAGACAAGCGTGCTCTACAAGTTCCACGGTGCTATCCATACATTAAACTATAGGTAGATAACTATCATATTTTCAGAAATGAGCCTTGGTCACTATCGAACCCATAGGTAAGTGAATCTACGAAAAACTTTGGCAAAAGAACAGCTGACTGGAAAGAAGGGATGGGGAGTACGTGTCCTGTGGCCCTGATAACTATTGCAAATCCTGCAAGCTTTATCGGGCCCAGCGAAAGACTTCCCGAGAGTGGTGGTAAAAAATCAACGTAAATGAAGTAAGGGTATGCGACGCGCCAAAGAGTGAGAAAACAAAACCAAGCAGAAAAATTTAAACTGCATTGGTTCGATGGGTCCCACTACCACACGAAGTGACCAGAAAATTTCCCTCTTTAGAAATGTTCAACGGTACGAAAGAAACAATGTTTGCGACGGAAAATGAAACACAACCGAAGATCAGTGATGGCACATTTAGTGTATAAGTAATCGGTCTGAAGTCCACAAGAAAGTAAGCATCATTTAAAGAGTATGGAATTTTCCTTTTCTCCCGACGCTTCATATCACGTTTATAACAGCGAGGGGTAGTATGCTTTACCTTTCACCTCTTATATTTTACCTTCTTGTAGGAGCTTATTGGTTAACATTTGGTCCATGAATTTGTTTCCGTATTGTGTTGCTAAGTTATACCTGGCATTCGTCGGTAAAGGTCACACGTGCACCCTGTTATTCGCATTAATAGTGGCGCCCCTAGTGTAGATGTTGAATTATAATGTTTACAGCTAGTGAAGCCTAGAGGGCCAGTTCTGAATTTGCCCCACCAGCATACGGGGCCTTGCTGGTCGTTGGTTGGAGAGTAAGTTACCATCAAGTCGCTGGCTCTAACTTGATGGCGCCTTGCGCCGCGATGTCTCTGCTAACAGGTCTGACTGTGGTCATATTTCGGTTCATCAAGCCTTATCCAAGCTCGGTCCTTAGTGGCCACTGACCCAGTACCATTTAGTTTGCTGTAAATTCACCCTTCAGGAGCATCAGCGAAAAGGGTGAGAGTTGATAGCACGGTAAGTACTTTGGTCCTGTCTGCCCAGCTGCAAGGGGGTCCACCTGCAAGTAGACGCCAAAATAAGAGAGAAAGTCTACCGAACCTTGTGTTGCAGATGTCACCCAGGCGGAGTAACTTGGGCCGGGACGCGATAAAGAGCGGCTACTCTTGGCTCACTGGCCAGTAAGCGGATACCTCGGCTCCGCTGCTTGATTGACGTTTCCGTTGTAAATTGTGTGTGGACAGATTGACGGTAAGGGGGTGACTAGGTAGCCGCAACCATGTTGCCTTGCAACAACATGTGGAGTGCAAAGGAATGCACGAACTCCATGGATGCGCCTTTTGATTAATCATCGTCCCTGCCGCTACTATTTACTTCGGTTAATTTGTCAATATATGAAAACCCAATTACTTTTGTTGTACGTCCTTTGGCCCGAGTTTTCTGATTCGACTTTCCTGAGGTTACGCAAGAGTGTATGCTATTGGATAAACGGTTTTCCTGTTGTTATTATTTGAAGTTACCTTTTAAAACCAACCATTCCTTAGCTTCAGTAGGCTTTGGATAAAAGCCAGTGAGATTTCCTTGGAGGGAGTGTTACATCCTCTGACTTGTCGTAACAGGTCACGTGTGGAGAAGAGTTTATTGAATTGAGTCAGTTCCATCGGGACTGGCTATTACTCCTTCTTCATCTTCACCCCTAGCCCAACTGCTTCGTTCTTGCTGGGCCTTCGAAAACTGTCCAAACATTTTGGATTTTGTTCGCTTGTTACCACTGGCTCTGTTGCACTTGCTGTCAGCCTGGAGACGAGCACAGTCAAGTATGGCTTGTAAAGTCCTGGTTCATTGAAGTCCTACATTTGGATACCACCTCATGCTTTATAACTCTCCCTACCGCGGTGGATTTTGATTTGTGAAACTTCGGAAGTTGCAAGAGTTAGTTCTTCTTTGCACATAAAGGCTACCCTATTGGGCTTTCGCACCACATGTTTGGGGCTCAGGCTGGAGGAGGACACAGGAGAAGTACGGCTTCCGACGGAAAGCAGGAGAGAATCCATTTTTGTTTTTTTAAAATAATGGACAGCGGGTTGGGTTCTCCCCATAGCTGTGGACCCTAGACGTATAAATGCGGGGACGTGATCGTAGCAGAGGTCAACGTACTCATCTTTTCGAAGAGTGTACTGGAATTCGCTCCGGACATCTGAAAGCTGGGTCGCACAGGAAACCCGAAAGAATGAAACGGGGAGAGGCAAGCTCGGGAAATGTATGTGGGGAGCACAAAAGACAGGCCGTTACCCCACACAGACCCCAGCTGAAGAACAGAAGGCCAGCTAAAAAGCTAAAATATTTTGGGGTTTCAAAGATACAGGGTCGGGTCCGGGCCGTTGCGGAAAATGGATCCTTTATCAAAGGGACACACAGCTTTGACCAGAAACATTCATAGCCAGAAATGTTTTTGGTACCGGGTAGCGTGGGGGCGTGCATACCCCAAAGGGCATACTTCGAACTTCTCTTCGGCCCGAGCTACCCTAAGCCTGGCCCGTGAAGTCGAAAATTCCAGGGTGGGCTGCTTCCCGTTATGCTAGTCCGTCCCAGGCTAGAAGAGTTTGTCTTCAGGGGCACCGCGGCCTTAACCCATAGAAAAGAGAGATAGGGGTAAAATAAAAAGGCAGGTAGCGGCGGCTTTCGTGACTGTCACTCGAAGGCTGGCTCCCGCCAGTAACCGAGCCAGACGGTATCCAGTATACTGGCAGGTTATACGGTGACTGCACCCATTGTAATGATACTCAGGGAAACTTCTTGGATATTGCGACTTTGCTGGAAAAATATCACTTGCTTTGTGGGGTCGGCCACCGGTCAGTGCTGTGACAGCTGGGGATTGGTTTTGATACATCCAAGAGTAAGGCCTTGGGTGACATACCGGAAAGAAAACTGGGTATGCTGTAAAGATCCCAAGGTTTAATAAGCTTGAATTGAGCAAGCAGAGATACTTGATTGTATGTCGGTATGAGGCATCTTGCAAGCCGGTGAGAGCAAGATTGGTACGTAGAAAAGCACCACGTTTATTGGAGAACGGATTGGGAACGGAAGACCATTTCGAAACTAGTAGCCCCAAGCAAAACGGTAGGAGTCGAGTCCGGGGGATAGCCTTCTGTTGGGTAGCGTGCTAGTGGAGCTTAGGACTAGATGCAAGATAGACCGCTGTGCGAGCCTACTCCAAAGGGGAGAATAGTTATTGATAAGTAACTTGGACCCTTTCGCAGACCAAGATATTGGAAAGAACACCGCGGAGTCCCTAAGTCGGGACCTGAGTGTCCCGAAGATTTCAGGCAGGGGACACCAAACCATACGACAGCAGTGTCAGAATTGGGGCTTTTAAGTCGAAAGTTTGCCTCACGAAGGCTCAAATCTTGTCTCAAAGCCAAAGCACCTGAAATAAAAGAGCCAAACACCATGGTTGGTTTGCTCATCATCAGGACAGTTTTCATTCCTGTCTTGAATGCTACGGAGCAAGGTGACCTTGTCTGAAGGTGTTGTGTCAACTTGTTCCAAAGTGAAGCGTACTTGCTGGTTAATAAGTGTGGTCCAAGTGCACGCATAGGCAAAGAAGCAGAAACCAGGAACTCGCTATTACCTAGAGAAGAGTTAGAGGGAATTCTGGCCTAAGCTGCCGGGCTGCATTACCTCTTTGTGACGAGTGAAAAACAAGGTTAATTCTTGGGTGGCATAGCCCGGGGGGGGGACTGATGTGTAACCGGCACTTGTAGGTTGCCTAAAAGAATGCTTCTGGTGCTTCCAGACTTTTTCAGAGAAGAATTCTATGAAAGGAGTTGCCCTCTGCGCTGGAAAAACTCCGCTAAAATTCGGAGCCGGGGCCATAGATGTGCTTTATTATGTCGTGCCCAAGTCCAGTAGGAAGTTGAGGGCTAGCCAGGATAACAAGGTTGTCAAGCTTTCTGCTCGTTTTAAATTGCTTCTGGCTCAAGTCACCGTTCTTAACGAGGGGTCATACCAAACGCAGATGGTTTTCGATGGTGAGTTTAGCTTTCCCACTGAACAACGAATGGCATAATGCGAACAATCATTGCATCTCTACTCTCATATTATTCAAATTTCCTCCAAACCTGCAAAACTACTCCACCCTATGGATAATATTCCGATCGAAGCAGTTGCTCTAGCAAGTAGTGCTGAAACCGGCTCGAAAGGTCACTCGCAGGTGCTCATTTTATACTTACCCGGAGACGGTTGGGGTTGGTTATGAACATTACCTAATTAAAATCTAGATCAAAAACTATACTAGTTTTGATGTAGACGGTTTTTACGTTGTTCAGTGGCGTGGAGCTGTTTGGTAATTGTCCGCCTGCCCTGATTGCAATAAATCTCCGCCAATGTGAAAGAGAAATCTGACTCAGCATTCACGAGCAACTTCCGCCAAGAAGACGAACGAGCAAAGACAGCCTAAATGTAAGGACAACAAGCCAGCTGAAGCAGTTGAAATTAATCGGAATTAGAGCTCGACGTAACCGCATGCTGAAAACGTGCAGACCAAGAGGAGACGGACAAGATTCGTTGGGTCCGGCTGGCCCAAGACTGATACGGGTGATGAGATTTGTCCTATTATCGAAGCACGATGACCGAAAGGCGAGATGGATAAAAGTGGTTTGTTGCGGCTGGTGCTGAAATGACAATTCGTGGACCTGGTCAGTTCACTGGACCCTAGGCTTGGGCCAAAGGATCAGTTCGGGTTCTTGCACCGTTGGAAATCTGGTTGGTTACCACAACTTCTATGTCACACTTTGATCTGATCTCCATTCCATTTTTTCATACCGGCCGAGGAACAAGGTTAGAACTCAGAATGGTGTCAGGAGAGCAGCCACCTTTACGAGCTGACTATTTACTTTGGTCCATCACCCGATCAGGAGGGCTATTCACATGGGAAGCTTTTAATAAAAGGTTTTAATGAGGGCGCAAAATCCAGTCGATCGAGGGTTTGAGCGACGCGTAGCAACCAATTTCGAAGCGATTCAAAACGAAGTCGGTTCCAAGTGGCCACCGTATCCGTTTCAACCAATTAGGCAATTTTACAACAATCAAACTCCAATAACGTTTCTTCTGTGTCTTTTAGCTCCGAAATTGGACAATGAATGAACAACTGCAGCTTTATTACAGCAGAAGTTGGGAAGCACAAACTGGGGCTATCAAGTACAGTAAGAGCAAAGTTCGGACTTGGCGGCTCACACTCGAGGCAGCAGTGGGGGTCAGATCTGTGATAAAAGTTTGGTGCAATAAAGTGAACAAATGGAAGTTCGGTGAAGTGGTTCATATAAATAAATAACGTCGTTTGTGATATGAATGTTGATGAACGAAACTGGGTTTCTTGAACTCCTTTAAAAAGGGGCAATGCACGGGATTAACAGAAGAACTTGATGGAGGAGTAGAGAGGTAGAAGCTGTGGAAGAATGACGGTGGTAGGTGAAAGAACGGGAAGGTGGCTGCATCCAATTTTGCCTTCTGTGCTTTGTATCATTTGCCCTTTGTGGACACCTCCGACTGCGAAATTTACAGACAGGCTTATGAATGCATCACTATCTAGAGCCATCACCTCGGTCGACAGATAGTCCCCTGCATTGATGACCAGGCACACAAATAACCGAGCTGCAGTTGTTCTCAGTGCTGTCAAATTTACCAAATTTTCACTCATAACCCCTTGGCTAAGAGTCCAGTGTCATTCACACAGTCCGGTCCCTAAGGATGGATAGCCGCATGATCTGCCTGGAGGCATCTGCAAATTTACCTTAAAGCTTTTTGCACTTTAGGGAAAAGGGGTGTAGCTCTGTGGCTCTCTTCCTTAACTGCCTGTTCCTTCACTTGTTTACCTCCCTGGTGGACTAACTTTGAGCCACTTTTGGGGACAGTGCCCACCAAATTCAGCTCAATTCCAATTGTCCAGCTCCTTTAATTAGAGGCAATGAGATTTTTCCCGGTGTGTCTCAGCAACTTCTACTCTTGACTGTGGCCTCAGGATAGAGATCACCGAAGTGTTGTCAGGTGTAGTTCAAGCTGCCCATTCAGTGGTTCGTAGATGACCTGGTCCTCCGCTTCAGCCGGTAGTGAGTTCCACGCTGATGGTCCCCCCCGGAAGAATTGTAGACCTGCAGTAGGCTAGTGGAAAGCAGATTCATGAGAGACATAGAGTGTTCCTCTTTGTGCAAGTGGTCACAAACTGTAATTCCGGCTGGACTTCTGGGCTTATCTTACCCCTTTGTGTTCGTTGGATGAGCACCAGGTCACCTCTGTTTCTTTGGTACTCCATCGGAGACAGCTTATTAACTCCAAAGGCCCCTTCACAATGGATCCACCGTAGCCCAACTGTGAGATGAGGGGCAGCAAACTGCATTCTTTCCAGCCTGGCGAATTCAGCTGCCTTGCAGGAGGATGTTGCAGCTCAGCCGCACTTCGGTGGAAAAATTACATGTGTGGTAAACAGGAGTTTGAAAACACCAAAAATAGCTCCCCAGACGTCCGGCGGACAGCGCTGCAGATGCTCCAGGCCGAGAAGCACACCTTGTCGATGTGATAGTGGGCTTCGGGCGAGGGGGAAAATAAAGCTTCAAGCTCTCTTATCAACGGACCTTGAATGAGTTGCTCCCTGGAAAGAGTAGGTGTCGTTTTGCCTTAGTCTCCCTAGTGACAGCTGAACAAATTTTTTCACGCTGACAGGGAGATCCCGCAAGTTGGACCACAGCGTCAGAGTACACCAATGATTTCGCAGTGCTCTGCGATCCATTGCATTTTCGGTCACTCGCCAACTCTGGAGATCTTCGGCATACACCGGAGAATGGGCATCCGTTCTTGTGGCAGGTCTTTGGTGAGCACCAGGGGTAGAAGCGGGCCTTAGACCGGACTTTGCGGTACTATGCTGCAATTCTCACGCCGACCGGAGCGATGAAAAGCAAATTTAATAGAGAAGGTCAGCATTCGAATGGTTTTTGATCCAAACGAGCTACGGTTCTGTTGCCCTTAGCGGTTTCAACTTGACGAACAAACGTTGATGCAGCCTCTCGTCCACATTTTTTGCTGAAGTCAGCGTAGGCTTCCGAAGAGTAGCCTTCTGCTCTAGCCTGCCCCCGTCATTTTTTCGCTGACGGGAGGCCAGAAGGACAATGTTGTCCCTTTCGGGAGCCACCATGCTGGTGACCAAGAAAATAAATGATTCTCTGCGTATTTCTGCCTTTGTGTAGAGACCAACCGTTCCATACTCTTTCCATACGCACCTGAGGTCAGCAGGATGGTAATATGCAGCTTCCTTGCTTTTGCTGCCACTGAACGCCGGGATGACTACGGTTCTTTCCTAGTCGGACCGTAGCCTGCAGTGCTCTATCGAGTCGTAAAGCAGTCTTGCGCTTTAAGGCTCCGTGGCTCTAGGTGGTTCCCGCAGGACCATTGAATGAATCCCCTCCGAGCAGGGGGCATTAGTTAGACGGAGCCGTTGCAGAGCATCTGCAACCCTTTCCACCATGGACGGCCATAATCATGGGTGTTGCACTCTAAGGGCTGAGAAGACAACCTCTTCTTGACATAAAAGTCGGCATCGTGGCGCGGCCAGCAATTCAGCTTTAATACAACCATAACCCGCAGAGCCTTCACCGTGGAGCAGTGGCAAAGGGCCTGGGCACAGGACTTTGCTCGACTAGGGCCTTCCGTGTGTCCAGATAGCGGTATAGCCGGAGCTCTTTCGGAGCTCCAATCACTGCGCTTTCCAGACGATGGCAGGTGCCGTCCTCTCCATATACAGAAGATAATGAGGAGTTTTGAGCTCCTGTGACCTCAAAATTTCCTCGAGCTTAAGCAGATGAAATAAAGTTGCAAATGGAAGTCTCATGAGTTTCAAACAGCTCGAGGCCCCGGCACCAGAAGCCTTTCACCAGGGCCGCAGCCCATGCCTGGACAAAATACTCGCGGTGCGGCAGGGCTGATTTACAGATTGGCAGTGGTACATGAACCTCTCTTGGTGAAACTGCAAGCAGTAGCTCTTGGATAGCTAGCTTGACTATGGCTGATGCGTGTAAGTGCAGCTGAGATGACATAAAAAAGCCGCTTATCCGAACAACCAGCTCCGTGATATCTGCAGCAATCTATATCGTCTATCACGCGGGCCTAGATACCCCAGCTTCTCATTGGTGTCCTGGCCCAGAAGTTAAAACCCCCCCTTGATCGACTCCTGGCACCGACTGGTCCAAGTAAGAGCCCCTTTGGGGGGTCAGGTCCGAACTTTGGGTACTATTTTAGATCATCCGCAAAACGGTAAAATTTCGTGCTTTAAATGAGTCTTTCAGGCGTAATACTTACAGAGGTGAACCCAGTCCTGACAAGAGTTGACCCCGGCTGGTACTCAGAGAACTCAACTCCTCGGGAATATGATTTCGTACAGCCGAGATAAAGGACCAGAAAGATGGATCACCAGAGATTCGTACTCCAGCGGGAAGGCGTGGGGAAAGGAATTCAGCAAAAGAGCCGTACTTGAATTTCCCAGTAGCCTTATTTTAAATCTCAGTATACTGCTTGCACGCTTTGTTTTGTGTGTTCCCCAACAACTAGTTTCACCCTATTCCAGACTATCAGCATCGCGCCAACTCCCTTCTTTCCACTCACCCCAGTGCCCCCCAGTCCGATTAACTCACCTGAAACCTTGTTGAAAAAGCTTCTTGTGGTGCATTCCGGGTCAACTGTTTTCTTCATTATAATCAGACAACACGAAAGTCGAAAGTCTAAACAAATGCCGGCAGATACTGCACCATTTTAAATTTTGTCGGGTCGTGCATTTCAAAAAACCCCGACGGATTAAGCCCACACGACAAGAACCCTACAAGCCGATAAGCTCAACGGCTTACTTCAAATTTGAACGCAGTAGTACCGCGGCCGCCCAACAAAAGCGAGTGAATTTACCAAAACCATCAAAGTCGTTTCAATTTGTCAAACCCACGTCGAAAATCACGACAAAACAAACGTAGCAACTTTCATAATGCATGCGTTAACCGGTAGGAAAAATTATAATGGATTCATGGCTGTCCCTCAGTCAGGATTCTGTGATAGCGAAATATTCTGCAATGATGGTCACTGCTGTCAGCTTTTGACATTAGTCAGCCGTGCTGCAGGCTTTCAAGTAAACCACGGAAAGGCTTCCAATAGTTCGCTGTGCACTCAACTGGGCATATAGATGTGGCTGCCGAAGTCAAGTTGACGTTAACTGCATCCAATGCCAGCGCCGACGAACCATAAATAAGGCCCTTCATCAAGCCTTTCAGTTAGGTTTATGTACAAAAAGGTGATAAGTCTTTCATGTGACAAGAAAACTCAGTACGTTTATGCCTGGTTAGCTGTGTTTTGTAGATTCCTATTTTCCCCTAATATCTTGCCTTATCAACTAACCAAACTGTTCAGTTCTACCGTGTACTTTCCCCGGGGTTCAACCCTCACCAGTTTCGTTGGGGCAAAACCATATTACTTTCTCCAGGGTCAGTTAACTCTATCAGCAACAGCTCTGGAGATCGATGCCCACCATTTTACAGTAATCCCCACTTGGTCCAAGAAGACTTAAACGCCTCTTGTCCAAAAGGGCTTGTCACCAGTGAAAGTTACTACGTGCCCCTGTAAACAACGGATCAATGTCGTTTTTGCTTTGAGGTTTCTAACTGGTAACGCCTTCCTCAAAGGTGTTTCACTTGAGGCAATAATTTAAGCCCATCTTCACTAAAAAGGGGACAAGCATTGTGCTCTAGCTTCTGCATACCAAGTCCGTCAGCTCGAATCAGATGGACAAAAGAGAAGTGGAGCCCTCCGTCGTTTAACCAAGTGCACGCAGCGAACAAAACAGAAGGCATGATCTAGAAGCAGTGAGTGAACGACCTTTGACATTGAAATTTCCAGACGGCCACCCCAGTTTCTTAGCCGTACCACGGTTTTCGGACGAATGTTTCTATATACTGTTGCTATCACTGTTTTCTGTGTACTCGTTTTTCCTGTTCTGGCTCTGGTGCTTTGCTTTGTTGCTGTTAGGCTCGTTTGTTTCACAAAATTCTGATCTGTTTTGCCTTTGCACGAAGTGGGCTGTCGAACCATCACTGTTTTAGTATGACTCGGTTTCTTTTGATCACTCTCGGGGCAAAATTGAGCCACCTTAATTTGTATGAAGTTACTTTGGACTGTTTTGCCCAGAAAACTTAGAAATTTGCCTGAAAAGGCGTTCAGGACTTAGTTTCTTGCCCAGATTTCATTCTGGCAGGTATTTTTTAATAATCTGTTTTGTATGGCTATATTTTGCAGTAATAGTTTTGTCAAAATGACGATAACTTTCTGTTTTCCCGGAGTAGCGCTTCCTTGTTTTTTGTTGTTCCGAAGTCGATGATGCCACGGCCAGTCCCTAGGGTATCCGGATGCAGTGATATCCGGTTTTCAGTCGCCAAAAAGGCCGTCTACCTGCGACCAAAGGTGAGTGTCCCTTTTATATTGACACAAAGGTAATGCTGAAAGTTTGACAGGTGAAATATCTTGGCGTAGCTGGCTCCTGAGACCTCATCTGACCCCAGCACACAGTTAACACATTCACAAATGTTTGACTGTTATCATTTTATTTTCCTAGCTTGAGACCCTAACACGTCCCATGACACCATTTTGAAAGTTCCTCTTCCTCGCTTTGGGCCACCCCTCGTTTACTGCTCCTCTTTCGTCTTCGCTCGCCAGAGAATGCATAATACTTTTATCTCGCGCATGTGCATCCAAGATATATCGCGGTGCGGAGGTATCCCGAATGTAGTTGCAGCCAGTTTCCCAATAGTAAGCTCTCCTTTTAGTGGGGAAACTTTCCATTCATATTTTATTGGACTCGAAACATCCACTGGAGCGCACTTAATTGGGCGCATTTCTTCCCTATCCAGGGGGCGTGAATACAATCCTTAATCTCGGGCAACCTCTCATCGTTCATCTGCCCTGCCCTATCCTGCGAGACATCCCGAAAACCCACCATTAAGGCCTGGTGAACCCAAGAACCTTTGTTTCAGCTCATCTACCCAACATTATTTAGTAAAGCTGACTGAACCAGATATTTATTTTTTCATTTATTCGAGTGTACAGTGAGCCTACGCAGCGTTTATTGTAGCGACTGACACAGTTCTGAAAATTCAATCCCTGGGATGAGTAAAATTAAATTTCTCCTTGACTTCACTTGTTTTTCTTTGAAAGCTTGCCCAGACAGTTTCCATGACTCACTGTCAAGCATACGATAAACTTCTGACTATTATCACCACTTCAGGGAAGTACCGTCAAATTTTGGGTCGAATTGGCTTTCTATAACTCAATTTTGCCTGAGCTAATCGCTACTCTGGGATTTTCTGCCACCGTCCAACACTGGTCAAAGTCGATACTTCATCGGGGAGACGTCTCTTCGCATTATCGATTCTACTTGAACCCGTGCCACAGCGTATTTTGTTACTGTGACTGCCAATGCGGAAAGCTTCGATGTCACAGAATCCTGACTGAGGGACAGCCATGAATCCATTATAATTTTTCCTACCGGTTAACGCATGCATTATGAAAGTTGCTACGTTTGTTTTGTCGTGATTTTCGACGTGGGTTTGACAAATTGAAACGACTTTGATGGTTTTGGTAAATTCACTCGCTTTTGTTGGGCGGCCGCGGTACTACTGCGTTCAAATTTGAAGTAAGCCGTTGAGCTTATCGGCTTGTAGGGTTCTTGTCGTGTGGGCTTAATCCGTCGGGGTTTTTTGAAATGCACGACCCGACAAAATTTAAAATGGTGCAGTATCTGCCGGCATTTGTTTAGACTTTCGACTTTCGTGTTGTCTGATTATAATGAAGAAAACAGTTGACCCGGAATGCACCACAAGAAGCTTTTTCAACAAGGTTTCAGGTGAGTTAATCGGACTGGGGGGCACTGGGGTGAGTGGAAAGAAGGGAGTTGGCGCGATGCTGATAGTCTGGAATAGGGTGAAACTAGTTGTTGGGGAACACACAAAACAAAGCGTGCAAGCAGTATACTGAGATTTAAAATAAGGCTATTGGGAAATGCGGTTATAGCGAGTCTGCAAAGGTGAATGATGGACTGACGGGTTTTCGACTGCCCAGGGTGTTACAAACCACTTTTTAATTTCGGTCGTTACCACGATAGTTTATTCTCATCCAAGCAAAGCTCTCTTTTTCAACCACCACAAAGCGTTCTTCTAAAGTAGCTGTGATGATTCAAGGCATAAATGTGAAGTCGAACTTTTAGATTATATGATGTGTTAGTTTTATATAACTGCTCTGTGTATAATATGAATTCAAACATCCCTCAGTTTCCTGTTTTCAGTCGGCTCACACTTAAAACGAATAAATTCTTGGAGGATACTTAATATATTCTCAACCTGAGTGGTATTTGTGCGCTCATTTGTACTTGGCTTTCATCGATTCTCATAGTCCCTTTAGGTTCAGAGAACCGTCGGCCACACCTAGCTTACTTAATGATGGATCAACGCCACTGTGACAGATTGGTCTTCTGTCTGGAATTTTCAGCATTACACGGCTAGCTTTATCGTGGCTTTGTTTTCTCTGAAAAGGATCTGGTATGCACCAATGGATAAGATATACCTTGGATACAGTAACAACACCCTTCGGTTGACGAATCTCCCGAGCGTTACATATTTTTATCAGACAATGCACAAGCCTTTCGAAGGTTTGCTGAAAAATGGGTACCAAGCATTCATACTTTGCCTTTGCTCAAATATTGGACACAATAAGAATCAACGAACTTACGGAGTAGCATATAAAACATCTATATGGATCTTCCGGGCCCATAGTCACAAACGGAATAACCGCCAATGAGCATGAATTTGTTTTCGTCAGTACTTATTTGGATCCTCAAGCCATACAACCGGCCATCAGAAAAAAGTTAAAAGTGGTTCAGTGCTACCTGTTAACCACGCTGATGGCGGTCGTTTTTCGCTGCGTCCCCAGTTTTCTCCATCAAGTGAGAATCTGAAACACCTTTCTACGTTTGTTCCAACAAATTTACCCGAGTTTGCAGAAGATGCCTTCGTTGCGGTCAGAGGATGAACATCTTCTGCCTGCTCGTTTACTTTGATCCTGAAGCTAAATTATTTCAGAGGCTGACGCTTCCGGCGAGTAAATAGGATTTGCTCGCTTCCGTAGAGTTTCTGATCATGATGGAAACTATTTGTCTGCTTCTGGAGTAGCCAACTTTTACCTGCATGCAAATGTTCTACCCTTGGTTTCAAACTTTTTGCTGTCCAAATTGCTGCCGGATACTTCCCGCTTATCCATAAACGAAGGCGGTACGCAAAATTAAGAGGCTTCACACCTCGAGGGTAAGCTTTCTATACTTGAACCCATACGCATTTGTCTACCAAGTTTCATCATTTCGATTTCATTACGCAGTTCTTTGACATTAAAAATGTTGAAACGGATGTATTCTCTCGGATAAATAGGTTTTTTTGCAAACTATAGACCATACACATCAGGTTGCTTTTACGGAACCCAGAAAAATTTATTCACTCGAACCTCCGAAATGTTTTTGGCTGCTTCGTTAGGAAGGATAATATGTAGTCTCGCGTCCTACCATAACCGCGGCTTGATACCAAACGGTCTGTGATGTTACACACAACTCAGTTCATCCAGCATCAGGCAGGTTGCAGATGCGTGCTTCCGGCACAACGTGCAGGAACGTATTCTACCTGGTCCTGTTCCGAACTTTGTTGTTGGTTAAAAGTGAACGGACGTATATTGACACCTTTTCACCACTTCCCGGATATGCCCCCATGGCTTCCTCGCACAAGTCCAATATCCTTTGTTCCTTTAATACTCATAAGGGTTTTTACCGCCATTGTTCCATCCCGAACCGTTTGTAAATGATATATATCGAGGATCCCTCGAAATTTTCCTCATGACTCCTGAGTTTGACCGTTATTATTGGTACTTTGTGCGTACTTCAGTGAATAACCCCCTTTCATATGCTGGCTTATTTATGTGAGAGCCGCCATATTTGAGTGGGGCTTTCGAACCATTTTGTTTGTCCTGCTCAGGACTTCTGCGCATATAAACTCCCGCTTTTGCTGTTTACCTGTCTTGGCCAAAAGCTTGAGAAATTTGGTTTGTTCGTGCGAATGCACTGTATTGGTGACTAGTGAGCGCCGATCTCATTTTGAATTAGGCCTGTTTATTGGTGAGATGTGATTTAGGATATCGCTTCCCAGTATGGCTGTTTATCACACTGTGATCTAACGCACGGCTGATCGTTTCCGTTGCAGCTGAAGGCATCACTTATCGCCACAGATGGATTTACCTGGTTACAAGTGTTCGCGACCGTCTTATTACTTTCGTGTCCAGCCTTAAAACTTAGCAGTAATGCATGAGCTGACGAGCTACATTTTGTTGCAGACCCTACGGCCGCCAAGGGATTATTTGGTGTATGCTCTGCAAATGAAGCTCAGCTGGATAGATGAGCCGTCCTCGGCTGCATTTGTTCCGCACTCGAGCTCGGCTTGCTCACTGTTCACAAGAAGTGTCAGCGTAAAGCCTCCGTTTTATATCCGTCTATAGCTTCAATAAAACTCTGCAATGCCTACATGACGGCCCCCTTGGGAAGCCCGAAAGAAGGAATTCTGTTTGTACAGCTGGTCGTGCCGGAAACCGTGAGACAGCATTAAACGGCATCATGAAGGTGCTGTCCATGAAAATGATGCTAGAAGTGAGAAAACGACAAATGATAGTTCTACTGCCGTTCCGCTACTTGTCACGGTAAACTTTTCACAGCGAGTCAGTCCGTGCAACCTGACACAGTTGCTGCTTCGCAGGCAAATAAGTATGAGAGCCGTGAACATTGTTAAGTGCGTCCTGTAGACCGCCTCCATTTTTAACCGAAAACAAATAATTTTTTACCTCTGACACATTTTGGTGGAATGTTTCTGTAAACCACAAAGACAATAGCACTTCTTTGAAATATATTTGAGTTGTATGCATATCTAACCTACTAGGCACGGGCTGAGGATGAATCCAAGTGGTTTATTTTGAAACCTCTCATAAACTTATACTCCCTGTTCCTGCCATACCTGGCATTTGTTCTGCTTATCGGCTGCCAGGCCCGCGGGCCTCTCCTCGAACCTCTGTCGTATCTCCCTTAAATTTTTGCTGCCCTTCAGAAAAGGGATATTTCGCTTGCATCCCTTTCCCGGAGCCGCTTTTGTGACTTGGTATTTAACGCTTGGGTTGCCTCCGAGATCTTCGTGCAGGAGGCTAGATAAGCATTTAGGGGGTTGGGTGAACAAGATCTTGTAGTAGTTTGTCCAGCTTTTCACAGCTTGCTACTAGATTTGAATCTTCCGGCTGAAGAATCGGATGCCGTAGCCAGAGTGACGCCGACTATGCTCAGTCGTGGAGTAGCTCACATATCGATGGATAACTTGTCAGATCTTACCTCACTGCTGACCACTGAACCAATTACTCGGATGCTGCTCATCAGCCTCCGAGACCTGTGGGCCAGAATAGTCGTCAGTAAGCCGGGGAGGAGAGACGAATCCAGGTTCCAAGATCGATAGCTAGTAAAGTCCTTTGAAGTGCGGCCTTCTCGAAGTAGGTCCACTGGACTCATTGCTAATAGTAAGGTACAGGGGCTCAGGGGTTGCCTGACTGGAGGAACAGTATGAGTAGGACGCATTTAGAGGTGGCCCTTCTCAAGACAGAACTAGTAAATTTTGGAGCACAGTCAACAAGCTCCAGCTATTTAACGGAATACTCGAACCGGAGAAATGTAGAGGTTTCTTTCCCGAGATGCACTTGCTCTTTGGAAACCCAAAGGAACCAGGGCTGGTTCCTCGCGTTCTGAATGTGGACACGTCAGACAGCAGCCCTGTTTCAAATTCAAGCTGAATATCAAGTAGTGGGAGGCATCGATGCCTTTTACGGCGTGGTACGCAAAAATTATCTAACAACCATGACATGTACGCTTCAGTTAAAGGGCCAAAGTTAGACAAAGCGGGTACTGGTGACGTAGTAAAGTTTGTCCGGTTGACCAATAATTTTGAGGCTACCCTTAGGCTTGAAAGCCGTGTCAGTTTGGGCGTACCGCTAGTAGGACTCGACGGATCGGGATAGGTGGAAAATGGTCTAGCTGAAGGTGATGCGAAACAGCATCGGAAGAAGGCCAAATCAGTTTCTGTTTTCCGCATAAAACCTTTTGGTCAACGGCTGGGGAGGCTAGTGTGAGGAATAACTCTCCATGCCACATACGATAATTTCCTTGTAGACTGCCTTCCTACCTTTTCGTCCACGTTGATGACTGCAATTGTCTGAGATTCAGATGAATGACTTAATATTGTGTGGTGGCCTTTGGCTTCAGAAGTAGAGGTGTCATCGTAGAGTGCCTTATGGCTTCACAAAATGCTATCCCGCCCACCTCACCTTAAGTATTGAAGATTGCTCGCCCTCTCTGGAGGTGACGTTGGGATTGGAGTAGATAGTCATGAACAGCATGTTCCTGATTTCCTTCAAGATGCAAGAAAGTTTTCAAAAACAACTTTCGATCTGACTGTAGCTTTGTCCGTCTTTGACCCGCTGAGCTTGGCTTCACACTTCATTCTGCCGGGGAAAGTGTCACCTCAGATACCGTGTCGTCTAAACCTTGGTTTGGATGACTCTGTTAGAAAAACAGAACTACTCTGCCGGAATGAATGGCCAAGGAGTGTGAAACAACTTTGCACCCCGGAGATGTATTGACTTTCCATTAGAATTGACTCGATGAACTAGGGTCATTAGCTTGACGTGTTTCCTGACGTCGCTGAGTCTGTACATGAAGCTGTGGCGTATTTCAGGGTGACTCCGAGCGACTGTTCTCTGCTGTGCTCTACCGTTCAAAAAATCAGGGGCAGCTCTTCTAAAAACCACTGACATTCGACGGCTGAAGATGGAGGCTGAAAGACCAGCCGTATAAGTCTTTTGGACTAGTGTGAAGGAGGCTCAGGTCAAATTTCATAAGACTCACCTCTGGATGCAATCTGCTACTGTTTCGTACCACGTGAATGGTGCTAGTACGAGATTTACTACGCACGCTACGGATTACCTGGCAAAATTCCACAAATGGCGTGAAGCTCGGCTGCCTCGATACGTAAGTTAGGAGGTCAATCCTACAGACTAGGCCTCAGGAGGTACTACGTAACCGAGTGGTTCTAGTTGCTGGTTTAAACACCCTTCCTTCTAGGTAAACGACGCAACGGTATGGCCAACCGCTCCACAGGTACTGCAACCCAGCCAAGCGCGGAGATGAAATAACCTTCAAGTACCATCGGCTCAATATTGCAGAATGAGTTGACGAACTCCCTGCTCTCTGGGTTCCTCAGCTGGTCCTATTCTGCATAATTTGTATCCAGGGTAACTCGCCTTCCATCATGATGGATGATTGCGCCGATCTAGGATTGACCACTGTGCCTTAGGAATTATCCGATGTTGATAGATTGGAAAGTGGTAGTTTCATTGTACGCATCACGGTTTATCGTAAAGAACTAAAACAACTACCAAACAGGAATCACACCACATGCGCTCACGGATTTACCATAACCGGAACGCTATCAAAGCTCAACCCGGTTTTGTACGGCAGACTTGTTTGAGCTTGGAGAAGAAAGAACCGACGCGGCAAAGCCTCCCGTTATAATCCCAGGCTTTCAGCATGTAGGTGCATCAGTCCGATGGTACCATTCTAAAGATGGGCACTCAGGACCCTCCCAGCTACCAGCAGTACTCCGCAGAAGTTCAAAATTTTACAAAGTGGCGTAGCCGTCAAGCTCACCTTTGAGGGATATTGGAAGAGGTAAGAGCGCTTGGCGGTCACAAGCAAGCGGACAATGGCTCCCTCCCCTACCATTAGAGGCCTTCAAGGCTGGTTTCACTTCAGGTATTTTTTAGTGGATAGTCTTGGTCCTGTATGGGTTAAGCAGGGTGGCAGTACTGAGGAACCATATGGGTGCACCTTCACACGCCTCCAGGTGCGTGCAGGACAGATGGACATTTCTTACTTTCTAGGTACAGCTTTTTGTTGTTGCACTATTGCCCTTCACGTCAACGAGGGGTTTACCAAAGAGCAATTTTATTGATAGTGGTACGAGTTTTGTTGGAGCTGAAGGGGGAACTCAAAAGCCTGATAATAGGCCGGCCGTTTGATAGGATTGCTGAGAGGACTTTACAACGAGGTGTACAGTGGTACTCAAATCTCTGATGCTAGTCACCTGAGTGGTGTAACTGGGGACCATGGTGCTGAAAGGTCACTAAACAGTAGCTCGCGGTTTCCCCGGCAGACGCCGGTTTTGGTCCTTCTTGCTACTTGGACCACTTTTTCTTCACTCTAAAGCTGGGCGCTGTACGAAAATATTAACCGGAATGGTATTCTCTATAACCCAGGAGAACAGGAGGGCAACTAGAGAAGTAGCTATTACGGTGTAATAAAGATTCCGCGTACGAAGCCGCAACAGCAAACTTAAAATAGCAGCCTCACCTTGCAGTAGGCTTTAAGTTGAACGCTAGCTGGTGTTGAAAGAATGAACAAGCATAAATAATGCTACGGTGGTCTCCTAGAAGTTTGGCGGACTTGAATTTTGAGCGTCGCTGTTGGACGGATGTACTCATGGTCCAGGAACTTCCTTAGTATTGTACTTTGTATTGTTGGTAACTTTGAATGACTGCTTGTGGCAGCTTGACAGTGTTTGCACGTTGGAGACCCGTGTGCTCTGATCCAAAGGTGTTTTAGCACCAGCGCTTCTTGAATGCTGGCGATCCAGGTCCATAGGACAGTGCTTCCAGCATCACATTCAGCGCTAATCTGACCAGCCGCCCTGTTGTTTGATGAGTGTTTTTTTCCTGGGACATACGAAGGAATCAGCAGAAGTATGCACGTGGCCAGAATGTCAGTGTAAATCCTTCTAAAACAGGATAAAGTGGGCTGAAAGGAAATAGAGCTCGAAGGCAGTGGTGGACGGTGGACTAAGGAAGAAACACTCAAAGGAAGTTTGATGTTACTCTGGTCACCAAAAACCGGAGGAAAAAGTATAATTTCAATCTGTAGATTCTGTTTTCGGCTGATTGGTAGGCTTATGGTGAATTTCACTTCAGCACTAGCCGTCGGTTGCCTTAATTGTGACAAAATCAGCGGAACTGACGGGATTTCGCAAATGGCGAACACGATGACTACTTCACTTTGCAGGTGCTGTGGTAGACTCTGGTTGACATGCTTGTGTATTTCCAGTTGGTCCATTTGTGGACGGCGTGAGTGGTAGATCTTTCGGTGAAGGCGACTGAGAGGCCTGAATGGGCGTAAGTTGGTTGTGCCACTAGCTTCTAATGACGGCAAGTTTAGGGTGGGCTGTAGATATGTTGTCGTGTCTCCCAGTGATTTCTATGGCAAGTAAAGCAGTAAACTTCCATTTCTGAGAAGTTCAATGCTGCAAAATGGGCTCCAATGGCAGAGGGGCGGACAGAACGGCTAGGGTAATAAGGGTCTAGGTGCTTTCAGCATACATTGGCTTGACTTTCAGAAATGATACCATAGAGGTCATGCATAGCCGATTATTCAGAGTTGTTGGTGAAAAGCTTCATATGTCATGGCCCCATATTTATTCGCGTGAAAGCTGTTTGTGCATTCGCTATCAAATATGAGATGTCAGATTTCAGGGCCTCTTTCGGAGTGTACTTATTCACCCGTCCCTCTGGGACTATACACGCGAACTGCACTGCCGGGCTGTTATCCGAAGGTGTTAGTGAGCATAATCTGGTTTGGCTTAGCACTGAAGCAATTAAATTAATTACAAGCGTTGTCTGCTTACACATCTTTGTCTCACCACCCAGCCAATGTAACGGAAGCGTTCCAATCAACTTACAAATTCCGGCATGGGAATTGACGACTGGTGGACTGCCGTGTCCCAGCCACGGAGGAAACGGCACGCATTTCTGCCTACCATCCTCCCTGAAGCACTTCAAAGCAGCTCATGCAGACTCTGAAAATTCCTCGGCCCGCCTCTCACATGCTAAAAGGGCACAGATCTACCGATCACAATAATGACATCTACGAAACAATCTCGTTTCAGAGAGGAACCCGAGTCAAGCACTTATCCTATAGTCTCCCTGAATGTATTCTAGCCCATCTTCCGTCTTGGCCTTCCTTTTGTTCATCTTACACTGTTCATAAAAATGTGGTGTGATGAAATGGGTATGGATCACTGGAAGCGGGTTAATTTGCCTTATTGCGTCATTCTTCACATAAATTCTAACTCTTCTGACCCCTAATGTGCCAAGTTGAAGAGATTAACCAAGATTTAAGGGCCTTCGTTACAGTGATGAGTAGCCCGTGGTTGGTGGTGCTCCCTCTTCCCGAAGGCTCCTCGGTATAGGTAATGTGGATACCGAATCTGTGTTTTCAAGGGAATTCGGATGCACCTTCCAAACTTCTTGTTCCTCACCCTTTCTGTTGTTCAGCGCTTGAATCTGACTTATAAAGGCCCTACCAGAGCCAATACAACCTAGTGAGCTTGCCGCTTTAGCAGTTTTTTTCAGGTCTCGGCCAGTTAGAACATTTCGCACTCTTCCCTTCACTGTAGAATCCCGCCTCTCTTTGACAACGTTTTCCGCTTAGCAGTTGTTTCTTTAAGCTTTGGGATCAAATGCTCCTTCCACCGGCTGCGGATTTTGATCTTTTGGGTGACGTTTCATTTATCTTGGCAATGACCTTACATTTATAAGTACTACGGCTTATTTTCCTATTCATCAGTGTGACTGTAATGACCAAAGCGCCCAAGTCCTGATTCGAGTGAAGCCTGATCAACGACTCAACGCTCGATTCACCAACTACCAAGCTTCACTCGTTCTGGATAACACCTTGGAGTCCAAAAGCAAAGCTTAGCCCGAATCAATGCAGAAAACATACCAAGAACACGATTGCTCTCCAAATTATACGGTATAGTCGGCGAGTAAAAACGTAATCACAGATGCGGTCATACCTTTGACAGTGAGCCTTGGTCACCGTCTGGCCAAACAAATGGTCAGAAATGGGACAAAATTCTGTAAAAAGGGAACGGTTGACCAAAAAAAAGCGAACAGTAAGCACCTGTCCCGAGGTCCAAACGAATAAAATGCGTTCTCCACACCTAATAATATTAGTACAGTGCTACTGGTATATTTCGGATAAGCCCAAAGAAAGCTACAACTCATGACCAGATGACCCAGGTAATGAGAGAGTGGGGGTTTTCAAGACAGCAGAACTTATGTACACGGAGCATTGAGGGAGATTGCTCATTTGGATCAAGGCGAGGATAATGACCGGCAAATATGAAGGTCAGGATCGGATGGTCAATTATTCTTATGGTTCTTAAAACTGGTTGAAGAGGGGCAGCATCTACATAAATAATACCGGGGTTGAACACAGTCAGTGAGAATTTGAATGGAACCAAAAGATTTTCGCTAAGTTTTCCTGAAGAGATTTAACCGCAGAGGGTTCGAAGAGTCATTGCAAGATGCAATGTATATAAAGCATAAATCCTGATAACCGGAAGAAGTGCAGGGATGGATCATCAGGGGTAAATTGCTATGATTCGATCGGCGATGTGGTGCAGGCGGAAGAAATCACAGGAACAGTGTGCAACAGATCCAGATTGTGGGGGGTGTGATTCCAAGCTCGCTGGTGGAAGAAATAGCAAGAGCAGAGCAGGTAAGCATTCGGCTGGTCATTTACACTATTGCAGGTGGGCTGCGAAGTAACAACAAGGTGATAGAATAACGGTTGTGAATCGACTTGAAGTGCGATTGCGGAGGTGGATAGCATGCAGAAGCCCAAAGAACAGTTTCCTGAGCGTGGCAGCCAAGAAATCAACTTAAGTGAGCCAAAAGCCCACGATCAGTCGACGTAAGAGGGAAAATGAAACCAAGTAATAATAAAACAAAACTGTGTCAAGTCAGTGCGACTCACTATCATACCGCAAGGCCATCTCAGTAAGAAGGCAGCACCATAAAGTAAAAAATTAAGTGCGTCAACTGTAGGTCAATTGTCTATCACAAAACAGTGTCAGCACGGATTAGGTGGGAGACAGCGGTTCACAAATTAGCCAGAAAGTAAATGGAGGCAAGCAGAAGGGGAACGTTTTATTCATCGTGGACTTTAAAGTTACCTTGGGTGCTCTTATACTTTACTTTTTCTGCCCACTTTATGATAACTTGCCTTGTTCAGTGAACTGGAGCGTACATCTATCAGTCACTCTTGCATCATCGTTGTAAATGTTGCATCTTGCGCGTTCTACACCGGCGTTTGTTTCGACAATAACACCTCCATTTTCTGACCTCCTCAGTTCCACAATTTGGCTAAAATCTGATTCGTGTCTGACCCATGAACCATCGTCGTCTTGCTTCATTCATTCTTAGTCCAGTTTTATTGCACTTCTACTTAAGTATGCTACATCCTCTTTCAAAGTTTGTGAATAATCCATGTAACTGGGTGATGTTTTTTGCTGTGATCGTGAGTCTGAGCGAATTTCTTGACCACCGTCGAGAAATATACCGCTGGCTCTACTATCGTCAAGTGACAAGCGAGTCGACAAGGCATCAAGACTGCCGTGACTTGACCTATCCACTTGCTATCTCGGCTGATGGCTACACCAAGTCAACTGACGTTGGATGACTAGACTGGAGTACTGATTGATCTCGTGAAAAAACGAATGTCTAAGGTGCTTAAGAATTTCAAACCTAGATTTGGACCTGGAAACAAGATGACGGGCCTAGTAGTCCTTTTTAGAAAAAGATGATTATAAAATAACCGGAGTTGGACATTCGGAAAACCACGCTATTGGTGAATTCAACGAAACGTTTATTATAAACAGGCAGGGGTGACAGGCGTAAAACGAAAAAAATGTCGACGGCAGGTCACACTACGGGAGGCCTTTTATGGAGGGTAGCATGAGATAAGTTCGGCCATAATATTTGTGTGCATTTCTGTCCACTGAAAAAGTGGTTAAATAAAAGAATATTTTCAGATTCACTGACTGTACCGAGTAAATTTCGTCTGTCATTACAACTGAGTGCTTCGGTATATCCGAAGGAGCCGACCCTGATTACCTAATTTTTACGATCAGTTGGTGATTGCACTGAGTGAGTAAGAAAAGCCAGACCATCGGAGGGGACTGGCGACCTGCAAGTTAGTTGTAGTCGGAGAAGTTGACTTTGATCGAGGGTTGTTTCAGCATAATCTTTTAAAAATCTTCAAGAGCTGTTGTTGAACCAGCTCTTGGACTCAGTTTACACGTGGCGATATTGGGAGCTGGCTCTTTGTAATCCATTTATGAATGATCTAGAACAATGTTACGATTTGAGCATGGGCCAGTGGGATCAGAAGAACTACGGAGATAACGCGCTTTCGCAAAGCTCTGTTGTAGGCATTTTTGGTCGCTCGCCTAGTTTGTATGAACAAGGCGGATCTTCATTTACGTCAAACATGACTCCGACCGCAATAGGGTTTTGGAAGATCTGTGGGTGAAGGTTAATAACGGAGAGAAGACTAAGTTCATTGGAGTCTGTTGGGCGTGACTGTTAACAAGAATCAGCACTAGTTATATGAAAAAACTTCCATTTCGCTCTGAAATTGTAACTGGCCGTTAGTGACTAAAAGCACGGAGCAGTGGGTTATTGTAGGTAACAGGTCCTGGGAGAAATTCGCCTCCAGACGTGATCCTACTGGAGGGAAGCTACTTCTTCTTCATGAAAGTTTGAGGTGTAACCCCCCACTACGAGGCGATTGTTATGCAGCTGGATTAGTTAGATCAGTTATTGAGGACTCCAAAGGAAAGAAACGGAAAAACCACCCTTTTTGTTGAAGATAAGGTAGCTGTAAAGGTGGCCGGAAACTCTTTGGATATGGTAGACGGACAACTTTGAGTAAGCCTACCCAGGAAAGATAGCACGTCGAGAGTCACCGTAATGAAAAGGCCGCATTGCGTCGTCTCATTATATAAAGCGGAAAGCTGTGGATGGTTGGAGGATTGGAGAGAAGATATTCGTCTCTTACCGGTATTTAGATAAAAGCTATGCCTTTAGGGCTGTCATTGAGGGCAAAGATGATTGTGAATTATGGTGTCTGCCGCATCACGTGGTAGTTAACCCGAAGAAACCGTAGGAGCCAAAGGTGGTCTTCGACTATGCAGCTGCTCATCGGGGTGAATCTCTGAACAGGCACTTGTCGCAGAGCCCAAACATGGTGGGAAGCTCAATAAGTATATTACTACGATCACGAAGGGGAACCTATGCCCACCTCTGCGGACTTCGGGGCATTTTGCAAGCATTTATGCCAGAAAAGGACCAGGATGCACTACAATTCTTGTGGGGTCGGACGGCGATATTTTTTTTTTTGGGGGGGGGGGGCTGTAGAGCTTAAGATGGTGGTTCGCCCTCTTGGAATTGCTTTTTTACTGTTTTGTGAAAGTTTTTCCCCAAGACATCTGCAGAGGTACTTGGCCGCGATCACAGCCCTCGTGTATCAGATGCCGTAATGAATAGCTTTGAAGTAGACGACTGTCCTGTTTCGACAAAATGTGACACGGATGCTTTGAGATTGGTGGGGGAGTGTCGCCCGCGTTAGCGCCGGTTGAACCCAGGTTGACCAAGTGGGTGAGCAGTAGCCGTGCTGTCCCCGGCAGAATAACCTTTACGCAGCAGGACAGTATAACTAAGGAATCACGTACATGTGCTCCTAAAAAGCAGCCCGAATTGAGACTCACCTGGGAAATGGAGACCGACTATTTCGTTTACCAACTCTAGATTCGCGGTCCGCCAGTGACGCTGAAACCTTTGTTGTCCCAGCTAGCTGCGAATTATGATCCGTTGGGTTGACCGGGCTCTATGTTTTACCGCTAAAGTGTGCATTTCAGAAACTCCGTGAACTGAGTTTTGGAGGGTCAGCCACAAAGGTCCGAGGTGTTTGATCAGTGGAAACAGTGCAAACATATTATCGATGGGATACTACAGGTCCATACTCCTTGATAGTTGCCCACAAGGCTGAGTCAGAGGCTGCTGTTGCAATTTGTTTAGTTTGCAACGAATCTGGGGTTTGATATGGTTCCGTGGAGTATCTGCATCCCGTATGCAAGAGCAAACCAGAGAGCTACGTCATAGCAAAGGCCAAGTCTGGCTTGGGTCCTCCACAACCAGTGACCGTACCTCATGTGGAGTTGTCTGCAGCTGCCGTGACGGTTCTGTTGACACTGGTTACCAAGGGAGAAATGGAGCTACCTTGATCCGAGATGTTCCTCTTGACAGATTTATCAGTTCCTCTGTACCTCATGTAAAGTGAACACGGACATCGCGCAGCAGTTGTAGCCGGTAGAACGTCGATAATCAGACAGTTTTTGATTAAGGCAAAGTGACAACTCGCGGCTGGAAATGTCAACCATGTAGATCTGGCTTCCAGAAGCGTGGGACCTTTGAGCAGCCACAGTACTTTATAGTTCCACGGGCTAAAATTCGTGCAGGTGCAACGGGTTACGACGCCCGTTGGACAGCATGATTTCCAGCCCCAAAGGAATTGTTAGAACTTAGGAAGAGGATGAAAGTGAGCCTACTGACCACTCTTCAGTTCGTGTGCATTTAGGACGGTTCTCATCGTGATATGGAGCCTCATAGTGGGTGACACGAATTCTCCCTTTCAAACAGTGCTTCCTAATACAGGTAAGGAGCCATTCTTGAGTGAAGTTGTGCTTGCGTACCTTGACGGTGTCAGAGGTTAGAAGCTGTCACTGATAGATGCTCATAGTGGTTCAACGAGAAACACACCCACTGAGAAAGTATCTAATATCAGCACATCTAGTGAAGTTTAGATGGATGGAAACAGATTACGTAAACTGAATCCACTTGTTGATAACGAACAGCTCTGCGTCCCCGGGCGCCTACAACGGTCCAATTCATCTGCCGTTGCCAACAATCCCGCAATTCTCTCGAACAAACATCTTGTTACGAATTCGGTCATTAGATATTATTACGTGCTGGAGAGTCAAGTTAGATATACGCTAGTGCTCGCTATAGTTGGTCACAGGTCTTTGCTTTAACAGGGAGAACCGCAGTTCGCCGGGCTGTTGATAGGTGCTTAAAGTAAAGGAGGGAGTCGGCTTCAAGAAGTAGCTTAGAAATGACCACCTTACCATCGGGGACTTCCCGCCTCTCTGGGAGTAAATTTGTCCGTGCTGGTGTTGATTACTTCGGACCCTCTTATGGCAAGCCTGGGAGAGTGGAAGAAAAGCTTCACGGTCGCGTGTTTACGTGCCTAATTATCAGGGTGGCGCATATCAAAGTAGCGCATTAGCTCACCACGGACTCCTCCATCCAGGGTCCAGTTGGGTTCGTGACTAGGTGAGGGCAGTCAAAGGTGACATGTAGTGATAATAGTGGCAATCTAAAAAGGAGCGCAAGTTGACCTACGCCTCTGCCTCCGAGACATCTCACGAAATAGAGCGAGAAGTTCACCGTTGAAAACTGAGGAAGAGTGGCTTATTAGCCCGCCCGATAGGAGCTACTGAGGACGGGTCTGGACTAGGTTGCTACTGTCGGTTGGAAGAATAATAAAAGAAATAGCCTATAGCCAGCGGATGACGGACGAGAGAGAGATGTTGGTACGCACCTCGCTCGGGAATGTTAGGTGAGATTTTGGCAAATTATTTTCGTTAAAGGGGGTGGTTCATTAGGCGGAGTACTCTTTTGGCTTGTGCATCTATATGCTGAAGGGTATCGATCATTCGTGTAATGAGGTTATCAAATTATATTTTGTGTTAACTTATCCGTCTGAGATTAAGAAGCTGTCTGTAGTGCGAATATAGGGGAGCACAACCTTACAGCTTCCACGATCGCGCTCGCCGAGGAAGTCGACGATAAATGACCGCGCATTGCCAACCACCAGTGTTCACATTGGAAATGACTACAAAGACCACGTAGGGGCTTGTGCCGAGGAAGCGAGCCGGAAGAAGCCCGGAAGGTTACCGCGCGCGCTAAATTTGCAGCCAAACAAGTGGTAGATAGGATGCGATAGGCTGATCTCCAAACAACGTTAGCGACGGTATAGTTGTGTCCCAATTCACAGTTGAATCTGTGATACTTTTAGAGATATATTCGGTTGTCATCGTTGATCTTTGTACAGTAAAGCTCTCGTTCCCGCACCAGTCGGTGTTTTGGGTTACTCACGCCGTGTTTCTGCGCACACGGTGACTAAACAATGGACCAGTTCCTTATTTGCAAGCCGCTTTTGGTCGTGTACTCCTGCTAAGGAACTTAGACCTCTGAAATCTTTGTTTACATTTGTAGTTGATGAAAGGTTTGCAAAGAAAATGGTGCAAATTGTGGTCAAAAACGTTTCCCACTCTTAGCAACACTGATTGAGTGAGCTGAAAAAGGAGTGATCAGGCATTACGATTGGCAGAGAATATTGCCGATTCTCATGCCCGGTCTCTGAGGGCCCCGGCTAGATATGGAAAGGTAGAGCCTTGCAGGTGACGCCAAGGGGGAATATCCATCGGTAGAAGGAACTTGTAGATGCCAGAGAGTAAAGTTAAAACAGATCACCGTAGAAGGGGTGAGTGCTGTCTGCGAAGACTATGCGAGTTGACTTTACACCTGTGACCGGGTGTGGTCCGCACAGCTAAGCAGGTATTTCAGTCAAGGGCTTGAAAAATGCCCGGCCTACGATCTGTAGGCCTCGAGGAAGACTTTTCAAATCCTCCTCTAGTAGGCAGGCAAAAATAACAGAGGAGCAGTAAATTAGAACAGGACAAACAGCTAACCAATCGAGAAGCGAAAAAGCACGTGGTTCTAAATCGAAATGACTAAACTTTGAAACCTGGCACGATTGCCAGCGTTGCTTTCCGTGCAGTGTGAAATGCTCGGTGATCACCGCAAATTCGCGTTTATAGTGATTCCTAGACACTTGTCAAAACTCTCTTTACCTGGTGGTTTTGCAGAAATAGCAGATGGATCGTTAGGATAAGCCGAATGAGGAGTAAATGTTCATTCAAAGCATTTGGACGAATTCAAAATTACGCCGGATTGAACAGAGGGGTGGAAAATATGGGCTAAGTTGCTGGAGGAAAATCGATAAAGCCCTGGGTTACGGAAGTAGCTTAAAAAGGACCACATCATCAGCATACTTAGATAAGTAAGCACGGGCAGTGGATAAGAGGTCACTAATGTAGGCGGAAAATAATTAGAGGTGAGCTCCTTGAATTACCCTTGAATTGTTCATCAAAGGTTTGGATGATTTAAAACCTGGTCGCTTGCGATGAGTTCTGCTCGTGAAATGATCGACTAGCTTTGCTTTTAGAGGCATGGGGCAACCGGAAAAGTTTAGTTTACTGGGGGGGGGGAGAAGGCTGAATGCAATCAAAAGCGGACAAGTAGTCCAGAGAAGCTCGCCTCACATACTTTGCTGATGGATCTGGAGATTCCGTTAAGAAGTGGAATCAGAAGGCGATAGGACCCTTAGTGGACCAGTTTGGTTTTTTGACAAACTGTGAGGGGTCTTCGGGAGAGAGTTTATAGAAGAATTCAAACTTTTGGTAATGGCAGGCTCTGTAAGTATAAAGGCAGATGAAGTTACAGGAATGTTCCGAAAGCTTTTAGCTTTGATATCAGAAACCGGGTCCGGTTATAATAACGATGATCACTTGACTTTGGAGATCGAGAATAGAAAAGGGGCGCAAGAATTTGTCCAAAAGAGGAGCAAATATGTCATCCAGGACCACGGCGTCAAGTGTGAGAACTGATGACGGTAGATCACAAGACCCATACTTGAAGTTAGTTTAGAGGTACGGATAAGCTTAAAAACGTCTTAGGTGAAGAACTAGCTTGTGAGCCCGCTGTTTTCTGGGATGAGCGAAATCGGGAAGCTATTCGACCGGTGGATGAGTGCAACGTTAGTAGTGTGAACGCTCGCGGCGAATTTCCCTTTTTTTGCTTTCTTTCCGCACAAAAGCCGAATATCCTACCATAATCAGCTGCTGTTGCGGCAGTCACGACGGCTGGCCTACTGTAGGTCTTTAACTGGTAAATTCCCGACTGCTTTGTAGCAGGTATCCATGGGGAGTGTTCCTACTCTCGGAATCTTGCTGCGATTTTGTTTATTTGTACCAGCCGACTATTGACACCTTCAAAGAACCTTCGTTTCCCGTTGGGTAAATCTTGGGCTGGGCCAATACGTTTCTCGTGGATGTTCGGTGCACGGTCTGCCTAAGTACGGCCATGGCCTTTATATATTATTGTGCATTTCGCATATCATATAATGCTTAGTTTCGACACATCTAGCTTTCTTTTGGTCCTGTTGTAGGATTGGGGTCGATGAATGGTTAATTAAACTGCAACAGAAGACCGTCTAATATGGGATCATAAAACTGTTCGGTTGAACAGTACGCGTGAAGACATTCTTCTTTAGGTGGTTGTAACAGTGGTTGCGTAGGGGCTAACCAGCGTGCGGTGTGTCAGCATTTTCGACTCCCTTATTCGTCAAGGAGAGAACCCATCTTCTTTTAGAAGTATTTTAAGCTTTGAAGAACTATTCTTCCTATCTTCTTAGGGATTTCAACGTCGGAGAAGTGGTCCGAACGTTACAGAAAAAGAGGGCCCCTTAGGGGCGGTACGTGTCCAAAATTAAGTTGGTCGTCCCTACAAAACATTTGACATCACTACTCAGCGATGATTCGAAAGAAAACCTGGAAGGTGCTTTAGAGAGGGAGTTTTTAGGAGAATGATGCTGTCATGTGAAAAGTTTCTGAGACGTGTTTTATTCGGCTGGTTTGCCAGTAAGAGTAAAGAGCAGACCGAGAGTATATCTTGGGCCTCAGCACAGGCAGGCGACGGTCACTGGTTGATATTAGCGCACCCAACTTTAGGGGGAAAATCAAGATGACTGGTGATAATCCTGTCTAAAAGGGAGCCACCCATGGTTGGAGACACACAAAAATGAGTTGAATCAAGCGCAGTGAGGGGCTGGTTGGGAGGACGGTGAAGTGACCTACAGTGACGTGAAAACTTTCATCTAGCGAAGAGAAGGGGAAAAGTAAAACAGAGACTCGGAAATATGAAACTGCATCCTGTGGGCTAAACGGAGCTATGTATAGACTTGTTGCGATGATGCTTCCGTAGCTGGAAAATTTGGGATGGCAATTTATCGGCAGCTTTAGCACAGCAGTTCCAATCTCCATTTCGGGAAGTAAAATCTTTAGGAGGACTTTGAAGACTGTAGACTTTAACTTCCCTTGCTCTTCACGTTTAACTTATTCACTCGTTCTTACCTTGCGGAGGTCAGCTAGCTTTACTTTCGGTTTGTCAAGGTTGAGCACGTGCTGCTTAATTGCCGATGAACATCTACGGCTCATCTGGGCCTGAAATTCGGCTGGACGTTGGGCTGCGTCCTCACGTCGTTCTGAGACGAAATATGGTCAAGTGGGCATTTTGGCTGTTTCCTGTACCCACCCATTGGTTGTTCAGATACCGTGATGGTGACGTAAAGGATTCTTTGGTTACCGCTCAGTGGGTATTCTGAGTCTCGTTTCGACCATCTTTGGGATTTGTGATAAAAGGGGCAGAGGTCGATTTCTTGCGGGTCTAGAAAATTGGGGATGGCAAGCAGTAACACCAGCTAATGGTACCATTTCACCATTTTGTCGAAGGTGGTGTGACACCAGAGGATGGGATTCCGACATGACTTGTTTCGAGTCAGAAGTTCGGACGCAGAGGTTTGGCTGTATAGGAGTCTTTCGTTAGCTCCCTGCCAAATGCATGGAGGGTCATAGAGAAGCGAACTAAGGGCCAAACTTTTCGTTCTAATACTTACGACCAGCTCAGGTTGGAGCATCGTAGGCGTGTTAGGGGTAGGTCCTGCCTAACCGCCTTGCTATCTTTCCTTAGTTAAGTGAGGGAAAGATTTCACGCGGGTGGAAGTGTCTTGACGTGCTACCTATATCTCCAAAAGTCTTTTGACCTGGTAAATCAGAACCCGCCCATTTTAAAGTTGTGTTACCGAATACGCCGCAGGTGACTGCATGGTCATCCGATTATTGGCATTTTTAGTCGGGATAGAAGTTGCCATATTTTGCTCGACGAACTCGTATTGTAGGGTTCTTCTGAGTCTTGCCTCGAGGCAAATTTTGTTCTTGGTCTTCATGAACGATCTAGCAAAGGAGCTCTGGTCGGCTGCCAAGCAAGCAGAGATTCTGCGCCACTTAGCCCATTTCTGAGTGGTGCTTTTGGCCCACATGTACACCGGCCCACTATCCGGCACACAGCTACCAGAAAACTTGCTGGCTACGGAATTCAGTTCTATACACAAAGGTGGTCAGACGGAAGAGGTGTAATATCACCGGCCGGTCGGCTTACTACCAGTGCCCCAAAAACACTACTAGGGCTTATCGAGGACCAAATGGTCAGTAATTTTGCCGAATATAGTGTCATCTACAATAAACAACTTGGACTTGTCACAAACGGATCGCGTCTATCTAACCCTGTTTCATTCTTAGACAAAGCGACGGACAGAATGGATGGAGGAAAGGTCGAAGTCTGCTACTTGAACTTCCAAATGACCAACAACTCCGTGAATCACCGTCCACTGCTTCGCGTAATAGAGGGCCTCTGGTTGGCGCCTTGAGTCTTGGCGTGGTTTAAGGCATACCTTAGCCACAGGAAGTGCAACATAAGGGTAGGGGGCGACAGCTTGGCGGGGGCAAGGGCCCTCAGTAGGGCCTCATAGGGTCCAGTGTTGGGTCTACTTCTATTAGTGACTTACGTGAACGACTTAAAGGATGTCTTACAAAACCCAGGTTACCTTTTTGCAGACCACCTGAAACCGAAAGGCAAAAAGGGCAACTTATTCCCTCAAGAAGTCTTAAACAGGGTTCACTCCTGGACCGCCCGGTGGCAGTTGCCACTCATTATGAGGAAGTGCGGACGCCTGACCCAGAACTCTGATGAGGATTTAAAATATATAGACCAGAGTGACCCACGAGTGGTAACACGGGGCATGGACATCACGGACCTCTGGGTTCGAATGATTGACTGCTTCCAACCGTCTGAGCAGTGTCTATCCGTAGCGGCCAAGGCAAAACGAGCGCTCTACCAACAACTGCTCAAGCCTGCATCACGAGAGGTCCATGTACTCCTACAGCACTACGAAAGAGTAATCAGACCATATCTCGAATACTGCATCCAAGATTGGGCTCCTGCTCTGGTGCGGGGCGCCGCTGTATTGGAAAAAGTTCGGCTTCATTTCACAAGGGTGGTAAATGGACTGAGGGACAAGCCGTGAACAGACAGACTCACGCCACTGAAACTTTTCTCCTTATAAAGCAGAAGACTCCTAGCTGAACTCGTAGCAGTCTTCCAAGAGGTCAGGAGAAAAAGCATTTCGACGGAGCCGATTGTAGAAATAACAACGGAATACCGACTTAGGGGCAGTGAGTATAAACTGATAAAACTGTAAGCTCTGGGAACAGTTGGAGCGCAGTTTCTTGCGTGCCGGGCCATCGGTACATGGAACAGTCTGCCGGCCGAGGTGGTGGCTGCAGATACAGTGGTTCAATTTAATGTCCTTGGGGATAGTTGCTGGTCAGCCGTATTCCCCAAGGGCGACTAATCTAACATACTCGAGGAAAACTTGAAGGCCGCACCCTTCCCATCTTTTCATCTACCGTTTTTCTCGCACCTGTCACTCTCGACTCCCACGTCTACACTCCGCTCCCCTCCAAGGCCCTTCGTATTCCCCCCTCACACCTGAGCTTTCCGCATTAGTCCTTGGGCCAAAGGTTGCTATGTGAATGACCCCTTCGATTGGGGGGGGGCGGTCGGGGTGGACCTGGGTAAGGACCTAACTGGTAACCGTGGGGTTGCTGCACTCCTGACAGCAAGCCGAGTCCTAACTTTGTTCCTCCACAGATTCGAGATCGAGAAGAACCGAAGCAAAAGCAAAAAGGAAACACGGAGATCTTAGCCCGGTGAGGATCAGCGGACGCTTGCTGGTGCAGAAACCTGGACCGACCTGTTGGCCCGAACCTCGAGTCCTGTGACCTGATCTGGCCTGACCTACTTTATTCCAGGCGATGCTAGGGTAACCGCGAACCCAGCCGACACTGATGTGCTATCCAAGTTTTACGTCCTTTATATGCTGTCAGCAACTCGGGGCCTATCCACTGATAATGGTAATGGTAGGCGGCTGTTATTCGTTGGCGCTCCGGACCCGTGACATTTTGACGGAAGCACAGCCATGAGTTCGAACGACCCCCGGGAGGGAATATCTGGGTGTAACAACCGGTCGTGGAACATCCCCCTTAACCCTCGCGATTCAGTGTTTTTCCTAACATCACTCATTTGCCTACACTACTGACTTGCCTTTACGAACTGGTTGGTTCTATGGACCAATTGTTGTTTGTTCGCGCCCAGAGCGCTAATTTGGCACATCCTTGTTCAGGACCTGCATGACGCACGTGCTGTTTGCTCACACGCTGCTATTCGGTTTCTCGTTGTTGAATCCTCGTGATCGTATTATTGAGGTTTGCATTACTTTGATGTCATTGTTCATGTAATTATCTAGTATCGTAGAATATCGCGGATAATCGTCTTTTGATTTCGGGATCCGTTGCGTATTTGGCTACGCATTGCTCAAACGTTCGTTACAATACTCAATAGCTCAATTTGGAACGAGGAAAAACATGCAAAATGCCAGAAGAAGGATCAAAAACATTGGAATTCGGACAGGAAGTAATACGGCAAGTCTCTGGTGAGGTTTTGGGTACATTTGATTCTTTAGTTAACGTTAGATCGCCTAGTCCTGTCAGTGATAGTTCATGTGTTAATGAAGGCTATATGGATCGTAAGGATGTTGATTTATGTAGTCTGAGAATACTAGACCTGGAACAACAGTTACTATCGGCTAGACTACAGGCGCAGGAATTAGAGAAAAGGTGTACACAGAAAGGGCGAGAGCACGAGACCAGCTACCACGACACTTCCGATAGATCAGGGTGCAATAAGATAGGGAACCCCACGCCGGTCGCCGACTACAAACCACCATCGATCGATTTGCCTAGAGTGGAACTAACGGTTTTCGACGGGCGATCTGTACAATACTACAAGTCTGTCAAGCAGTTCGAGAAGTTCGTTGAAAATAAGGTAACCGACCCTGGGCAAGGGTTTCTCTACCTTACTCACTACTGTCAAGGCCGAGCAAGAGAAGCTATCGACGGGTGTACCATGCTCGACCCAGAACAAAGCTACACAAAGGCAAGGAAGATTCTAAGGGACTTGTTTGGCCAACCTTTCAAAGTAGCCCGTAACCTAATAGAGGGCGTGATGGCAGAGGCAAAGAGAACCAAGGGCGACGTCTACACCATGGCCGACCTGGTGATTAGGATGCAAAACTGCTCAATAGCCCTCGACCATTTAGGTTACAGGGCTGACCTTGACGCCATGCACACTTTGGAAGTCATAGTCCGTTACCTATCTCCCGAACTACAGGGTCGGTGGGCGGAAGAAGCAGAACGGATAAGCCGAAGCGACAGAGAAGCCAGCTTCGAAGACCTGACCGAATACTTGGACGGGCAAACCAAGATAGCTGACAGCAGGTTCGGCCGACTCATCCGGGACAGCAACCGAGCAAACAAGCCCAGTACTAGCCAAGCTCAAACCCCCGCACGGGAACATCCAAATACCAACCTTGGACCAATACACATGCCATTTTACGCGATGCTACTGCGCAACCCAATCGCAGATCCTGTGGTACTAGCCATGGACTACCAGAATGCCCCAAGTTCGGCAACGCCAAAATAGGCGAACGGTGGCGAGTGGCGAAGATTGCAGGAACGTGTTTTATTTGTCTCAACACCACGCACCGGGCGGCAGCCTGTAGGACAAGGAATCGATGTGGTTACGAGGGCTGCACGGGCGGACACCATCGGCTGCTGGATCAGGCGAGAGTAACCTTACCCGAGGCGAGTACCAAACCCAGCTTTATTTGTTCAACGTCACGACCTGCCAAAATACCAGTACGTTTAGGCGTAGTTGCCGTGGGAGTAGTGACCCCAACAGGAGTGGCCAAAGCGTTGGCCTTCATAGACAGTGGCTCGGATCCACACTATTAAGAAAGGAGTTCGCAGCGAGACGTGGGATCGGAGGGAATCAATCCTCATTAGCAGTAAGCACAGTGAGTAACACCGAAGTCATCTAGTCGACTAAACTGCACTTGCTACTTGCTTCCTTGGTCGGCAACGATAGAGCAGAAACCCTAGAAGCATTCGCTATAAAGGACCTGTCAATGAGAGCACCTCAGTCAGTGCAATCGATTCTGACCCATTGGCCGCACCTCGACGGGATTACGATCGAGGAGTGGCGGAGTATCGAAACTGATCTGCTGATCGGCTGCGATACACCGGAAGCGCATTGGGTCCTGGATCAAAGGATAAGAAGCCGCAAAGCACCCTATGCAGTACACACCATATTCGGTTGGACTTTATATGGTAGTACAGACGGCAGAGGCGGAAAACGAATCAACTGCATTTCGGTGGAAACCACGGATATCGAACAGGCATTCCAACAATTGTATGACACCGGATTTGCCGACCTGGCCATGAACAGAGATGCCCAATCACGAGAAGATAGGTTGGCTTTGGAAATGGTGGCCGAGGACGTCAAGCACGCAAAAGGTCGTTTCGAGGCTCCTATCCCGTGGAGATCCAACATGAAACCCATGCCAAACAACCGAGAAATGGCCCTGAAAAGATAAGGCTTCCTCAAAACCAGGCTGCTCCGGGAACCACAATTAAAGACGGAATACACGCGAGCCATGCAACATAAAATCGACTTGGGTTACGTGGAAAACGTAGATACAGCGGTTATCAGCGCAAATTTGAGGTGGTACCTACCCATCGGCCGGTCGGAACCCAAAGAAACAGGGGAAGGTCAGAGTGGTTTTCGACTGTGCCGCGAAAAGTCGGGGTGTGTCACTGAACGACCATATAATAATAATAATAATAATGGTATATTTCTGGACCGTGGTCAAGAAGCACGCATGTAAGCATGATCAGAGTTTACAATATCACTGAATGAAATGGAAAATTTCACAAAATTGAAGGAGAGATTAGCAAATCACGGTAACAATGGAATAAGGCTGCCGAGAGTTTTAATGAATCAAAACGAGCAAAGAACACACGGCGAACACTAATTGATTTCAAGTCAACGGCGGCAATAGTAGTGAATCAGCCGGATATAGGAAGGTTCAGACGGACATTGGCTTAGGACGCAGGAAATACGATATTTACAAGAATAATGCAAGGAAAAGGTCGGCACTGCATATTCATGTTCACTTAAAAAGGTAATTGACGTTGAGACAAAGGAGGCAGGGAAGAATTTCACGAAGGTTAGCAGAGGAATACTAATTTTCATAGACTTGCGGATGTGAAAAGGAATAGCACCCCTTGAAAAGGTGAGACAATTTTCGTGAGAGGTGATGTGTGTCATCTGGTGTCAGCAGTTCGCCGCTGGTGGAGGATGGATGGAGTTCCAGGAAGGAATAAGCAACAATCGGAATGTCGTGTCCATGCGGAACAAAATAAGGCAAGACAAGAGTAAAGACCTTTGCAATAGGCAGGTTATGCTGAACAACACCGCTGGTCGAGGTTTTATGTCGTTTTTGGCTAGGAAAAGTGGCCGTCTCTGCGGACATATGCGAAATGTTTCTACAAGTGAAGATGCCCGTTGAAGATAGGGACGCCTTCCGTCTCTCTGGTGGCCTGAGAACGACACAAATCGGGCACCTTACGAGTACAGGCTGACCGTGCACCCCTTTGGGACGGTTTCATACCTTTTGTGTTAATTTTGCCCTCCGTGAAACCCTCAAGCGTTTCGATGGCACCAGCAGCTTGTTAGGAAGACCAATGGACCACTTCTACGTGGACGTTTTCTGTGTTCCTTTGAAGATCCAAATGCTACCATTCTTTATATGACCGAACTGATCGCCACTCTAAATGCCGGAGGATTCAACCTCACTAAACGGACTTCGAACAACCAAGAGGTGCTCAATGTTATACCGAAGTCCGAGAAAATGAAGTGTACGAGAGAGTTTTGGGGATCCTCTTCACAAACGGAGCGCACGCTTGGCCTTCAGTGGAAACCCAGACGGAACGAATTCACTTTTACTCTAGACCTACCCAAACGACCAGTCACACGGAGATAAATCTTATCATCAGTCTCAAGCCTCTATGACCCCCTAGGTTTTGTTTCGCCATGGTAGTTACCGGGAACGTGCTTGCTGCAATGGCTGTGCCAAAGGGGGGGCGGGTTGGGACGAACCTCTCCAGGATGACGACGATAAGCGATGGCGCGACTGGCTGCACAGCCTGGGGCAACTTGGGGAGATAATAATACAAAGATGCTTAAAAGGTATCAAGTGCACAAACGATGCCCAACTCCACTTATTCTCCAATGCATCAGAAATAGGCTGCGGGATAGTTGCTTACGGCTGCTGGGTTGACGCAAATGGTAGGCGGCACAGCCAGATACTGCTCGCAAAGGCGAGAGTGGCCCCACTGAAAACGGTGTCGATTCCAAGGCTGGAACTGACGGCAGCAGTACTGGCCGTGAAAGCCGTGGGGCTGATTAGGAGATGCTTCGACCGGATAGACTGGGAAACAAACTTTTGAACGGATTCAGCCACGGTATTACATTACATAAACAACACTACCACTCGTTTTAACACTTTTGTGGCCAACATACTCACTATAATCCACGAGTCGACTAAAACCGATCAATGGCACTATGTGAAATCCGCCAGTAACCCGGCCGACTTCTGCTCAAGGGGCCTGAAAACACTAGAGGTTACGGATGTGGACAATGGGACCGGCCTCCCTAACGCCAACTGAAGAGATGTGGCCAACGCTATTAATACCCAAGGCTGATGATGGAGATATCGAGACTAAAAGACTGATACTGGCTACAAGATTCACGGGAAGCGTAAGCCTGACAGAGAAACTGTGCCAATTCCCCAACAGGACAAAAGTGTTAAGAGCCGCCGTCTGGTGGTCACGGTAGAAAGCACTCTTATTGATCATGAAGAGCGCAAGACCACAAAACACACTGAACGTGAAGACGACACTACCGGGCAGCTGAATCAAGCCAAACCCGACGTTCTACGCCTACTGCAACCAGACGCTTTCCCGCCCAAGGCCCGCGAGCTAGCCAAGACAGATGATAACACCAAAGGAAGCAGGCTGTTACACAGTAGTATCCGAGCCTTAAGCCCCATGCGAATCAATGGACCACTGAGGGTTGGAGGGCGGCTGACTAATTCAGGCCCACAGTACGAAACAAAACACCCCATAATAATCCCCGGCGACCACTATATAAAGAGATGCCTGATAGATCATGTACATAGGGAAAAGGGACACGCAGGCCTGAATCACTTATTGAAAAATATACGCCGACGATTTTGGGTGACGAAGGGACAAGTGACGGCCAAGCGAGTCATAGGCAACTGCTTTACTTGTCGTCGCCGGAGAGCGGTAGCAGGCCATTAAATGATGCCCCTCCCTCCAGCCGTAAGAGTCCGACCGGCATGGTGCCCGTTCAGGGAAATCGGCATAGACTGCTTTGGCCCGTTACCCGTATGACATCAGAGGAGCACCCAAAAGAGGTACGGCTGCCTGATAACATGCATACAATCCAGAGCAGTCCACCTCGAAGTAGTGCATAACATGACAACCCATTCATTCCTAATGGCCCTTCAAAGGTTCATCGCGAGGCGGGGCGTTCCCAAGAATATATACTCCGACAATGGCTCGAATTTCGTCGGGGCTCATAAGGAGTTAGAGAAATGGTGGAGCCGCTTTGACACCGCCAAAATACAAAACCAGACCGTAGCAAAGGGGATAGAATGGCACTTCAATCCTTCCTATGCCAGTCATCGTGGGGGCGTTTGGGAAAGGCTGATACGATCGACTAGGAAAATACTCACAGCCCTGACCTTACAACAAACCCTAGATGACGAGACGCTGACTACTTTGCTAACAGAAGTAGAACGCATATTGAACAACAGACCCCTGGCGCCGATCGTCCCAGACCCGGGAGGCGAACCAGCACTCACCTCCAACGACCCATCATTACTCCGGTCAAACCCAGGAGTAACCACCCCGAAAACCCCCTGTGGAACGTACGTTGTTGGATGGAAACGAGTGAACCACCTAGCACAGGCTTTCTGGAAACGATGGAAGAGGGAGTATCTACGACACTGCAGCTTCGGCAAAAGTGGATCTCTAAACAGAGGTCGTTCAGACTTGGCGACGTGGTCATCCTCGTGGAGAGGCACTTACATAAAGACGACTGGCCGGTTGGAGTGATCAAGGATTGTCGTACAGAAATCGATGACCTCGTGCGCACGGTGGTGGTGAGGACGAACGAAGGAGACGTATTGCGAGATATACGTAAAATATGTCTACTCGAAGGTGACAGTGACGCGGGCGAAGCCGATGCTACCGGACAAGCTATACCCATGTCTGCTGATACCAGATGAAGCCTAAATCACTTACTTACCCCCCACGTATTCTCCTGTAGGACCCAACCCCCCACACCATCTTTAAAGTGTATTTGTGTTTAATTTCATACAGCATTTACGATCTATTATGGAGCCAATTGTCCAAACCTTAGCTCATCACACGACACGACACTGCATGTAGAAGTAACGGGGCTTAGGTCAAGCACACATGCCTACATTTCACTCGTTTTTGCCACACAGCCCTTTGTTGACATTGCAGAAAGTCCTCCTTTGACGTGCAGTCATACCTGTGATTCCATTGTACACGCCGACACGTACACACATGCGCGCGCGCACACACACACACAATCAAGCACATACATCCAGGACAGGACGGCCTTTTACAAGGACGGCATCTATGTGTCCCCTTCACGCCCGCCATCGGTCATTTGGTCTTGTGGATAATTTAGACTAGCCTCACGTCTATGTAGCCAATGGGTTAGGTGCGACCAGTAGTAGAACGTTGACGACGAGCAGTGGGCGCGCGCACTGACAGCAAGGCTTAGGCAAGTAGAAAGTATCTTTACCTTATACAAAACCTTTGAATCTGCTAGGGATGCAGGAGGATTTTGGTGGGCAGTGTAACAGCCGGTCGTGGAACATCCCCCTTAACCCTCGCGATTCAGTGTTTTTCCTAACATCACTCATTTGCCTACACTACTGACTTGCCTTTACGAACTGGTTGGTTCTATGGACCAATTGTTGTTTGTTCGCGCCCAGAGCGCTAATTTGGCACATCCTTGTTCAGGACCTGCATGACGCACGTGCTGTTTGCTCACACGCTGCTATTCGGTTTCTCGTTGTTGAATCCTCGTGATCGTATTATTGAGGTTTGCATTACTTTGATGTCATTGTTCATGTAATTATCTAGTATCGTAGAATATCGCGGATAATCGTCTTTTGATTTCGGGATCCGTTGCAAATTTGGCTACGAGTAGCTTAAACGTTCGTTACACTGGGTGCGCCTGTCCACTAGTTCTTTAGACCTTTAGCCCAAAGCTCCACCGCGGCCAGCAAGGCGCGGAAGACCCTCTGTCTTATCCGAAGGATGGCTGACTGTGGAAAGCCCGGATCCCAACCCCGTGGTTTGGTGTCACCTGGAGTGTGCTTTATGTACGTATTTTTTGACCCTAGGTAGGAAACAAAAGTCTTTAGAAAACGTACAGAGGCTTACAAAGACCCCCGCTGGTCTCAAGGAATCGCCCTACACTGACAGGCTGCATGCCCCAGAACTGCTTTTTCTCAAACAGGGACGGATCAGGTGGGACTTAATTGAGGTATTCACGTTTGCAGAACGGATGTAAAGGAAGAACACAAGTCCGTCTTCTCTTGATAAAAACAATGCCCTGTGAGTACGCGGGAAGCTGAATCCTCGAGTGCTTGGAAGAATCATCGAAGTTTTTTCTCGTGTGCAGTGATCAACATATAGAACAATGACCCATCTTGAGCTGCACCGAGGTTCAAGGTTAGGCTGAACGAGGTATTGCAAACAGTATTCCATATCCTAGCCGCACATTGTTGCTGCGGCGGTCCGTACCCTGTTGTCCACCCGAGTGAATTACGACAACAGCTCATTGTACCTCAAATTCCGAAGTGAAAACCCCTAGAGGAGCAAAATGCCAGTTGAGTGATGATCAATAAATAGTCTATATCATTTCAGTACGATGTCTAATTGATCACAGCGCCAGTATAAAAAATAGTTGGTCATCACAAGATGACCCGGGGACCGAATTCAACGAAGGACCGAAGTGTACGTTCAACAGAGCCTTAAAGGTTCAGTGCGAAAGCAACAACAAGTGCTGAGCTGAGAAAACCAGAGTTACACTGGTTGGCCTCGGCCAAGTGACGACAAAAGGCGGATAAGTAAGGGAAGCGGAACAGCAAAGAAATAAGGACGAATGTCATCATCTCTAAAACTTTTTCTAAAAGCTCGAATTCTCTAAAGAGGAAGCCATTACTACGGCGGCCATCGGTAGTAACTCTGTTTAAGCAAACGCGGACAAGCGCGTACGTAGGCATTGTCAAACCTGGTGCGTACTGGCTTTTGAGAAGTATTTTCTGCTCACTTACGTGACGATACCATCACGGATCTACACGAGCCTCTACTCACAATAGTCAGTAAGGAGTAACGAGGTTCTAGGACAACAACCCTTGTAGCCTACTTGCATGTGGTGAACAGATACTCACAAAAAATGGAAGGAAAACCAGTTATTACCAATACCAGTCACACACACTGTACTAACCCTAGCGCTATGAAAAACCAACATAAAAGGAAACCTCGAATAATGAGCTGTTGTGTCTCAGTTAAATATCAAACCTGGAGCTATAAATCGAGTGCATTTCTGAGTGCGTCACTGCTGACACCATCTGTTCGCGCTTATATGCGTGACTAAGGAAGATGAACGTCAGGCCAATAGTAACAAGTCACATTTTCAAAAACTCGCCTCTTGGAGTTGGGCTACTTCAGCTATCGGACTAGTTTCCGTCCTACTTTCCATTCCCGTAATTGCAAGGTCGGGGTTAGTTCCGATGGTCAGTTAAACGGCTCACCTCCTGCGTACTGCTTTGTGTACTCAGAAGGCGGCCTAGTGTTGACTAGGAGCTACTGGCGCACATCCAAACGCAAGGTCTCAACTGGTAGACGGCCCTCCGCAGTTGGCCCTAAATCCAGGCCGTTATTCATCTCACTAAATGAATTCGGGTCAATCAGGCAGGTTTTATTAACTTGTATTTCTTCGGTTGAGCAAAAGGAAGCTATAAAAGTGATCAGAAAGTTGACCGCGTGCTATGGTTGTGTTAGAAATGTTAGCTGCACCATACGATCTACGACGTCCCTTGCCAAACGACCTTTGCTGTCATAATTTCTTGTGAAATGGAAGGCAGTGTGTTTCTATGGAGTCTAACGAGGAAATCAAAATCATCGTGAGTTCTTCAGTAGATCTTTTAGCCTTTGGCACCAAGCAGACTACTCCATTTTATTGTCAAGCAAGAATCTCCTGCTGAACAACCAAGGAGACACAACTGATTTGATAGAACGGCAGCACATCCAACATATTCTCACTGTCTTGAGGAGCTTCTATTTGCATACCGGCTGGTGACTACCCACTCCGAATTCCTCACAGCTAGTACTCCCATCCGACCAATGGCTGTACCGTGTCTTATGCTACGGTCTCTTTCTTAGTCGCTTCAATTCCCCCACCTCGACCTAACATGTTCCCTACATTGCTTCCACATTCTTCATCACTGAATTCCTCTGATTTTTTCAGACACCCTATTCCTTCTTATACCAGGACCACCAGAGCCCTTTTGGTATGGTTTCCCTGGTACGCTTGATAGCGCTCCAGATTCTGCCCGGGATTTTACCGCCAGACTGTCACCTGGCTCTGACGGAGGCACTCACTTTCAGCCCTGGTCGTAAAACGCCTTTTGCACCACCACCCACTTTTTTCACTTTCGAGTCGATAACTGGTGGCGCTAAGGCTTCTGGGCCCAGCAACTCAGCAAAAGAGGCTAGGTTATTTGTATCTGTCTTATACACAGGCTCTTTGCTGGGCTTTTTCCCGCTGTCGCAGAAAGCGTTCTTTGAGGCCCAGGCAAAGCCATGAATAGATTTCTGCTGCCGGCCGTGCACTTCTTGAGTATCTCTTTCGTGTATTCGACAGCACTGTCTACTTTACCGTTCAACTGGCTGTGGTAGAGTCTATTGATTTGATGGCTTGGGGATCTCATCTCCGGCAAATCGTAGAAACCCTTGCTACGAAATTAAAAAGCATCACCGGAAATCACTCGAACCGGGATTCCATTTCATACAAGGTAGGCTCGCAATTAGTTGATAAATTCTATGGCTGTTTTCGTTCACGGAAGGCTGAGTCAGTATAACTTATTGAAGCATTCAAAGGACATTAGGTGACTGTCCTTTCCACTGTGAAACGAAGGCTCTTCTGTAATATATTGCTGGGTACTGCAGATTGAAGGGCAGAAGCTCCCAACAGTAATGATAGTAAGGTGTGCCGAACGTAGCCAAATAACTTTAAGCCTCGTCCAGCTTCAAATGCCAAAGCGCTGAGGCCACACCTTTATTCTAAAGCGCCGCACGCCCGATAGTTCAGGAAAAACATCCTTAGAAAAGGGTAGTGAAGGGTGCTCTCGCTTGAGCTCTTCGTTAAGTGCTTTGGGCTTAATGCAGGCCCGAAGGTTCTCAGGGTCTTCTGTCACAATCACAATCTGATTCACACAACCTGTCAGTTGATGAACCTAAGCACGAGGCCTTTCGAGAGGAGGATGATCGGCTTCCATTCAAGCTTACCTCTAACAATATAAAATACGCTTCGTCCGTGAGGCCACAGGTTCTGGGGATTTATGTACGTATAATATAGCCATCCCAGGGGGCTTTCCTAGTTTATCATCGAAAGACAGGGGCATATTTCTCTCGGTAATATTCGACATGATCAGATATCTTGCGAGTAAATGGTTCATCGTCGGAACAAATCAAAACTCAGGTTTTGGGTTTATTAACATCCGATGATGAGAGCGAAGTCCTTGCCGACCGCAGCAAAGGTAATGAGTGATGGGAGTCCCGGCCCATTAGTTGTTGGTAATTGCTATCTCGTTTTGCCTACGTGTATTTTAGTCAGTTACTAATACATTCAATATACCGTTTGCATTACTATAAAACGCAACCTCACCGAAAAGTGCTGTCACGAGTCATTGTACACTCACCTTTTACACCTGAATCAGTGCCCTCGGTTGGTTGTCTGAACACATGGTGAACTTCCATGTTCTTTTCGTCCGGTTTGAAGTATTCGTCTGGTGAAGGCTATTACCAAGGCACTGGTTGCCTCCAGCTCCATTGACGATGGAGCCTCATCGGGCAACGATAAATCACGCACTCCATAGTTCAAGCAACCCTTCAGCAAGACCACCTGGAAGGAAGCACTGTAAGCCGCAGCCCAGTTCGGATTGATAGAATTGCCTTATCCTCCCGTTGGAAGAATCTTGCAACGATTTTCTGCACTCTTCGGGAGTTAGTCTAGTGGCTGACCAGCACAATTTCATGGATCTGATGCTTGCCCATCTTCGCGTAGCAAAGCGTTTTCTTGACTGGCCTGAGCGTGACCCGGAAACTGCTGGCATTCAACCTTTCAAAACGGGCATCATTGGTCGATGTGTGAAATCGACTATTTCAAAGAAATAATTATTCTCTAAATTTGCCTGAGAAATAGAACTTAGCGCGCATTCTGCACGCTCATACGCAGTTGTAATATGCACACAAAATGTTCGTTGTAACTTCCTCTCGAACTTCCCATTGAATTCCTGAATAAAATGACTCGCCATAAGACTTCAAAATCTTCACCGCCCAAAAATGAGTTACCAGCTTTCGGCTTAAAGGAAGAAATACCATCCACAGTTGTAAAGATCGAAGCAATGGTTGTTGCGTCGCCCAAAGCGAAAGTCAACACGTAGCATTCACTCACCCATTGCTTATCCAAGCTGTAAGCGATCGCGACCGCGGTCAGCTCTTTAATCATGCACGACTCATTCAGCCAGGTAATCGCACCAGGATCCTCATTCGCCCGGAGCTAACTCTCACTATAATAAGTGGAAACATAGATCACAGCATATTTACCGTCTTTGACCAGGTAAGCAGCAACAATCTTCTTCATCCTCGTCAAAATCGTAGACGAGGCTTCTCCTGAGAAAGTTTTCTGCCTTTTAGGAAAACCGTCGTAAATGTTTCAAACGTCATTCGCCGACACTTCCTTGAACTGCCAATACTTGAGATCCCCTGTCGGCAAGGCGTCATCCAGTCGCCATCAGATCAGACTTTTACGATTGATTTATGGCCACTTGGCCTTTTGAAGCAGCTCCGATCAGTAGTTCCTTGTCCGTAGAAGCCGCACATCTTAGTCTGGTTTGGTTTCCTCGACCATTTACAATGGGTCCTACTTAGCCACGCTAGAGCACGGGCGTAGGTGGTTGCCAAGTCGATTCTGATGGCGGACGCAACCAGGACAGAGGAATGCAGGACAAAATAACAGGCGTTAACCCGTTAAACATTCTCCACTTTGTCGAACGTTTTCTCTGGCGAGCAAAACCTTACAGCTCATTCCCCTCGTTTGTATTCCTTCTGTCCGTCTAACCTTCAACTATACCACTCCATTTCATTCTGTCTAGTTTCGTTTCCTCAATACGGTGAAAATTCTTACGGAATTTTACTGTTCAGCTCTTCCACTACCGGTATTCAGTGCCTGTTATGGAGGCGATCCAAACATTTCTCCCCGAAAGAGCAATTTTCAGACCCAAGATACCATGTGAGTACTTTTGCTGTCGGATTACCTCGAGAAACTGAGGTTCTCCGATGCAAAATCTGAACTCGTTTTGCAGCATCACGCTCTGTTGTCCGACCTGGTCTGGCCGGCTCGACATGAATACTCTTGGCAGGTCTATAGAGACTTGGAGATGACCGAGCTTACGTATGTGAAAATTCACTGAAAAAATTATTTCGGGTAAACTCAACTATTCAGTACCTAACTCTGGGTGGTGTATATGATGTTCGTGGACACGTGGCCGTTTCTTGCGCGTTCTTGTGCTATAATCCTAATTGACTTTCGCCAGTTAAACGCCACTGACTACCCTGCTTGCAGACGGTCGAATCCTGGCTCCCCTGACCAATTTGTGTCTGGAGTCGCTCCAAAGTTTGGAAGATTTTGAAGAATTACTCCGCTTTATCAGTACTGATAATAACAATACACTTCTCAGCCATGGATGAGATGCGCGCTTGGAAGCGCGATCCGATTTTACAGCTGCACCCAGCAACACAAAATGTTCACAAGGCCGAATAATAGGATTTTCACAATTCAGCAGCAGGATGACAAAGTTTAACGAAATTCTAATGAAGCAAAAAGACTTAGGTATACACGATAAACGCGGATCAGTCTGAGATTCAGATTTAGTGAATGGTAAGGACAAGGTTATTTGCAATCTTGGTGCAAGAGGTGTAACCGTGGAAGGCTAACAACAAAAGAACGATGGAAACGAGTTTGGGGGACGACTGCTCGTTTGAACTAAACTAGGCCATTGACGGGGTCTGGGGGAGTCGATGATCCTATGGCGGCAAATGTTACTGCTACTTAAATAAGAGTCTGAGATATGGAAAGCTCACCATGGGGAAATAAAGAAATGAGTCAGCTTATATGGGCGGCACCGATAGTCGCTGGATTTGTAACTGAATAAACGTTCATGAAGGGCAATTTAATAGTATCCGCATAAGCTTGACTGCAGCCATGTGGATAACAGTTCTCGGTGTTCAAGGAAAGAGAAAAAGGGAGAAACACGAAGATAACGTCGAGTGAAATGCCTTTGCGCTGTTGGATGACTTATTATCTTTGTTTTTACCTATGTGAGAAAGTAAAGCTTAGTGATCCGGGAATGTCGTGTGTGTTGGTAGATGCTGTGACGGAGTGGATGCTGATCCCCGCGCAGTACGGAAATACCAGGGTGCGGAGTTAGTTTGATTGCGTCTTGGGAGTAACATTGCACAGCAAGTAGCTGACTTGGTCATGTCTTCAGTCTGCATGTGCCGAATAAAGTACGATCTCGCAGGTGGCGTGCCAGGAAGTGAGTAGATGTGCCAGATTCTCCGTGTGAAAATCGACTAAGAAGTACCGAAAGATGTGGAGATAGCCAAAATCCACCATAAGTGACTTTGAATGGAAGCTGTTATCATGTAAAACACCTCCATAAATTAACCTAAGCTCGGTCATTTCAGAGCCTTAGTCAATGGATTCGGTCAAGTGGTCCAATGGGCGATGAAGGATTATTGAGGAACTAGAAGAAACGGAGGGATCTGCAGCCTGCAAGTCGTTCCAGCTGTGGCTTCTAATAGCGAACGATGGCAATTTTGTAAACTGCGTGGGCTTTTTTATTGTAGCAAGGACAGAGCTTCACTTTATAAGTTGCTAGCACATTTCTCATATGGTAACAAGGATTTTGACTTATAAGCTTTGAATGACAAAAGCTTGGACGGAAGACTCCTGCTGTGGGCTTAGCTATACTGTTCCCGCCTGGTAGTGTTGTGGACACTGCGTAAGCACCGCGTCCGCAAGGATTCTCTGTTTGTGAGTGGACTACAATGGTGAGTGATATATGGTGTAGGGGAGAGTATAGTACGTAGCAGGTTCAGTTGCTGGCGGGAGGGTAGGGCGAGCTAGTGACGTATAGCTTAGAAGCAGCCATGACGCAAAAAGTTCTTTAGATGGTAGTGATAGATGGGCCATGCTCAGATGATTATCAAAGGGCTTCTGCTGGCTAGTGGGCCTGAAGTTATTGGATATGTACGGATTTCGAGCTTTGCGTAAAATGATAAGAGCAGTGAAGGGAGGTCCTCCAGTGAAAACAACGAGGACTGCAAAGAATGTGTTACCGGTTATCAGCCGCGGATGCACACAGTAGATAAGAACTGACGAGGGAGTCTCCGTCTGGAAGCTGTTCCATCGTATGCTTAAGTTAGCGTGGTGTTACTCGGATACTGTAAAATCCAGAGTCGCAGTTGTGAACAATCAGAAGTGGTACCAATTACCAAATTTCTTCTATGCATAGTAAAGGCAACCTCTGAGGGGAGGCACTGAGTTTTATGGAATATTTTGAGAGTATTTGAGGCTGGCACCATGCCGGTATAACTTCACGCAGGTGTTGTAAAACTTCTGCTCACGGTTGTCCGATAATCACATTTTGTGCCCGTGCACGACATCGCTTGGGCCGAACTGCACAATTTTACATGTACCATAACCAGCAGGTAGTTGCAAGGTCTTGGCACAATAACCTTCGCCTGTTTGCATGTGTGAATAACAAAGCTCAAAATGCTAACGGAGTGATATTTTCGCCAGCACCGGCCGGTCGCTTTGTGGCGTATTATTAGCCTTCGGAGCAAAACGAAGCAGTAAATTTTACAGCGAATAAACCCAGCTACTAAGATCACAACGGTAGTACACCACACCGGACACTTGGCTTGCCTCTGTCATCCAGGATTTTTCAACGTCACTGACAGAAGGTCCATCGTGCCGATGATGAAACCATTTTCTTCCTCACTTTCGATCACGTTTTTCAGTTTTGATCCAAGTGGCCGGTGTTCAGGTGGCCTTCCAGCTACTCTCTTCAGGAGGGGGAAGTTTGTGAGTTTACATTAAAATCGGCCTTATTGGAGGGTAGTTGTATGGGCTGGGCCCCAAAGTTGCGCACATTTCCACGGGTCTTACAGTGAATATTGAACAGAAAAATAATTCCGCTAGACTACTTGCAAACCCCTTCAGAAACAGCTTCACCCGACCTGACCTAAAAACTGTTGCCACCCCGGGTGGGTTGTTCCCATGAAATTCGGGGACGTCTTCATTTTCTAGCTGTGAACATTTCCCATCTAATTCTCACCCAAATAAACAATGTTGGTTTGTGTGATATATCTACCTCCAACTTGGCAGTTTTTGAGGGACACACTTACTCCGCACGTCTTTTTGCGCCCTTCGCGAATCACCACATACCCAACTCTGATACTAGAAAAAACCCATGTTCGTAACAGAGAGCCTCGTGATTGAAAGTCCCTGATGAAGTTTTTGCATGCTCCCTCCAGTAGGGCTTGTAATGCAACCCTAATATCTCGTGGTACTAGCCTAGCTGAAAACTGTCACTGCCCTATGTCCAAGGGGGTAGAGGAATATTCTTGAGCTGGATTAAGGATGGGGATCGTAGAAGGTATTCACTAACCTTCCTTTTACTGCGGCATCACCCTTTTACGTCTTGACTCTATTATCGCCGCAGCTTCATATTTCAGACCGACTTATAGCCCAGTTTATCACTTCCATGTCGGCGTATCAGGATCAACCGAGTAAACCGTGACCATGCCTCTACCAACTTTCCCCCGGAAATCTTTCTTGGCATCACCCCGGCATTCTTGTCTATCTCCATGTGCATTATTCTTTTGATGTGTACCAGATTCTGCCAAATTATATCTTGGAGTTATTACTACTCCATTCTTTCGACCGATCCATTTTATTCCAGCCTACACCGAATGTTTCATCTGCTTTCTTCGTTCTAGAGCAGTTTCGTGCAGTTTTATTTTTAGTCGCTGTCATGTGACCGTCCTTTTGAAGGGGCCGTTATCAGATGTTCACGTTCAATTCATTTGATGCGTGTGCCCAATCGTCAGCACTGCTCGCTACTGGTCCCTATAATCACCACCGCTACATAGCCAATAGAGATTTATTACTATATTCCTATTTATACTTCGATACCTCATGGCCGTCCCATTAAGAAGTGGTCCGTTCACGGGCCAGATACCTGCCTTCCTCTGGTTAGTTCTTCCATTATCATCCTGGCTTTCCACAACCCCCGGGCTTGCGGACTATCTTCTACATGACTGGCGCCGTCGGTGCATTGGCACCAAACTAGACGGTATACTCTTTCACGGTCTCGTTATATTCTACTTCTGACGTTCCATCTCCGTCCATCGTCGAGTTCTGTACCCAAATCCCTATCGTTTTTTGAAGTCTGTCAAAGACTTTTATCCGTCGTTTGTTAGTCTTCTCACAGAAGAATCTAGGTTGTAAAACTGTCCTCTGATTACTCTCTACTTCCAAGCTAGCATGATCATTTTCGTAAACTTTTATGCACGCGCTCCACTTTTCCAGGCGACTTCATACGTCACCAGTCGACTAGATCGTCTAGCCTTGAGTGATAATTTTGCCGGGCGTTACTTCATTTTAGACCACTTACACTTCCACCTCCCACTTCATATGCACACACCCTCATTGGCCCAATGGCATCTCTGATCTTGTCATCATCAATATTATCTGATCACGCTCAGCGGCACGTCTGGAACTTCTACAAAGCAAAACATCATCCCCAATAGGGGCATACGCTGAAAGGGAGCTAGACAATCATAGGGCAAAGACTTGGCTGCTTTCATCTGCCAACCGCAACCCTTAAAGGCTCCAGGTGCTACTGAGGATCCGTCAATGGATGCTGTCCACTGGAACAAGAAACCTAAATTGCTTGCCAGTATCTCAGGTCAAGTTCGTATGTTCGAATAATAAACATGTAGGGATCAAGCATTAAGGTGAGTTTTCGGGCTGTACAAAATTTATTCGTTCATTTTCTGAATGTCAGGGATAGTGAAAATGATAATCTAATTTGCTGGGGGGGTTCTTTTTAAAGGAAGATTATTCGAAGATTAGGGGCCTAACGCATTGATGTCCTGGCTACTGAGAAGGACTGTAGGCCTTTTGTATGCCGCAATTAATAGTCGAAAGATCTCTGACCCAGTGAGCTAAACCACCGTTAGGTCATACTGCAAAAAGTAACGGGTTAAATCGTAGAAGGCCAACTCATCAAGTCTTGGGCTTCAACAGTTCGTGAGGTCCCATAAAATTCAAGGGCAGGACGCACCTCATTAACCGTTTATTTTACGTTGTACGTTTACAGTTACTAGTTTAGCACCCTATCGCATGCTAAAGTGGGCAGTGCAGTTTTCCAAAAGCGCACCGACGTGAGTCCCAAAAATGCTTGGCTCGCTGTCCCAAAAGCAGATATCGTTGCCCACTTATCCTGTTGACTTTTATCCACATTTGGTAACCGATAAATCCTTTGGCTTCTCGCCTATCGTCCATTCCATTCCCGGGATATAGTTGGTACCTCATGACCCGGAATAATATGTCTAAGCTGGATTAAATCTCGTGCGCATTGCTGGTCATCTAACTTGTGTGCATGCCACCAAAGGAACTGTGGATGTTTAGTAGGCGTTGACCACAACCCGAATTCAGCAAATTGAACTATACTATAATTAAATCAGTGACACCTTCACAACTAGTTCACTAGGACTTCGGAGCATTTGCATACCATGTGCATTCACTTATGCAATAAACTGGATGACGACGGCCCTACCAGAGCTTGCATCCAGAGGGATATGCCAAAGTGGTAAGCTCTTAAGGGGCCCATGAGCCTACTAGACCACCATCAACTAGCCCCCCTGTAGATAACCGTAAGCATAGGCAGCCTCCGTGAAACGATACCACGTTGGTCAATGCGGTGGGCTGGGTCTAAAACAACGAGTAGATTTCACAGCTGTGAAGGGGAGCGGAGACATGGATCGAAGATATTCTTGGCGTACAGTGAAACAGTATATGAAAGAAGATGGTGAATGTTCATGATTATAGGGAAGTGAAAGCCCTTCTATTTGGTGCCTCAGAGCAAGGCCTATGCGCCTAAAGTGAAGTGACTTACGGCTAAGCGCTTGGGAGGAGGACAAATAAGATCTGGTAGAATGTAACAAACCTCACCGACCTGTGGAGAAGTACAGTAACGGGAGGTGAAAGGGCTGTGAGACTAATGCGTTTAGACAACTAGTGTTCGGACCAAATTGTTTGATTTGCGGAAACTATTAGGGTCTTCGTGATCACCCACAAAACGGGACTCTTACAGCCGAGAGTGAACGTAGGCTTGGACTATTCTCGGACTTGGGCGACGCTGGGATTCGAAAGATGTGGCCGGCATGGCCGGAGAATCACCGTGGTGTGTTGAACGCTGGTTTGTATTATCCTTTCTGGGAGCAGAACGGCATAGAGAACGGGCTCGTCTGTTAGTTATTCGTACTCACGCCAATACATAACACTGAATAGCTCAAAACAGCAACACCATCCCGCTTGGTTGAACACAAGGGAAATTAGTCTATGTGGGTGCTGCGTTCATACCTTACGCAGTCTAACAATTCAGTGAGGCTGGTAGACACTTTCGCAAAGCTTAAAAAGTCCGAGACAGACACTGAAGGCCTGTGAAGTCTGGGATTTTGGCTACAGCCGAAGCCGGGTTATTCGATTCTTCAATCTTCCACCCTGTGGACCGGAAAAATTTCGTAAGCGCTGAAACCACTCGTCCCTCTTGTTTTCGAGCATGTGTGTAACCCCTAGAAAGTTCTTCACTGTGACAAGTTCCACCCGCGCAAAGGCAGGTAGACGGAAGAATATAGATCATTGTTCCTCTTTTTTGTTTTTTGCCCGTATTCAGTGCTACCTTTTGCGTAAGTAAGAATAACTGGAGACAGGCCTGTTCGCTTAGCTGTTTTGTTCTCAGCTTGTTCAGTTCGATTTTTCGTGCATAGTTTTTGAATCGTATTTTGTCGCCGAAGGCGTACTGCGGTGCAGGACAGCATCCATTTGTGGACTTATTTAGAACCGGTGCGAAGTGAGAATATAGGGTGGAACTGGAATATCGACAGGAAAGCTTTCTATGGATCTACATTAAACTTACAGGGTAGACGGCACCGGGGTCGGCTTTAAGTAGGGAGATATAACTGCACGTACCAAGCCCGCTGTGCCCCATGGGCGATTCACGTATTCTAAACATTTATTTTTTCAGTTTTACCACAGCCCAATATCCGGCCGTTAGGAAAGTGGAGCTGCTCATAGTCGGCGACCACAGCTCCCACGCCCCAACCTAATTGGAACTGCGTGTCACAAGCCGAGGTGGAAACAGGCCAGCCGCACGCGATGTAAAGTCCGGTCAATCGAAGGTTTGAGCGGCGAGCAGCAACCAATTCCGACGCAATTCAAAACAAAGTCGACTCCAAATAGCTACGGTACCAAATTCAACAAATTAGGCAACGTTACAATAACCAAACCCCAGTATTGTTTCTTCTGGGCTCTTACGCTCAAAAATTGGACAATGGACAATCAACTTCAGTCTATTTTTACAGGAGAAGATGGGGAACACAAGATGAGACTACCAAATACAGCCACAGCCAAGCTCAAACTCGGTGACTCACTCGAGGCAGCGGCGAGGGCACGATTGATGACCAATTTTGGTGTAGTAAAGCAAACAACCGGGATTCCGGTAAGGCGGTTCGTGTAAATGAATAATATTGTTTGTAATATGATCGTTGATGAACGGAACTGGGTTTCTTGAACCCTTTTACACTAGCCATTCAGTGGTGGAACGGCTGCTCGGGGACATTGTTGCATGTGACGAGGCAGGCATGCTGGGAAGGGAGAACGGCGGGATTTTCTCGCCTTTTGTGCCCATCTCTTTGTTTTCGGTGTTTAAGTTGTCCCACTGGTGGTTAGCCATGAGGTTATTTTCACAGCCACTGTCAATGGCCACAAGTTTGTTGCTTAGCCCTACTGCCAAGCTCATGGTAAGTCCTTGCTGCACGCTGGAGCCGATGTAAAGAGTCGGAGCAACGTTTGAATGCAGGAATTTCTTTGGAACATAGAGAAACGTGGCCCTAACGGACGACTGGCACGTGAGATAGTCATGAAGAAGGCTCCACACCTAAGTGGAGGGCTGCGACCTTGAGCGAATGCTATCCGAGTGGAAGAGTACACTTGGCGTGGAGAAAGGTTGCATAAGAAAATACGTCAAACTTGAGGAGTTAACGACTGAAAGATTCACGGCAGATTGTGTGGTAAATTTATGCTTCCAGACCCGTGCCTTAGGATAGGGTGCCAATAACGAAGCTTACTACGTACGCTCGATCCTCCGAGGCTTACGGATCATCGAGGAATACCATAATAAACACAACTTGGAGTCTGTTGTATTTCGCCCTCAATAAGTGGCCTGTTGCACGGATGTGGAGCGAAGGCATATTCCACATTTTTGAGTATCTACCAAGTTGTACCACAGGCTCGTTCTCGAGAACTGCACAACAAATGAGTAACTGTATAGTCGTGAATGGCACCTGTGGGTTGAAGGACCACTTAGATCCGGGGAGGTTCCACATGACATGTGTTTCAATAGTCAGTGGAAAAGTTACGGGCTGTACTTTGTTCGTTGGAGCCAGAGAGGTTCAAGCTGCAACAGGTTGCAGTGATGTTTATAGTTCAGACAAGACTGATGGCCAACTGCCAGTTTTATAAAGGCACGCTGAACGTTCTTAATGGTAACCCCATCATACTGGCGAATGTCAGAGCTGACCATTGAATTGTACCGTAGCCGTAGTCTAACGTGGGTCCTACCGACACTGAGTTTGCTTTCATGCAAAAGAAATGTTCAATGAACTAGTCCCATAAGCTTGCGGCGCCCGGCCACTTGTGCATCCCTGTGCTCCGCGAAGTTGAACGAATAGCAGCGTATGGCCGAGTCTAAAATAAGATGATCACTTTTGCCAAATGTTTCGTGAGGGAGTGACACTTGTACGTACGAGTGCAGGTTTTATTAGCTGAGGCCTTCATTAGCCATTCAGTACACTGCGGAAAAAGCACCTGTAAGTCCTCAGGTATTTTTGTCGTAGTACATTTTACCAGACTAGCTTTCTCGTGGTTTCCGTCGACCTCGATTTTAATCACTCCCTTTCGGTCTTTCGCCGAGTGTACACGCTCGCGGTTCGCCTTCTGCTCAGCCGCTGCGTTCATTTCCATCCAGTGTATTTCTCGTATCGGTACCGTTTCGGTGCCACGATACATAGAATACAGCTTTGTCTCTGTCAACCGACTTGCCTCTTCTTTGTTCGTCCGATAGAGGGGATACCGTTGGTATGTCGCTGTCCGACCGAATAGAAAACACTTTCACCAGCCGCACTCGAAGGTCTCCCACAGTCACTTAGTTTGGCTTGTATTAACTTTTCCATAATTCTGGAAACCACTGCGGTGTGGTTCACAGGCCGGTAGTTGGCCGATTCTTCCCGTGTTTCCCTATGAGCTGGAAGAATAATCGGGGTTTTCTACCGAACAGAGCGCCGACTAAACCCCATAGACATAAAATAAGTTTAGCACGACTCAAAGGTGGCCTGTGGTAACGACTTCAATCCGTGATGGTAAGGGTGTTTTTTGTCTTAAATTATAGTTGGACTTTGGTGGAGGAAAATAATACACAAGGGAGTGGATCATATAGGATTACCGATATACTGGGGAAAATGGATGCCGTCGGTAGTTATGAAAGAAGCAGAAAACAAGTAGAACATTTTTGATACGCCCAGTGGTTTATCGAGGTAGGCGTTAATGAAAAAGGGAAGGGAGAAATGGATGAGGTAGAGTATACACGTGATGGAATTCACGAGCAATCTGTGAAGTAGGAGGGTCTTATTGTAGGCGTTGACCGATATTCTGGGCGTGCTTGCCTAAGATGGGCACAAGCAAGTAAAAACTAACGAAAAACCAGGTAAAACATGAAGCGGTCTAGTTGGGACATAAGAACCAATGAGTTTCGTTGTCACAAGGTGCGCTGTCTGGGCTCCCATAATTGCAGAGAAAGAACTGTAATCACTGCACGATTGCGAAAGAATAAGACTCTTAGTAAAATGGGTAAGGGTTCCTCACTTTTATCAGTTTTGCTGAAATCTTAACTTTTTGTATTACTAGGCCATCGAAGTACGCTTTCACCGCCTCGGACGTTCAGTTTATTTGTGTAAACGGTGAGAAATACTCCGTTTCAGGCAATCCTCCCGAAGTTTACCTAACTTCGAATTGAGACGTATCAGTTCATCTTCTTCTTTGTGAATTGCTGATCATTTTGTCGTGGTGATTAAATTGAGGCGGTATTTAAAAGAGTAGCAGACTTGGTCTGTCATCAGCTGGGGCTAGTTACATAAAAAGTGTCCAAATTTCGGCAACCTTTCAGAGAAGTTAGTATGTTCCGGTCTATTTTGTGAAGTGACCTAATTGGGGGTGCCAGCTCTTTATTTTTGTGATCACCATAGGGCAGCCGTCAACATCTGCATGATCATTCCTTGGTGAATCATTCTGAACAGCCTTTATAACTTCGGTTAATCCTGCCAAAAAATCAAGTCGGGGGTGTTTTTCACCCGGCCGGTGAAGCGGTGTGTTGTATTCAACCTCTGCGGTGGATTGCGATAATGACGGCAGTAAACTGGTTTGCGCTATGGGTAATGTCCGGAATGCTTCTGTGCCTTCAAGTCATCCCCTATCAAGTCTGGCCTGTTGGCGGATCACTGATTAGGACGTGCGTCTCAATGGTTTGCGGAAAGCTGTCAGCATGAGGTCTTGGGAGCCAGCTCGCAACCTAGCACATGTTCTTGAGGCCCGGTTACAACAAGGAACCATAAGGGACGTATGGTGCTATTAAGGATAGGATGCTGAGGACCTGCCGTCCTGGGTCCCCTTTTCGCACACCAGACAGCTTCCTCCATGTCGATGTGTTTTGTCTTTGCTGAGGAGCTCGTAGCCAAACATCGAAGTGTCGTCTGCTAGAGAGGAGGCTATCAATCAAGATTCAGTCACAAAACGAAAGCACAATAATGTTGAACGCGGCCGATCGTACGTAATGCGTTTTTTCCCGATAGAGTAGGCAATAACTAACAACTACGTGAACATTCGGGGTCACCTTGCACCTTTCATAGTAGTGGTGCTTACCGTCAGCTGACCGCAGCGCCTTATCTACGAAGCATCTGTAGAGTGTAAGCAAGCTCAGGTCATTGGTTGCAAATCCAGCGGAGGAGCTTGTGTTTGTAAGCAAAATATCAAATGACGAGGTTTTGGTGGTTCACCGCTCTAGAAGGTGTCGAGACGGTTTATGTGAGGCACATTTATGGTATGGGCCATGTTTTGCCCATGGCACTTACGGAGAAAGGCAAGCACCATGATTAGGTTATGGGTGTCCGTCGGTGAAAGGAAGGATATACGGCTCTTCCGGGTCGAGGAACGGAGGGGAGTTGGGGGAAACGGAAATAGTGAGAGACTTACTGTCTAAGGCCGGAGGAAAGGCTCCTCCGGTAGGGTGTTGGGTATCGACCAGGGTCGCTCGTCGTACCACCTATGATTAAAACGCATAGGGTCCCAGCGTGGTCAAAAGCTCAACTTTGGAGTACTAGTCAGTTACTTAAACTGCGAGATATGTGAGGATCCCTAATAGTGGACTTAGATCGGTAACGAATTCGGCTGGGAGTAAAACTATCAACGTTGTTATTCGTACATTCCTGTCTAGGTTGTTTGTGAGGAGGCCCGACGTTAGCAACCAACGTATTTTGGCTTTCTGTTCAAAGAATGTATTAGTTGCGTAAGCCACTTGTGGTGCCTGGGTGGCAAGCATCACTACTTTTGATTTAAATGGGGTTCTTCTAGAAGCGCGTATAAGAGTTGCAGGAGGAATTCCTTTGGTAACCCGCTGTCTCGGGGAAGGGTGGTTCGTAGCCGAAGGAATATTTTAGGGATCTTCTGAGGAGGTCCTGTGGGTGCTACGTATTTATTCTACGGCAGAGGTGGCTGCAAAGAGGTGAGAGGAGATTCATAAAGGTCGATTGAACCTGTGGGTGTTTTCGGTTGTGAAAGAAAGGGGGATTCTGTCAATCCTCACTGAGTTGTTCGGCGACGAAGGAATTGACTAGTAGACCGTACCACCAGCTTGCGCTAAACTTTTAGCAGCAGATCTTGTTAGTTATGTTTGCATATATGTTCTGCCAGCTATGATTCTGGTAGATTTAAACAGCAAAGCGATTGAGACTGCGCGCCGTTCTGTGATGAATTCGACATCAATGTTTTCGTCAAAATCTGGAACAGAATGGGACAATCAATTCTCTGTGTCCTTTTTCCTGGTCGGACGCGATAGAACGGGTAGTGGGCCACACTTGCGGTCTGCAGGATGGTGGATCTAACGATTGTAACGTTTAGAGGGTCGGGTATATTAAAACCACCACTTTTTCGCACTCTGCAAAGGTCGAAGAACTTCGGACAATACTGGGTCAAGAAGCCGACTAGCCGCTCACAGGTTACGGAGGCCAGGGAGTGCCGTAAACCCAAAGATATTGGTCAGTGGTGTTAACTCTGACAACAGATTGCCGTCTGACGCTGTCTGAGCGGACGCTTTTGTCAAGCTTTTTTCGATGGCATCGGGTCTTTTATTAGCTACTCCAAATATTTCTACCATATAGGGGTACCCTTTTACCCTGGCCGCTTGGGCTCCTGCGACATGGCGTCTCGAGAAACCAGTAAACAAGGCCGTGAATTCGTTGATCTCGTGAGGTCTTCTGAAGTAACAGAGGCATACGGTGCGATCTGTGACGACGGCTATGGGGTAGTCAACCCAGAGGTATACAATCATCTCCGCGGCAGGCAGTTTCTCTATCTGACTCAGGGCAGATGACACAACTTATACGAGACATGCCTATTGAAAAGTGAAAGGGTCACCCAAATGTGGCGACAGTGAAAACCTTCCAGTAGATTTAAGGCAAAATAGCCCTAAAGCAACCAGTGTGAGAGGTTATCGAAGTCTACAAAATCTTGCCTTGGTGTAGCTCTGTCCGCGGGTGGGAAAGATAACTTCTCAGTAGGTCTCACGCTTCGGTGCCACTTCCCACTTTGTACCAATATACCGGGGCGATTCAACGGAGGAATATCCTCTCGCTGTAGTGGAACGGGACTAAAACAAGCGGTAAGTGAGGGTTGACGCACCTTGGGGAAGGCCAGTAAAGCTAGCAATGGCCTGGAGTTAGAAAATTGAAGAGCACGGCGCACGTCTTACCTGGACAGTACCAGTATGGCTTGAGGTATGCGTGGTCACTTTCTAGTGGTCTTACGCGTTTGCTAGGCCTAAACGATCAGCAAGAAAGCATGCGATTCGTCGGCGATTTCATCCAAAACGGGAGTTTGGCCAAAATGCAGGACCATCTTTTGATTGGAAGATTATGGAATTGTTTATGAAACGGAGCTGCACAATTTACATTGTTCGAAAATACATGATAATCAATGTCAACTGTGGTCTCCATGAAAAATCAGTCCAAGAAATAGTGGAAAACAAGGCGGAGTCAGTAGGTAACAGCCAAACCTTAGTTGCCGACTTCACACCATGGTGAGCGCCGTGAAACAGTGCACCCATTGGTGAGTCGGTCAGCAGAATTTTGTACGGGGTTGGGGAGAAACGTTTTATGACACGGCACTCTTTGATCGGCCAGCCAATAACTACCCACAAATTCACCAACCTACGCAAGTTATCCGGGCTCCTTTGTTGCGGACAATCAATTTCAGATAACCAACTATTTAATCCTGGCACGCAGGACAGTTTTGGACGGGAATGTCTCCGTCAGTTTCTGTTGAGTTCGCTTTCGAGCCTTTCCCCAAGATGTTTTCCGCACTCGTTAGACCTTCCCTAGTGATAAACATCTAGGCATGCGGACCAGCATCCGGAGGAGATAAAAAAAGTAGTCGAGAACCTCCAACGGTGTTCCACGCAACCTCCACGAGGCCCATGGGACTCGCCATATCACAGCGGAGTCAGATCCCTGGGTTTATACAGTGCTGGAAAAATAAGGTCACTTTCCCCTGCGGGCTATGGAAACCGCGTACGTGCCTCCTAATAAACGCCTGTTTACCCCGGCTACTACACCAGTTTTGTGCGGGCACTCGCCGATTCTAGAGGCAACGCCCAGGTCGGTGGGCCGCAGAAGGAAATCTGGCAGGGTCACCGGTAGATTCGCCTAAAACAAGTCGTTTCAGCTGCGCAAGCATAACGGAATGTAGCAAAACCGAAACACGTCCGGCGGCCGCGTGATCACTCCTCCTGTCCAACGGCAATATTCAGATAAAAAGATAAAAATGACATACGGGCTATTTTGAGCCCAAGTCTCGTACCCATAAATAATTTCAAGACCTCAAGATAATATACACTGCGTCGCGCACATTCGCTTTTGGTAACCATATCCATTTGTAGCATCGACCTCACTCGGCCGTTTCCCTCACGGTCTATAACCTCAGATCCCCACATTGAGTGGCTCTCCCAAGACGAGCCAAATGCCGTCGACTGTAGGCGTACCCGGTAGACCTCGATCTACCACCGAGCCCCAAACCTACGGCCAGAACCCGGGGCCACCCAAAACGTCGGCTTCAGGGCCCATCCAACCTCACGAAACCCTGTGAAGCTAGATGAACTGGCAGTGGAGCATCAGGTTCCGAAAATCCCACTGCTCTGGGAAGGGAGCACAGAATTGGGACATGGAAGTCACCAGTTGTGGACAAAGGCGAGCATCATACGAAACCATTACTAGTAAAGTTTGCTGATGAGGCCACTCGAGACAGGCCGCTGACGAGGGCAGCGGTGGTGGCTCACACCACCAAGGGTAGACTTCAAATTACACCAGACGAGCATACAGCATGGCCTGGTGGTCTGGCAACGGATGGAAACCTGGCTAAACCGGCTAAGGCACTGGTGAGAAGCCCTCCCCCCGACGGTGGAATGTCGTGCTGGGCTCTTTGGTCCCCACCCCGACAGCAGTAAAGAAGCGGCGTACGTGGTCGGAAATAATAGTAAGTGAATACTCGTCGGAAGATGAAAATTGGCAGTGCTGACCAAAGGTGGAGGACAATGCAGCTCTTGCCATTTTGGGTGCTATGGCAACTCCCATGGAGATGGAATGAGAGTCGTCGGAAGTCGTAGGTCATCAGCCAGCGTCATGTACACCCGTGGTGACGATAGATGCAAAAAGCTTGCCACCGCTTCAGTCCCTGCGCCTGAGAACCAGGCAGGAGTAATTAATAAGTGACACTCAAGCGACGGGGCAAACGCGGTCTCGTTATGCACCCACGCGAGCAGCACTAAAAATCAATGGATGGAACCCTCCAAAGCCCCTGAGGGCACAACGCGCCAATAGATACCGCCACAAAAGCATGGCGTTCCCAAGAAGACCATGTGCCGGGACTAATAATTAAAGAATATGCAATCTATAGGCACGATAGACAACACAATTTCCTTGGCTGAAAAGTAGCCATCCTCGTTAGGCCAGCTACAAATAGTCTTGAGTATCAGACCAAGATAAGTACTCGTGATTTCCAGTGGTGCGCAGTTGCAATCAATCTCCCGGGCAGAAGCGTTAACGCTGCCTCTTTCCACAGGGCACCAAGTGCAAACCGCGACGGGGAGGTTTGCTCACTGCGGACCATGACTGGGATGGGTAAGGACGCACAAAACACCTTCATAGCGGGGGCCTCAACCTCCCGCACACTGACTGGATGGCTTCAGTCTGCATGCGGGGATCGCAAGAGGGGACCTGGTTAGAACGGCTGCGGGCTGTGCATTGGATCAGCGCATTAGGGAAGATACCGAATATAGGTCTGGACGCTTTCCATTCTTGCTAGCTCTATGTGGTTATTCAGCAGCTATCACACGTGATACGGCCAGGTACAGCTTCGTAACCACGTACGCTGATGAGCCTCAACCAATCAGGATCGCCGCGGACAACTCCAACAAAAGCTCCTCGTGATTGGCCATCCTTGAGTCTACCAATTATATCCTCTAAATAAACATATTTGCACGAACCCACTGTGCAATACAATTAACGTGCTATTTCGCGACCTTGGTCTTCTTGCTACTCCCATTCGCATAGTTCTGGGTGGGGGCAATTTCGATACGGACTATCAACCCAGTTCATTACAACTATCACAATTGGCATCGCATCATGGAGTTGCCCAGTACTGAACAGCTGAACCTGCATGATAGCGCATCTGAAATTGAAGACTGGATCGAACGTTTCGAGTTATGGTGTGGCATACGGAGGGATGTGAAGAAGGAGAACCAGACTGCATTCTTTTTTACCGCTGGCGGCCGTTCGTTGTACTCGTTGATGGAAAAACTTGCATGTCCGAGAGCCCTTGATGCAGTTCCGTTCGAAGGGGTTGAAGGCTGTGCTGCCAGGTAAAGTGGTTCCGGTCAATTTCCAGGCTATCGAACGTACCAAGCTTCATTCGCTGGTTCGTGGTCCCAACACAAAGTTCCATAAATTCAATCTGAATCTTCAGACACAGGCCGTCAAGTGCAATTTTGGTGATCAGTTGGAGACTCAGTTGCGTGACCGATTCATTGCCGGCATAAATCACCCGGAGTCGCAAAAGAAGCTATCGCTGAAAACCGGCCTCACGTTCTCTGAAGCCCGGTCAACCTACGAACAATTCGATGACGTAACCGATGTAACGGATTTACATTCCGTAGTGCACTACCAACACGTTCTCCCCCGTACACCAGTGCCTACGGAGAAGACACCTCAACCGAAGCCTGCTAACAAAATGATTCCTGAAAGCAAACCAGCACAGCCAAATCGTTGCTTTCCGTTCGACGAGTTTCACCTACGTTCGATCCACCGCTTTCGTAATTTGGTACGCCATTCTTGTGGAAAGCTTGGTCACATTCGCAACATGAATCGTCGTTCCAAATGCAATGTTACGAGTGAAACCCATAAAGATCCAAAAACTGATGATGGCTCGGTGTACGCACTGAAGATTTCGGGTGAATCAAACCAATAAATGTATGAATCAGTCCGATTCCACTGCGGCTTGAGACATTAATTCATTGTGGATGCCGGGAGCTGTGAGTCCATTATTCCGAGATCAGTCTTCGACCTGGTTCAGTCCAGTTTACAACACGTTTGAGCAATGCGTAGCCAAATTCGCAACGGATCCCGAGATCAAAAGGCGATTATCCGTGAAACTCTACGATACTAGATTATCAGATGAACAATGACACGAAACAGGTACAAACCTCAATTATGCGATCGCAGGGGCTCAAAAAACGAGAACCGAATTTTGGCGTGCGAGAAAGGAGCACGTGCGTCGCGCAGGTCCAGAACAAGGAAGTGACAGAGCAACGCGCTGGGCGCGAACAAACAAGCGTTGATCCGTAGAAACAAACAATGCATGAAACAAGTCAATTGTGTAAATAAATGAGTGATGTTAAGGAAACATGGAAACTGCAGTGGTTTTTGGGGGATTTTACACTACCGGTCGTTACACCCGGTATACCCATGCATCCCACTGCTGTGCGCCTTCACGGTGTTACTGGACATCGGCTTTCATTGCTGGGTGAGACTAATTCAGTGGTTCGGTTGGAAAGCGACTGTACTTGGGTGCGGTTCTTGATTTCCGTAGACAGTCCATCGATTCTGGGCTAGAGGGTTCTACGTGCTTTGGAGGAACCGCTAACCCTGGAAACGACGTCCAACAATCCGGCGAATCAGCCTCAGCAGATGATCGCACAACAAAGGTGGCATGGCGGTCGAGCCCGCAAAGTCGGAGGTGGATGGCAATCCGGTATTCCTGAAACACCAAGTATTGCCGCATGGCCAGAGAGAGGGCGTTCTGAAGGTGCTTACCAAAATGGAGCAAGACGGTGTCACCGTGCGTGTGACTTCATCCGCCTGGGCGACCCCGATTGTGGTGGCAGTGCAAAGCGACGGACAACAAACCCGGGATTTGGGGCGATTACCGATTGACCTTGGATCCTCGTTTACGGAAATGCGCGGCAACTACGATGGGGCCTGGGAACTTCATGAAATACAGGCTTGGTAGCAAGTTTTTCTCAAAAATTGACCTGGATCATGCGTACTTACAAATTCCACTGCACATGGAGTCCAAGCCACTAACGACTATTAGCACTCTACGAGGCATGTTCCAATACAACTTCTTACCATTTGATCTGCAAGTGCCGTTCGGGATATTCAACGCTGCAATAGATGGGGTGATCTAAGATATCGAGGGGGTGATGGCATGTCAAGATGCTGTGCCCATTTTTGGTTCCAATAAGGATGAACATGACCACAGAACACAAAGGTTGCTGGAGAGGTTCGTGGAAAGAAATATATCAATCAAAGCCCTTAAGTTCTAATTCGGTGTCACAGGATCGGATTTCATCGGTTTCACTGTCAAAGCAAACGGATACCGACCCGATCCAGATCGTTTCAAACCCTTGATTGGCATCGAGTGACCGAAAAATCAGGAGCACTTGCGATCAATTCTTGGGTGCCTACAATACTACTCTATGTTCGTTCCAGACTTTGCAACAATAGTCCAGCTATTGTTTCTGGCTCAGTCGTCCAATTTGTAGGGTGAAACTAACAGCTTGATACCGGTCCAAGAATGGACCACAAAAGGCCGCATGAACTTTCTGCCATCTTAAGTAGCTTTCGGGCCATGGATTCCAGTTTTTGGGTCTCGATTTGATCTTGTGCAAAGTTGCATCACAGTTCTTTGCCGTAGTGCAAACATCCCCATCCAATTCTGGCCACCAACATACCTGTCGAGTCAGCGACTTCATTTTATCCATATCCGAGGGGTTTTTAAGCAGTCCATCAGGAATCGACTTGCGCAATGTAGCTGTTATGACAAGCCTGCTACAACGAAAAAGGACGGGCTGGATACTGAACTCCTCTAGCAGTGCGAAGAACTGAAGAAACCTGCGCTTCACCTCGGGCTGTCAGTGCTTCCTGATCGCCGAAGTCACCGGCGAGTAGTGTCGTTTTGTGCGCTTGCTCAATTCTTCTCTCGGCATAAGCGCAGCCGGCGAAACAAAACGGCACTGGTCCGCTGTTGCGAATCGTGAATAACGGGGCAGGAAGTCCGCCTGTGGGATTGTCTTGCCAGGTTGATGCAGGATGTCATAGTTATATGCCCCAAGGGCAATGCTCCAAAACTTGATCATAGCAGTCGTGGATTTGGTGACGGATTTATCCGGGTTACACAGGAACTGAAGGGCCTAGTGGTCGGTGAAAACCGTGGACTTCATCCGAGTAGGTACTTGTGTAGTCAGCGTACCTCCCAAAAAGCAGCCAAAGCTTCCTGCTGCGCCTGGGAATCACCCTCCCCTGCAGTATGGAGAAGTCGGCAGGTACAGACTATTGGAAATCCATCTTGTTCCAGAACTGCTACTATCCACCCCTTCGGACGCGTCAGTTATATGACTGGTCCGCTTGGACGGCGCAAACGGGGCTAGTATAGGTCAGTTAATGAAATTTTGAATGAGACCGCGCAATATCTGTTTACACTGTTAGTTCCGCCTCCACAAATTGGACGACTGAGCCAGAAACAATGGCTAGACTATTGTTGCAAAGTCTGGAACGAACCTGGAGTATTAATAATAATAATAATAATAATGGTTTATTTCGGAAGCGCCCGAAGCATGCCATGTGCATGATCATGTAGATACAGGTGATGGAATGGACAGATATAATTCATGGAAATATGGAGACTCTCATGGAAATATTGGGTAAAAAGGCTCAGAAGGGTGAATAAGGTAGGATGAAAATAGTATAAACGTATGCACACCATAGAGAATATGTGGAGTTTAAATGAGCTCAAGAGCGGATTGCGCCCGAGGATACCCTAGCCCTAGAATTAGCAATGAAGTCAGTAACGAGGACCAGGGAACCGTCAATATGGTACATCAACACCTGCAGTCTCCAGGGAAAAAGAGGGGAGTTGACGGCTAGGATCGCAGAATCTGAGGTCGTTGCGTTGACGGAAACTTGGATAAAGCCATATACTGACATGCGCTTCCAGGGATACGCTGCCTACAGACAGGATAGAACAGATGGAAGGCAGGGGGGCGGAGTGGCACTTCTGATACGGACCGACGTAGGCCATTGGGAGGCTCCGTTCAACTTAGTCTCCGGTAATGTACAGGTCAGATCCTGCTTTATTAAGATAAAGGGGAGTACAGTATGCATTATCTGTATCTACAGGGCACCGCTAGCCACAGATGAGGAAGATGTTGAGCTCTTCCAAATGCTGGATGCGGTGCTGGCACAGACAAAGGAGTTCATCTTATTAGGGGATCTCAGTCTACCCGAAATTAACTGGGAAAACGGGATCGCACCAAGGGGATCAACAGCGACAAGTTTCTGCAGTGGGTCCAGTTACATGCACTTACGCAGCATGTGACACAGGCCACTAGACACAGAGGTGGACAGCACCCGTCTCTCCTTGACTTAATCATAACGCGGCACCATCAGGACGTTAAGGAAATCAAGTGGGAAGAGCCACTTGGAAAAAGTGATCATGTAGTCCTAAGGGTCACACTAAGACTAAGCAAGGCGCCGAAGGAAATCGTGTTACGTCGGCGCTATGGGAGAATCAACATAGGTGAACTGAAGAAGGCGGCGGAGGAAATTCAGTGGACACCGAGACACACAAATGCCTCCGTAGAGGAACGTTGGGAGACCATCAAGATGGGGCTACTCGAACTTACAGATGAGTTCGCACCCCTGAGGGCGGCTAGCCGTAGAAGTCTACCCCCATGGTGGAAGTCAAAGGTCCGCGAGGCCATAGTTATTCGTAGGCAACGATGGGCGGCGTACAAGCTGTACAGAACTCAGGGGGCATGGAATAGCTATAAGATGGCTAGGAACAGGGCTCAAGAGATCCAGAGAGTGGAGAAATATGCTTTCGAGCGTCGGTTAGCGGCGTCGGTCCGCACAAACCCAAAGCGATTCTACGCCTACGTGCAATCTCACAAACGTATGAGAGAGAGCGTAGCAACTTTGGAAGGAGCACAGGGACGACTGGCTCTAAACGACGAAGACAAGGCTGACACGCTCTTGGAATTCTTCAAGAGCATATATCGACCAGAAAATAGTTTGGAGGAAAGAATGGAGGGCCCACAGGCGCCTCCAATACCCGAACTTACTGTAGGAGAAGAAGAAGTGTACGCGGAGTTGCAAACTTTGAATAGAAACAAATCAGCAGGTCCAGACGGGATTCATCCAGCAATCGTTCAGCCTCTGGCCGAGGTCCTGAAGGCTCCGGTGACGAAGCTGTATGAAACGTCACTTAGAGAGGGAATTGTGCCGGGAGACTGGAGGAGAGCAGCAGTGGTAGGCATTTACAAGAGTGGACCCCGGCAAAAGGCGGAAAATTACCGGCCGGTTAGCTTGACTTCAGCACTGTGTAAGTGCCTGGAGCGAATAGTCAGGAAGCAGATCTCTAGGCATTTGGTTCAACACAACCTCATATCAAATGCTCAGCATGGGTTTGTGGCAGGGCGATCCTGTCTGACGAATCTCCTGCTGTTCCTCGATGAGGTAACCAAGCGTCTGGACGAAGGGCAATCGATTGCGGTCTGTTACTTGGACTTCAGCAAGGCATTTGATTCCGTGAACCACAGATTTCTGGACGTCAAACTGCAGTCCATGGGAATTGTTGGAAAGGCAAGAAAATGGATAAGTAGTTTCTTAGCAGGGCGAACCTTTAGTGTTAGGGTGGGGAACCATGTTTCAAAACCGGAAGGTGTAACAAGTGGGGTGCCACAGGGCTCGGTGCTCGGCCCTCTGCTCTTCCTCATCTTCATCAACGACCTAGCACGCGGGCTTACAAACCTCACCTTTATGTTTGCCGATGACGTCAAGATAGCGGGAGTAGATATAGAACTTGACGTGTTAGCAGTACAAAACTGGGCACGGAAATGGGACCTTCCACTAAACCTCACCAAGTGTCAATGCTTGACCACAAATACAGGGGTTAGTGAGAATGGTGTGGGTTCTTTGCAAGTGGTCTCGCAGGTCAAAGACTTGGGCGTTATAATGGACAACAGCTTTAAGCCGTCAAAGTAGTGCACCTCAGCAGCCAATACGGCCAGGAGGGAACTCTTTCGAGTTAGATCCATTATGTCGTGTAGAGATCCGGAGATATTCGTTCCGATATATCAGGCCATAGTTAGGCCGCATATGGAGTACTGCGTGCAGGCCTGGGCACCGTACTACCAGAAAGATATCGACTGTCTGGGGAAAGTGTAAGGGCTAGCCACTAGAATGGTGGCTGGGCAAAGGGGGTGTAACTACACGGAGCGTCTCCGTGCCCTAGACCTATTCTCGATGGAAAGACGGCGCATTCGCGGGGATTTGATAGAAACCTTCAAGGTAATGGAAGGACTGTCAGGGATAAGTTGAGAAGACCTTTTTTCGCTGATCCCCGAGAGAGGCACAAGGGGGCATAGCCTTAGATTACAAAGGAAACATTCGAGGCTCCGAATTAGGGCGAAGTACTTCTCAAATAGAGTGGTACCCTATTGGAATAAGCTCCCGGAAGAGGTCATAAATACCACAACAGTGAAGGCCTTTAAGAAAGCAGTAGACTTATGTTGGGTGGCAGTATACCCCGAGTTATGTTAAGCAGCTTTTAGGGTCAGATGCAATTTACTTATTGTTTCCACCTTACTCTGCCAGGGCTGATACTGCACAAAATTTCTGCCTTTCAGAAAAAGAAAATCACGCAGTGTTGGGAGCTACGGAAACGCGCCGACAACGCAACTATCTGGACACACGACTGGCTCTAGCCACACCAAGTCCTGTGCAAACTGAACTGAACTGAACTGAATGGACGCCCGGTGAGTTTGAAATTCAAAATCAGGTGGACTGAATGGCTGGTCCCGGGCAATTACATATGGAGGCAGACTGGTAAACATGATAAAGGCTGGAAATCGGTATAAAGAACTGCAGTAGCGAGGAACGATGGAGAAAAAGGTGAGGTGCATTGCAGTGGATTAGATGACAATGGAGCATTGGTACTTTGCAGTGAATTGTCGGCGGACAGGACACAAAACTCACCGTAAAACAGGCAGCGAGCAATGCAAGACGTGGAGGGATGATCAGATGAAAAAACGATTTAGAAGGATTGGATACGGTAGATGTGAGGCACAGATGTAGAGTTGATGGATGCCTGTGATGACGGTCGTCGGAATGATAGCAAGAGAAATGGCAGGTGAGGAACTGCAAGATGCAGAGCGCGTGCACATAGATATATATGCGTAAGTTTATATATATATATATAGATTTATTGTATATATATGTATAGGTTTAAGAGAAGCAGGAGCAATAACAATGGGGTCCTAGAAAGAAATTATCAGTCAATAGGAGGAGTAGGTAATGTTAGATCAATTGGTTGTAGGATTAACTTTGGAATTTCGTGGTGGATTAACTTCACGACAAGTGCACGTGGCAGCCCAACGGAGAGAAAAATAGAATGTGGAAGCACAGAATTGATGAAGACTGTTAGGAGCAGTTCATGGAAGAGTGAAGATGAGAGACAGGATCAAGGAAAACAGGTAAGAATGGGCCTAATTATTTGATCAATGCAGGTGCGAGATGTAGTGACGGACCAGAGGAATCGGGTAGTGACAGGTCAAACAATTTGGAACTGTAAAAGAACGTCACGACGTAACGTTGTCATTACAATGGTGGAACATGGAAAAGCGGACCACACTGGAAGATACAGAGAAATGCCTGTAGCGAGCAATAAACGGATCAAGGGATGAAAGCAATGACCGAGGAGACACAGGTAAGAAATCACCAATCAGATCATTTTACTGCAGATGAAACACGAAGGAGGCGGACAAGGAAGCGGAAAGCCCCGAGATAAGTGGACCAGTAATAGAGCAAAAAGGCCACAAAAAAACGAGCGCGCAAAGGAGTTGGGGCAATGGAGCTGGAGAGCTGTGTGCCGGCAGACAATTTCACAGGTGGATACTAATCAGGACACTGAAAAGAACCGCAGAGGAATCGCGGGGCCAAGTGAGGAAGATATGGTGGTGGTGATTAGATAGTAAATACGACTGTCAAGGATGCGAAATTTGGAGCGGCAATTTCTAATATGCGGATTGGGCATGGGTGCGGGTGCGGTTGGTGCATCATGGCACGGGGCACGAGAAGGGATTAACAGGGCGACAGGTTTTAAGGAGGCTATCAATGGGCGTTCTGAGCAGAGGGTAACACCAAGCGCATAGATGATAGAAGCCAGCAATGACGGCAGGTGGGAAAAGAGTTATTGGCGAGCGTCGACAGAGAAGAGTGGTTAGGACGATAGTGACTCAAAGCAGTGAAAGTTGATGTAGAGAGAGGCAATAGGAGGGAGGACAAAACGGGAAGGTGTGCATACCGTGGTAGGGCGACAAAAACGGGAAGTGGAAACAGATGATAAGAGCTCTAGGTGAACAAGCTGTGGCGGAAAAACGATGAGGAGCATGCAATTTTCAACCGACAGCATTGGATTCGGTAGTTCAAGAAAAGTTAGGGCGTGCCATCCGCAACCGGTGCTAGTGGGTGGGACTGGCCGTGCGCTGGGCACCCAACCTGAAAAACACTTCGTGAAGTGAACGCAGGAGGTGTGATCCACCAGTCTAGTTGCGCTCGCACATCGTTGCAGACGGCCTGCACGCCCGATGTGCGCCGGCAATAGCGGTGGATCTGACCGCGCCCCGCACTGTTGGGAGTGGCACGAGGGATCATGGATAATTGTACAGGGGACAAAACGACCGCGATGGGGATGCGTGAACCAGGAACAATTGACCAAGCCGTGAGACCATGGACAGGAGAGCCAACGGAAACAGCAAGTGGTAGACGACCGTGTAGCAATATTATCCAGATGCACCTTCCAGGGAGATGGTAATTACGGTGCCCGAAGTGGTTGGCCGTCAGCGGGGATCACTGGAGAGGGAAAAGGGATAGAGAAGCGCAGTCCGGGTGTGCCCCAGCTGAGAATCAACGGATACTGAGGAGAAAAAAAGTGAATATGATGGATAAGAGATGAACGTAGGTGAGCAATTAGGTTACCTTATGATGACAGGCGGTAGGTTCGCTGTGGATCAGTGAAGGCAATGGCCTTAGTTCGCGGGGTGTACCTAGTGGCTTGTGACGCAGAGGTAGTAGAGTTACAGTGTGAGACCTCTTTCAAAGGCCAGGTCGGCGGAGACGAGCTCATTGGTGAGCAATATAGCATTGGGGACTGTTAAGTATGACAAAAGTGCGCGCCTAAAAGCGAACATTGAGGAGGCACTGCGTAAGCTAAGGGGCAGCTTATTCCAGATTTTGGAATAGGCTGACAGAAAGAATCGGGACTTCAGACAGAGATTAGAATGAGGGACAGTGAGAGAGAAGGCACGGTGCCGGATGGGGTAGGAGCAGGGCTCAACGAATGAGATGGGATAAGAGGTGTAGGCCAGGTTATGGATTAGCTTAAAGAGGAAAATCAGGTTGAGCCTCATGCGACGAATCCATAGAGGCTCAATTTGTAGGAGCTCACAGCGCTGGCGGTATGTTAGAGCTAGGGATACGCCCAACAGCCTTTTGGTGAAGGTACGCTGAACGTTCTCAAGAGATACAATGGAGGAACGTGGCCAGAAGCTGGAGGTAATGGGACAATATTCTAGGAGCGGTCTCACGTGTGAGAGATACATGGAGAGGCGACTGGCCGGTATTAGGAAACACCGATTGATCAGGCCTAGGGTTCTCTTAGCCTTAGCGATTTGGAATGATGCCTGTTCTGAGAAGTTAAAGGAACAAGAGTAGCGCACGCCAAGATCGGTAACCATGGGGTGTATGGGGATGGGCAGGCCGTCTAAACAAATTTGGCCGGGTGGTACCGTGCACTTGTATGGTAGGAGGAAGCTTTTCTCCGCAGAGAATTTAATGAACCACGAGACGCACCAAGTTTGGAGAACGAGTAAGTCATGCGATATGTTGCATAGAGTCACGGATAGGTCACTAGGGAGGAAAGAGTACACTATTTTTATATCGTCGGCAAAGAGGAAAGGAGTGCCGTGTCGAATAGAAGAGAAAATGTCATTGATATAAATAAGGAATAGTAATGGGCCTAGGACACTGCCTTGGATGACGCCGCTAGTAATTGGTTTGGCGGAAGATAGGTGGTCGTCGACGAGCACGGCTTGTGATCTGTTAGAGAGATAAAAGGATAGCCAGGAGAGGAGAGGGTCAGTAATACCGAGAGATCGGATTTTGGCCAACAGATGAATGTGGGGAACACGGTCAAAAGCCTTAGACCTGTCGAGGTACAGGACAATTACAGAGTTGCCGGCGTCGGCAGCAGACGATAGGACATTGAGAAAGTCAAGCTAGCAGGAAGAGCAGGAACGGGAGTTCAAGAAACCATGCTGACCAGGGTTCAGCAGGTTGTTAGATAAGAGGTACTGGACAATGTGTCTTTTGATAATTCTCTCCATAATTTTGCAGACTACTGGGGTGTGATTGATGGGCCGATAGATATCTGGGTCGTGTAATACGCCCTTTTTGAAGCGCGGAACTATAACAGAAGATTTCCATTGAGGGGGACGAAACTGTGAATCATGGAGGTGGTATAAATATTAAGTAACAATAAAGGGAGGTCAGGACCACCGAAACGGAGGAGGGCCGGTGGGAGATCATCTGGTTCCGGTTTCGAGGAAGGTTTAACAGACGAAACTGATTTTTCAATTTCTAGATGGGTGAAGGGAATCGATGAAAGAGAGGCAGAGGTGCAGGGCTGGATTGCAGGAGGGGGAATACCAGAACAGTTTATAAGGGAGGAAGAAAAGTGCTCATTGAAGGCTTCAGAAATAGATGCTGGAGTATTAGCGGTAGAGGAGCCACAGGTGAGGAATTGGGGCGAGGTATGATTGGAGTGATTGGACCTTTTACTAAGCAGGTTGGACAGGTAGCCAGTTTTGTTTGGGTGTGCTAGGGCGATGGCCTTCCCAGATGCGGATCAACCATGCAAAGCAGCTTCAGTTGTAGCTGGCTTATGCTCAGAAGAATTGTAAAGTCGTGTGATCTAGCGAAGGTAACTTGCGGCTTAGACAGCTTACGCCCTAAAAGTGACAGGCATGAGCTGCTGGACTTGGGGCGTGGATCGACATATGGGTTGGCGGTACTTAGGCAGTGTAGGAGGTTGGGGTAGACAGAGTTCACAACAGTGAGGGTGTCGGAAGAAAGAAAAAATGTGTCCCAGTTAAGGGAGCGGATTATCATTGGCACTAGGGGCCAGTTACAGGAACGGTAGGAAGTCAGAACAGGGGGAGAGGATTGCATCGGATGAGAACAGCTGAACTTGCACCTGACAATACGGTGGTCACTACCCGGGAAGTGATCAGTAATCTGGGTGATCATACCAGGAACATCAATGAAGAATACTAGGTCCAAGATGTTGTTCCCCCTAGTAGGGCAGGAGACATGTTGGGTCCATCCACCAAGACGGACACAAGAAAGGAAGGTGGAGAGGGCGGGAGGGCTAGTATGGGAGGACCAGCAAATTGAAGGAAAGTTAAAGTCACCCGCAATAATTTTTGCCCTGGCAGGGTAGTCAAGCGCAGCATTGAATACATCCACGGCAGAGTCAATTTTTGCAGGCTCCAGACCCGGGGGGACGTAGACGCAGCCAAGGAGGAGGTTCTGGCCGGAGGCGTGAATGGATAGCCATAACGAATCCTCAATAAGGAGAAGAGGGGGGTGGTCGATAACACTAGCGTGGATAGTGCATTTGACAAAGGCTAAACAGCCCCCTCCACGCCTGGACTGGCGGGTGTTCGAGAAGCATTGATACCCAGGTATGCGAACATTGTCAAGCGAAGCATCATCTGACAGCCAGGATTCAGTTATTAGTATAATGTCAGCGTTTGACGTAAATGCCAAAGATCGCAGGTGCGATATTTTTCTAATTATTGAGAGAGCGTTAATAAGAACTAGTAGGAATGAGTTCAGTGTCGGTGTGCGCAAAGCATGGATGCCAGCTGCAAGACTATTGGGATCGCTGTGGCGATAGGAGTTGGGCCTCAGTGGGGATAGAGCATCAGTAGAAGGGGGAGGGCAGGCAGTGTTGGGTGGGGGACGGAAAGTAGGAGAAGCGTTAGCATTAGGGGCTGCCGATCGCTGTGGGTGATCAATACGGTGGGCGTGCAGCACAACGCTGATGTGGGCCGGAGGGGTGTCACACGGTGCAGAGGGAGGAGGCACCATATGGCAAAGTGAGAGGTTAAGAATATCTGTCGAAGCGGGGTGGACAGGAGGGAGTGCGTGGTGTAAGGTGCTGAGTGGCATGGCCTCGAGTGGGGAGCGAACAGTGATATGAGCCTGTGAAAGCTTATGGATATGGTCCATAGGGCGACTAGCCATATGGCCACGGGTGAGGAGGGCACCGGTCAGGAAAAAAACGAGATCTTGGCTGCAGGTAACCTACCTGTTGGGCAGAGTCAGTATAAGGCCGGTAGGTCGGTATGGGGGTGAAGGCACGTGGGAGAGTAACTAGGACGTAGTGTGAGGTGGGGGGCGGGAAGGGAGTGGCGAAGTTTGGAAAGGTTTGGAGGCTCATGAGGGGCAGGGGAGCCGGTAAGTGGGGGGGGGTGGGGCGAGGAGGCGGGATACAGGTACGAACCTAGAGTATCTGCTAGGGTATGTACGTGGTACTTCAGGGTTAGATGAGGGTTGGTGGAGGTGAGCAGGGGGAACAGCGGAGGCATGCTGGGGCTATAGTATGGAGGGTTGGTGTCTGGGGCGCAGGGAGGGATATACGGTAGCAACGGAGATGGAGGGTTGGTGTAACACATGCGATCAGAGAGGGGGAAAGACAGTGGAAGGGGGTGCGAGGCAGTGGAAGGGTGAGTGGCACTGGCAAGGCCCTGAAGGTCACTCCTACTCAAAGGGACGATGGCGTTAGACGGATCCGGATGGTGGCCCAGTTGGTTATCACCTGGAGGATCCGAGAGTACGCTATAGGCAAAAGCCGATTGAGAGTGGGAGGTAATAGGTGAGGTGATTAGTTGGGCAAGTGCGGACCTGGTAGGAGTACCAGGTAGGCTTATGGGGAGATTAGAGCGGCACTTATGAGGATAGAAACGAAGTGTCGCGGCTGAGCTAGCAGATGGTGGGCAGTTTGTAGAGTCGTTAGAGCGAGAGCGGCGGGTGACAACACTTGTCAACGGCTCGGAGGACGGATTGGAAGTAGTACGGCGGGGGCTGTTGGTTGTACCAGGGTCTTGTTTTGGCTCAGAGACTATGACGGGGGAGCGCGGCTTTAATACTGAAGTGGAGTGCCGCTTGGGGCCTGTGGTCGGGGAGCGAGAGCTACTGCTAGTAGAGGCTACTGGGGGAGATGGTAAAAAAGGCGTTTGAGTGGAAGCGGAACCGGGGGTGGGGAGTTAGACATATCTAAGTCGACAGTTTGCAGGCAGGCAGGGCGAGGCGCTGGGCTCGCCTTTGACTTCTTGACAGAGGGGCATTGGGTAGCCTTCATGTCGTTTACAGTGGGGTCAGTCTGCATGGGCAAGGCGGAGTTATTTCTCAACGAACTAAGTATTTCCCGTTGGAGGGGGGTTTTATCAGAGAATATCTTGATATCCTTATACGGCGGAAGGGCAGCAATCGTCGACTTGTTGCTAATGAACTCTGTAGCTGTTAGATTGTCCGTGAATTGGAATAGCAGGGGGCAACTATGTCGCTGGGACTTTTTACGTAGCCTCCTGCAATGGCATCTATAGTGAGCCATGTTGCACGAACTTAGTATATTGTGTTTCGCCAAGGAAAGTGGTAAGCGGTCTGGAACATTAAAAACCACTGCGTTCTTGGAGTTGGCAATGCGGTGGTATATTTCAGTAGACACGGAGTCGAGGAAATGTCCCACTGAAACCAAGTTCTTGGGCGATGTAGCGGCTACAGGGTCAAGGAGAGTAGCCAGGGGTGAAACCTTTGAAAGGATTTCACCAATCAGCTCGACCTTGTTACTAAGTTCGACGAAACTCTGCTTTAGGCCATTAGGACTATTAGAAGCTTCACAGTCGACGTTAACGAGGGTGACAGAGCACGGCCTGGTTTTTGGGAGGGGTTGGGTGCGTTTGGATTTGCCAGCTTTAGCGATACGGATTTTCCGAGTACTGGTTGGGGGCCGGGATAGCATGATAAGTAGAGATATATGACGGAGGTAAAAAGGTAGCAGGAAGTCAGTCAACTAGACAGAGTCAGGCCAAAGGCTGAGCAGACCAGGAGTGTTCCTGGGTGCTATGTGTACAAAGGTCTAGATGAGACCAATGTGGCAATGAGGTACGGGCAGTGAGCTATATGACCCGCTATATATACTGTTAGGCCTAGGAGACTTGGGACGGTGAGGAATAGTGAGATAGAAGGAATTATGCTGTGTGGTGTGCATAGGTTGAACCCCACAGGATACGGTAGGTACTTGGCTGTTGCTTGGGTCACAACAGCAGGTTTTGCGGGAGAGTATATTGTAAGTATGGGGTCAGTGGACCGGGTGGAACGAAAGTGCGCTCTTATGGCAAACAAAAAAATGGATGGAGGCACAGTGGGACAGAAATTTCAAAAGGTGCACCGGAGGATGCGTAGCGAAAATAAGGTAGGAGTTGGGTTATAGCGATGGGATTTAAAAACGCTAGATAGATCCTACTGTGGCGAGAATCAGGGGAGATTTGCTAGATAAGCCATGTAGGATGTAATTAAGTGGAGTTAGAGCAGTGCATAATCAATGTAGTCTATAACTCTAACTCGCGATAAGTACTAGCGTCGGCACGGTGGTGTGCCGCAGTTGTTTACACAACCAGGTCACGGTTTCAGGTAATTAGGTGGTGTATACTAGGGTGGACACAATTACAAGTCTAAACAGTGGTATATGCAAAAAAAGAAAAACGAGACAACCTGGATTTCACGTGGGCTTGACCTTGAAGTTGACCAATACTGTAGGCACCCAAGAATTGATCGCAAGTGCTCCTGATTTTTCGGTCACTCGATGCCAATCAAGGGTTTGAAACGATCTGGATCGGGTCGGTATCCGTTTGCTTTGACAGTGAAACCGATGAAATCCGATCCTGTGACACCGAATTAGAACTTAAGGGCTTTGATTGATATATTTCTTTCCACGAACCTCTCCAGCAACCTTTGTGTTCTGTGGTCATGTTCATCCTTATTGGAACCAAAAATGGGCACAGCATCTTGACATGCCATCACCCCCTCGATATCTTGGATCACCCCATCTATTGCAGCGTTGAATATCCCGAACGGCACTTGCAGATCAAATGGTAAGAAGTTGTATTGGAACATGCCTCGTAGAGTGCTAATAGTCGTTAGTGGCTTGGACTCCATGTGCAGTGGAATTTGTAAGTACGCATGATCCAGGTCAATTTTTGAGAAAAACTTGCTACCAAGCCTGTATTTCATGAAGTTCCCAGGCCCCATCGTAGTTGCCGCGCATTTCCGTAAACGAGGATCCAAGGTCAATCGGTAATCGCCCCAAATCCCGGGTTTGTTGTCCGTCGCTTTGCACTGCCACCACAATCGGGGTCGCCCAGGCGGATGAAGTCACACGCACGGTGACACCGTCTTGCTCCATTTTGGTAAGCACCTTCAGAACGCCCTCTCTCTGGCCATGCGGCAATACTTGGTGTTTCAGGAATACCGGATTGCCATCCACCTCCGACTTTGCGGGCTCGACCGCCATGCCACCTTTGTTGTGCGATCATCTGCTGAGGCTGATTCGCCGGATTGTTGGACGTCGTTTCCAGGGTTAGCGGTTCCTCCAAAGCACGTAGAACCCTCTAGCCCAGAATCGATGGACTGTCTACGGAAATCAAGAACCGCACCCAAGTACAGTCGCTTTCCAACCGAACCACTGAATTAGTCTCACCCAGCAATGAAAGCCGATGTCCAGTAACACCGTGAAGGCGCACAGCAGTGGGATGCATGGGTATACCGGGTGTAACGACCGGTAGTGTAAAATCCCCCAAAAACCACTGCAGTTTCCATGTTTCCTTAACATCACTCATTTATTTACACAATTGACTTGTTTCATGCATTGTTTGTTTCTACGGATCAACGCTTGTTTGTTCGCGCCCAGCGCGTTGCTCTGTCACTTCCTTGTTCTGGACCTGCGCGACGCACGTGCTCCTTTCTCGCACGCCAAAATTCGGTTCTCGTTTTTTGAGCCCCTGCGATCGCATAATTGAGGTTTGTACCTGTTTCGTGTCATTGTTCATCTGATAATCTAGTATCGTAGAGTTTCACGGATAATCGCCTTTTGATCTCGGGATCCGTTGCGAATTTGGCTACGCATTGCTCAAACGTGTTGTAAACTGGACTGAACCAGGTCGAAGACTGATCTCGGAATAATGGACTCACAGCTCCCGGCATCCACAATGAATTAATGTCTCAAGCCGCAGTGGAATCGGACTGATTCATACATTTATTGGTTTGATTCACCCGAAATCTTCAGTGCGTACACCGAGCCATCATCAGTTTTTGGATCTTTATGGGTTTCACTCGTAACATTGCATTTGGAACGACGATTCATGTTGCGAATGTGACCAAGCTTTCCACAAGAATGGCGTACCAAATTACGAAAGCGGTGGATCGAACGTAGGTGAAACTCGTCGAACGAAAAGCAACGATTTGGCTGTGCTGGTTTGCTTTCAGGAATCATTTTGTTAGCAGGCTTCGGTTGAGGTGTCTTCTCCGTAGGCACTGGTGTACGGGGGAGAACGTGTTGGTAGTGCACTACGGAATGTAAATCCGTTACATCGGTTACGTCATCGAATTGTTCGTAGGTTGACCGGGCTTCAGAGAACGTGAGGCCGGTTTTCAGCGATAGCTTCTTTTGCGACTCCGGGTGATTTATGCCGGCAATGAATCGGTCACGCAACTGAGTCTCCAACTGATCACCAAAATTGCACTTGACGGCCTGTGTCTGAAGATTCAGATTGAATTTATGGAACTTTGTGTTGGGACCACGAACCAGCGAATGAAGCTTGGTACGTTCGATAGCCTGGAAATTGACCGGAACCACTTTACCTGGCAGCACAGCCTTCAACCCCTTCGAACGGAACTGCATCAAGGGCTCTCGGACATGCAAGTTTTTCCATCAACGAGTACAACGAACGGCCGCCAGCGGTAAAAAAGAATGCAGTCTGGTTCTCCTTCTTCACATCCCTCCGTATGCCACACCATAACTCGAAACGTTCGATCCAGTCTTCAATTTCAGATGCGCTATCATGCAGGTTCAGCTGTTCAGTACTGGGCAACTCCATGATGCGATGCCAATTGTGATAGTTGTAATGAACTGGGTTGATAGTCCGTATCGAAATTGCCCCCACCCAGAACTATGCGAATGGGAGTAGCAAGAAGACCAAGGTCGCGAAATAGCACGTTAATTGTATTGCACAGTGGGTTCGTGCAAATATGTTTATTTAGAGGATATAATTGGTAGACTCAAGGATGGCCAATCACGAGGAGCTTTTGTTGGAGTTGTCCGCGGTGATCCTGATTGGTTGAGGCTCATCAGCGTACGTGGTTACGAAGCTGTACCTGGCCGTATCACGTGTGATAGCTGCTGAATAACCACATAGAGCTAGCAAGAATGGAAAGCGTCCAGACCTATATTCGGTATCTTCCCTAATGCGCTGATCCAATGCACAGCCCGCAGCCGTTCTAACCAGGTCCCCTCTTGCGATCCCCGCATGCAGACTGAAGCCATCCAGTCAGTGTGCGGGAGGTTGAGGCCCCCGCTATGAAGGTGTTTTGTGCGTCCTTACCCATCCCAGTCATGGTCCGCAGTGAGCAAACCTCCCCGTCGCGGTTTGCACTTGGTGCCCTGTGGAAAGAGGCAGCGTTAACGCTTCTGCCCGGGAGATTGATTGCAACTGCGCACCACTGGAAATCACGAGTACTTATCTTGGTCTGATACTCAAGACTATTTGTAGCTGGCCTAACGAGGATGGCTACTTTTCAGCCAAGGAAATTGTGTTGTCTATCGTGCCTATAGATTGCATATTCTTTAATTATTAGTCCCGGCACATGGTCTTCTTGGGAACGCCATGCTTTTGTGGCGGTATCTATTGGCGCGTTGTGCCCCCAGGGGCTTTGGAGGGTTCCATCCATTGATTTTTAGTGCTGCTCGCGTGGGTGCATAACGAGACCGCGTTTGCCCCGTCGCTTGAGTGTCACTTATTAATTACTCCTGCCTGGTTCTCAGGCGCAGGGACTGAAGCGGTGGCAAGCTTTTTGCATCTATCGTCACCACGGGTGTACATGACGCTGGCTGATGACCTACGACTTCCGACGACTCTCATTCCATCTCCATGGGAGTTGCCATAGCACCCAAAATGGCAAGAGCTGCATTGTCCTCCATCTTTGGTCAGCACTGCCAATTTTCATCTTCCGACGAGTATTCACTTACTATTATTTCCGACCACGTACGCCGCTTCTTTACTGCTGTCGGGGTGGGGACCAAAGAGCCCAGCACGACATTCCACCGTCGGGGGGAGGGCTTCTCACCAGTGCCTTAGCCGGTTTAGCCAGGTTTCCATCCGTTGCCAGACCACCAGGCCATGCTGTATGCTCGTCTGGTGTAATTTGAAGTCTACCCTTGGTGGTGTGAGCCACCACCGCTGCCCTCGTCAGCGGCCTGTCTCGAGTGGCCTCATCAGCAAACTTTACTAGTAATGGTTTCGTATGATGCTCGCCTTTGTCCACAACTGGTGACTTCCATGTCCCAATTCTGTGCTCCCTTCCCAGAGCAGTGGGATTTTCGGAACCTGATGCTCCACTGCCAGTTCATCTAGCTTCACAGGGTTTCGTGAGGTTGGATGGGCCCTGAAGCCGACGTTTTGGGTGGCCCCGGGTTCTGGCCGTAGGTTTGGGGCTCGGTGGTAGATCGAGGTCTACCGGGTACGCCTACAGTCGACGGCATTTGGCTCGTCTTGGGAGAGCCACTCAATGTGGGGATCTGAGGTTATAGACCGTGAGGGAAACGGCCGAGTGAGGTCGATGCTACAAATGGATATGGTTACCAAAAGCGAATGTGCGCGACGCAGTGTATATTATCTTGAGGTCTTGAAATTATTTATGGGTACGAGACTTGGGCTCAAAATAGCCCGTATGTCATTTTTATCTTTTTATCTGAATATTGCCGTTGGACAGGAGGAGTGATCACGCGGCCGCCGGACGTGTTTCGGTTTTGCTACATTCCGTTATGCTTGCGCAGCTGAAACGACTTGTTTTAGGCGAATCTACCGGTGACCCTGCCAGATTTCCTTCTGCGGCCCACCGACCTGGGCGTTGCCTCTAGAATCGGCGAGTGCCCGCACAAAACTGGTGTAGTAGCCGGGGTAAACAGGCGTTTATTAGGAGGCACGTACGCGGTTTCCATAGCCCGCAGGGGAAAGTGACCTTATTTTTCCAGCACTGTATAAACCCAGGGATCTGACTCCGCTGTGATATGGCGAGTCCCATGGGCCTCGTGGAGGTTGCGTGGAACACCGTTGGAGGTTCTCGACTACTTTTTTTATCTCCTCCGGATGCTGGTCCGCATGCCTAGATGTTTATCACTAGGGAAGGTCTAACGAGTGCGGAAAACATCTTGGGGAAAGGCTCGAAAGCGAACTCAACAGAAACTGACGGAGACATTCCCGTCCAAAACTGTCCTGCGTGCCAGGATTAAATAGTTGGTTATCTGAAATTGATTGTCCGCAACAAAGGAGCCCGGATAACTTGCGTAGGTTGGTGAATTTGTGGGTAGTTATTGGCTGGCCGATCAAAGAGTGCCGTGTCATAAAACGTTTCTCCCCAACCCCGTACAAAATTCTGCTGACCGACTCACCAATGGGTGCACTGTTTCACGGCGCTCACCATGGTGTGAAGTCGGCAACTAAGGTTTGGCTGTTACCTACTGACTCCGCCTTGTTTTCCACTATTTCTTGGACTGATTTTTCATGGAGACCACAGTTGACATTGATTATCATGTATTTTCGAACAATATAAATTGTGCAGCTCCGTTTCATAAACAATTCCATAATCTTCCAATCAAAAGATGGTCCTGCATTTTGGCCAAACTCCCGTTTTGGATGAAATCGCCGACGAATCGCATGCTTTCTTGCTGATCGTTTAGGCCTAGCAAACGCGTAAGACCACTAGAAAGTGACCACGCATACCTCAAGCCATACTGGTACTGTCCAGGTAAGACGTGCGCCGTGCTCTTCAATTTTCTAACTCCAGGCCATTGCTAGCTTTACTGGCCTTCCCCAAGGTGCGTCAACCCTCACTTACCGCTTGTTTTAGTCCCGTTCCACTACAGCGAGAGGATATTCCTCCGTTGAATCGCCCCGGTATATTGGTACAAAGTGGGAAGTGGCACCGAAGCGTGAGACCTACTGAGAAGTTATCTTTCCCACCCGCGGACAGAGCTACACCAAGGCAAGATTTTGTAGACTTCGATAACCTCTCACACTGGTTGCTTTAGGGCTATTTTGCCTTAAATCTACTGGAAGGTTTTCACTGTCGCCACATTTGGGTGACCCTTTCACTTTTCAATAGGCATGTCTCGTATAAGTCGTGTCATCTGCCCTGAGTCAGATAGAGAAACTGCCTGCCGCGGAGATGATTGTATACCTCTGGGTTGACTACCCCATAGCCGTCGTCACAGATCGCACCGTATGCCTCTGTTACTTCAGAAGACCTCACGAGATCAACGAATTCACGGCCTTGTTTACTGGTTTCTCGAGACGCCATGTCGCAGGAGCCCAAGCGGCCAGGGTAAAAGGGTACCCCTATATGGTAGAAATATTTGGAGTAGCTAATAAAAGACCCGATGCCATCGAAAAAAGCTTGACAAAAGCGTCCGCTCAGACAGCGTCAGACGGCAATCTGTTGTCAGAGTTAACACCACTGACCAATATCTTTGGGTTTACGGCACTCCCTGGCCTCCGTAACCTGTGAGCGGCTAGTCGGCTTCTTGACCCAGTATTGTCCGAAGTTCTTCGACCTTTGCAGAGTGCGAAAAAGTGGTGGTTTTAATATACCCGACCCTCTAAACGTTACAATCGTTAGATCCACCATCCTGCAGACCGCAAGTGTGGCCCACTACCCGTTCTATCGCGTCCGACCAGGAAAAAGGACACAGAGAATTGATTGTCCCATTCTGTTCCAGATTTTGACGAAAACATTGATGTCGAATTCATCACAGAACGGCGCGCAGTCTCAATCGCTTTGCTGTTTAAATCTACCAGAATCATAGCTGGCAGAACATATATGCAAACATAACTAACAAGATCTGCTGCTAAAAGTTTAGCGCAAGCTGGTGGTACGGTCTACTAGTCAATTCCTTCGTCGCCGAACAACTCAGTGAGGATTGACAGAATCCCCCTTTCTTTCACAACCGAAAACACCCACAGGTTCAATCGACCTTTATGAATCTCCTCTCACCTCTTTGCAGCCACCTCTGCCGTAGAATAAATACGTAGCACCCACAGGACCTCCTCAGAAGATCCCTAAAATATTCCTTCGGCTACGAACCACCCTTCCCCGAGACAGCGGGTTACCAAAGGAATTCCTCCTGCAACTCTTATACGCGCTTCTAGAAGAACCCCATTTAAATCAAAAGTAGTGATGCTTGCCACCCAGGCACCACAAGTGGCTTACGCAACTAATACATTCTTTGAACAGAAAGCCAAAATACGTTGGTTGCTAACGTCGGGCCTCCTCACAAACAACCTAGACAGGAATGTACGAATAACAACGTTGATAGTTTTACTCCCAGCCGAATTCGTTACCGATCTAAGTCCACTATTAGGGATCCTCACATATCTCGCAGTTTAAGTAACTGACTAGTACTCCAAAGTTGAGCTTTTGACCACGCTGGGACCCTATGCGTTTTAATCATAGGTGGTACGACGAGCGACCCTGGTCGATACCCAACACCCTACCGGAGGAGCCTTTCCTCCGGCCTTAGACAGTAAGTCTCTCACTATTTCCGTTTCCCCCAACTCCCCTCCGTTCCTCGACCCGGAAGAGCCGTATATCCTTCCTTTCACCGACGGACACCCATAACCTAATCATGGTGCTTGCCTTTCTCCGTAAGTGCCATGGGCAAAACATGGCCCATACCATAAATGTGCCTCACATAAACCGTCTCGACACCTTCTAGAGCGGTGAACCACCAAAACCTCGTCATTTGATATTTTGCTTACAAACACAAGCTCCTCCGCTGGATTTGCAACCAATGACCTGAGCTTGCTTACACTCTACAGATGCTTCGTAGATAAGGCGCTGCGGTCAGCTGACGGTAAGCACCACTACTATGAAAGGTGCAAGGTGACCCCGAATGTTCACGTAGTTGTTAGTTATTGCCTACTCTATCGGGAAAAAACGCATTACGTACGATCGGCCGCGTTCAACATTATTGTGCTTTCGTTTTGTGACTGAATCTTGATTGATAGCCTCCTCTCTAGCAGACGACACTTCGATGTTTGGCTACGAGCTCCTCAGCAAAGACAAAACACATCGACATGGAGGAAGCTGTCTGGTGTGCGAAAAGGGGACCCAGGACGGCAGGTCCTCAGCATCCTATCCTTAATAGCACCATACGTCCCTTATGGTTCCTTGTTGTAACCGGGCCTCAAGAACATGTGCTAGGTTGCGAGCTGGCTCCCAAGACCTCATGCTGACAGCTTTCCGCAAACCATTGAGACGCACGTCCTAATCAGTGATCCGCCAACAGGCCAGACTTGATAGGGGATGACTTGAAGGCACAGAAGCATTCCGGACATTACCCACAGCGCAAACCAGTTTACTGCCGTCATTATCGCAATCCACCGCAGAGGTTGAATACAACACACCGCTTCACCGGCCGGGTGAAAAACACCCCCGACTTGATTTTTTGGCAGGATTAACCGAAGTTATAAAGGCTGTTCAGAATGATTCACCAAGGAATGATCATGCAGATGTTGACGGCTGCCCTATGGTGATCACAAAAATAAAGAGCTGGCACCCCCAATTAGGTCACTTCACAAAATAGACCGGAACATACTAACTTCTCTGAAAGGTTGCCGAAATTTGGACACTTTTTATGTAACTAGCCCCAGCTGATGACAGACCAAGTCTGCTACTCTTTTAAATACCGCCTCAATTTAATCACCACGACAAAATGATCAGCAATTCACAAAGAAGAAGATGAACTGATACGTCTCAATTCGAAGTTAGGTAAACTTCGGGAGGATTGCCTGAAACGGAGTATTTCTCACCGTTTACACAAATAAACTGAACGTCCGAGGCGGTGAAAGCGTACTTCGATGGCCTAGTAATACAAAAAGTTAAGATTTCAGCAAAACTGATAAAAGTGAGGAACCCTTACCCATTTTACTAAGAGTCTTATTCTTTCGCAATCGTGCAGTGATTACAGTTCTTTCTCTGCAATTATGGGAGCCCAGACAGCGCACCTTGTGACAATGAAACTCATCGGTTCTTATGTCCCAACTAGACCGCTTCATGTTTTACCTGGTTTTTCGTTAGTTTTTACTTGCTTGTGCCCATCTTAGGCAAGCACGCCCAGAATATCGGTCAACGCCTACAATAAGACCCTCCTACTTCACAGATTGCTCGTGAATTCCATCACGTGTATACTCTACCTCATCCATTTCTCCCTTCCCTTTTTCATTAACGCCTACCTCGATAAACCACTGGGCGTATCAAAAATGTTCTACTTGTTTTCTGCTTCTTTCATAACTACCGACGGCATCCATTTTCCCCAGTATATCGGTAATCCTATATGATCCACTCCCTTGTGTATTATTTTCCTCCACCAAAGTCCAACTATAATTTAAGACGAAAAACACCCTTACCATCACGGATTGAAGTCGTTACCACAGGCCACCTTTGAGTCGTGCTAAACTTATTTTATGTCTATGGGGTTTAGTCGGCGCTCTGTTCGGTAGAAAACCCCGATTATTCTTCCAGCTCATAGGGAAACACGGGAAGAATCGGCCAACTACCGGCCTGTGAACCACACCGCAGTGGTTTCCAGAATTATGGAAAAGTTAATACAAGCCAAACTAAGTGACTGTGGGAGACCTTCGAGTGCGGCTGGTGAAAGTGTTTTCTATTCGGTCGGACAGCGACATACCAACGGTATCCCCTCTATCGGACGAACAAAGAAGAGGCAAGTCGGTTGACAGAGACAAAGCTGTATTCTATGTATCGTGGCACCGAAACGGTACCGATACGAGAAATACACTGGATGGAAATGAACGCAGCGGCTGAGCAGAAGGCGAACCGCGAGCGTGTACACTCGGCGAAAGACCGAAAGGGAGTGATTAAAATCGAGGTCGACGGAAACCACGAGAAAGCTAGTCTGGTAAAATGTACTACGACAAAAATACCTGAGGACTTACAGGTACTTTTTCCGCAGTGTACTGAATGGCTAATGAAGGCCTCAGCTAATAAAACCTGCACTCGTACGTACAAGTGTCACTCCCTCACGAAACATTTGGCAAAAGTGATCATCTTATTTTAGACTCGGCCATACGCTGCTATTCGTTCAACTTCGCGGAGCACAGGGATGCACAAGTGGCCGGGCGCCGCAAGCTTATGGGACTAGTTCATTGAACATTTCTTTTGCATGAAAGCAAACTCAGTGTCGGTAGGACCCACGTTAGACTACGGCTACGGTACAATTCAATGGTCAGCTCTGACATTCGCCAGTATGATGGGGTTACCATTAAGAACGTTCAGCGTACCTTTATAAAACTGGTAGTTGGCCATCAGTCTTGTCTGAACTATAAACATCACTGCAACCTGTTGCAGCTTGAACCTCTCTGGCTCCAACGAACAAAGTACAGCCCGTAACTTTTCCACTGACTATTGAAACACATGTCATGTGAAACCTCCCCGGATCTAAGTGGTCCTTCAACCCACAGGTGCCATTCACGACTATACAGTTACTCATTTGTTGTGCAGTTCTCGAGAACGAGCCTGTGGTACAACTTGGTAGATACTCAAAAATGTGGAATATGCCTTCGCTCCACATCCGTGCAACAGGCCACTTATTGAGGGCGAAATACAACAGACTCCAAGTTGTGTTTATTATGGTATTCCTCGATGATCCGTAAGCCTCGGAGGATCGAGCGTACGTAGTAAGCTTCGTTATTGGCACCCTATCCTAAGGCACGGGTCTGGAAGCATAAATTTACCACACAATCTGCCGTGAATCTTTCAGTCGTTAACTCCTCAAGTTTGACGTATTTTCTTATGCAACCTTTCTCCACGCCAAGTGTACTCTTCCACTCGGATAGCATTCGCTCAAGGTCGCAGCCCTCCACTTAGGTGTGGAGCCTTCTTCATGACTATCTCACGTGCCAGTCGTCCGTTAGGGCCACGTTTCTCTATGTTCCAAAGAAATTCCTGCATTCAAACGTTGCTCCGACTCTTTACATCGGCTCCAGCGTGCAGCAAGGACTTACCATGAGCTTGGCAGTAGGGCTAAGCAACAAACTTGTGGCCATTGACAGTGGCTTTGAAAATAACCTCATGGCTAACCACCAGTGGGACAACTTAAACACCGAAAACAAAGAGATGGGCACAAAAGGCGAGAAAATCCCGCCGTTCTCCCTTCCCAGCATGCCTGCCTCGTCACATGCAACAATGTCCCCGAGCAGCCGTTCCACCACTGAATGGCTAGTGTAAAAGGGTTCAAGAAACCCAGTTCCGTTCATCAACGATCATATTACAAACAATATTATTCATTTACACGAACCGCCTTACCGGAATCCCGGTTGTTTGCTTTACTACACCAAAATTGGTCATCAATCGTGCCCTCGCCGCTGCCTCGAGTGAGTCACCGAGTTTGAGCTTGGCTGTGGCTGTATTTTGTAGTCTCATCTTGTGTTCCCCATCTTCTCCTGTAAAAATAGACTGAAGTTGATTGTCCATTGTCCAATTTTTGAGCGTAAGAGCCCAGAAGAAACAATACTGGGGTTTGGTTATTGTAACGTTGCCTAATTTGTTGAATTTGGTACCGTAGCTATTTGGAGTCGACTTTGTTTTGAATTGCGTCGGAATTGGTTGCTGCTCGCCGCTCAAACCTTCGATTGACCGGACTTTACATCGCGTGCGGCTGGCCTGTTTCCACCTCGGCTTGTGACACGCAGTTCCAATTAGGTTGGGGCGTGGGAGCTGTGGTCGCCGACTATGAGCAGCTCCACTTTCCTAACGGCCGGATATTGGGCTGTGGTAAAACTGAAAAAATAAATGTTTAGAATACGTGAATCGCCCATGGGGCACAGCGGGCTTGGTACGTGCAGTTATATCTCCCTACTTAAAGCCGACCCCGGTGCCGTCTACCCTGTAAGTTTAATGTAGATCCATAGAAAGCTTTCCTGTCGATATTCCAGTTCCACCCTATATTCTCACTTCGCACCGGTTCTAAATAAGTCCACAAATGGATGCTGTCCTGCACCGCAGTACGCCTTCGGCGACAAAATACGATTCAAAAACTATGCACGAAAAATCGAACTGAACAAGCTGAGAACAAAACAGCTAAGCGAACAGGCCTGTCTCCAGTTATTCTTACTTACGCAAAAGGTAGCACTGAATACGGGCAAAAAACAAAAAAGAGGAACAATGATCTATATTCTTCCGTCTACCTGCCTTTGCGCGGGTGGAACTTGTCACAGTGAAGAACTTTCTAGGGGTTACACACATGCTCGAAAACAAGAGGGACGAGTGGTTTCAGCGCTTACGAAATTTTTCCGGTCCACAGGGTGGAAGATTGAAGAATCGAATAACCCGGCTTCGGCTGTAGCCAAAATCCCAGACTTCACAGGCCTTCAGTGTCTGTCTCGGACTTTTTAAGCTTTGCGAAAGTGTCTACCAGCCTCACTGAATTGTTAGACTGCGTAAGGTATGAACGCAGCACCCACATAGACTAATTTCCCTTGTGTTCAACCAAGCGGGATGGTGTTGCTGTTTTGAGCTATTCAGTGTTATGTATTGGCGTGAGTACGAATAACTAACAGACGAGCCCGTTCTCTATGCCGTTCTGCTCCCAGAAAGGATAATACAAACCAGCGTTCAACACACCACGGTGATTCCTCGGCCATGCCGGCCACATCTTTCGAATCCCAGCGTCGCCCAAGTCCGAGAATAGTCCAAGCCTACGTTCACTCTCGGCTGTAAGAGTCCCGTTTTGTGGGTGATCACGAAGACCCTAATAGTTTCCGCAAATCAAACAATTTGGTCCGAACACTAGTTGTCTAAACGCATTAGTCTCACAGCCCTTTCACCTCCCGTTACTGTACTTCTCCACAGGTCGGTGAGGTTTGTTACATTCTACCAGATCTTATTTGTCCTCCTCCCAAGCGCTTAGCCGTAAGTCACTTCACTTTAGGCGCATAGGCCTTGCTCTGAGGCACCAAATAGAAGGGCTTTCACTTCCCTATAATCATGAACATTCACCATCTTCTTTCATATACTGTTTCACTGTACGCCAAGAATATCTTCGATCCATGTCTCCGCTCCCCTTCACAGCTGTGAAATCTACTCGTTGTTTTAGACCCAGCCCACCGCATTGACCAACGTGGTATCGTTTCACGGAGGCTGCCTATGCTTACGGTTATCTACAGGGGGGCTAGTTGATGGTGGTCTAGTAGGCTCATGGGCCCCTTAAGAGCTTACCACTTTGGCATATCCCTCTGGATGCAAGCTCTGGTAGGGCCGTCGTCATCCAGTTTATTGCATAAGTGAATGCACATGGTATGCAAATGCTCCGAAGTCCTAGTGAACTAGTTGTGAAAGTGTCACTGATTTAATTATAGTATGGTTCAATTTGCTGAATTCGGGTTGTGGTCAACGCCTACTAAACATCCACAGTTCCTTTGGTGGCATGCACACAAGTTAGATGACCAGCAATGCGCACGAGATTTAATCCAGCTTAGACATATTATTCCGGGTCATGAGGTACCAACTATATCCCGGGAATGGAATGGACGATAGGCGAGAAGCCAAAGGATTTATCGGTTACCAAATGTGAATAAAAGTCAACAGGATAAGTGGGCAACGATATCTGCTTTTGGGACAGCGAGCCAAGCATTTTTGGGACTCACGTCGGTGCGCTTTTGGAAAACTGCACTGCCCATTTTAGCATGCGATAGGGTGCTAAACTAGTAACTGTAAACGTACAACGTAAAATAAACGGTTAATGAGGTGCGTCCTGCCCTTGAATTTTATGGGACCTCACGAACTGTTGAAGCCCAAGACTTGATGAGTTGGCCTTCTACGATTTAACCCGTTACCTTTTGCAGTATGACCTAACGGTGGTTTAGCTCACTGGGTCAGAGATCTTTCGACTATTAATTGCGGCATACAAAAGGCCTACAGTCCCTCTCAGTAGCCAGGACATCAATGCGTTAGGCCCCTAATCTTCGAATAATCTTCCTTTAAAAAGAACCCCCCCAGCAAATTAGATTATCATTTTCACTATCCCTGACATTCAGAAAATGAACGAATAAATTTTGTACAGCCCGAAAACTCACCTTAATGCTTGATCCCTACATGTTTATTATTCGAACATACGAACTTGACCTGAGATACTGGCAAGCAATTTAGGTTTCTTGTTCCAGTGGACAGCATCCATTGACGGATCCTCAGTAGCACCTGGAGCCTTTAAGGGTTGCGGTTGGCAGATGAAAGCAGCCAAGTCTTTGCCCTATGATTGTCTAGCTCCCTTTCAGCGTATGCCCCTATTGGGGATGATGTTTTGCTTTGTAGAAGTTCCAGACGTGCCGCTGAGCGTGATCAGATAATATTGATGATGACAAGATCAGAGATGCCATTGGGCCAATGAGAGTGTGTGCATATGAAGTGGGAGGTGGAAGTGTAAGTGGTCTAAAATGAAGTAACGCCCGGCAAAATTATCACTCAAGGCTAGACGATCTAGTCGACTGGTGACGTATGAAGTCGCCTGGAAAAGTGGAGCGCGTGCATAAAAGTTTACGAAAATGATCATGCTAGCTTGGAAGTAGAGAGTAATCAGAGGACAGTTTTACAACCTAGATTCTTCTGTGAGAAGACTAACAAACGACGGATAAAAGTCTTTGACAGACTTCAAAAAACGATAGGGATTTGGGTACAGAACTCGACGATGGACGGAGATGGAACGTCAGAAGTAGAATATAACGAGACCGTGAAAGAGTATACCGTCTAGTTTGGTGCCAATGCACCGACGGCGCCAGTCATGTAGAAGATAGTCCGCAAGCCCGGGGGTTGTGGAAAGCCAGGATGATAATGGAAGAACTAACCAGAGGAAGGCAGGTATCTGGCCCGTGAACGGACCACTTCTTAATGGGACGGCCATGAGGTATCGAAGTATAAATAGGAATATAGTAATAAATCTCTATTGGCTATGTAGCGGTGGTGATTATAGGGACCAGTAGCGAGCAGTGCTGACGATTGGGCACACGCATCAAATGAATTGAACGTGAACATCTGATAACGGCCCCTTCAAAAGGACGGTCACATGACAGCGACTAAAAATAAAACTGCACGAAACTGCTCTAGAACGAAGAAAGCAGATGAAACATTCGGTGTAGGCTGGAATAAAATGGATCGGTCGAAAGAATGGAGTAGTAATAACTCCAAGATATAATTTGGCAGAATCTGGTACACATCAAAAGAATAATGCACATGGAGATAGACAAGAATGCCGGGGTGATGCCAAGAAAGATTTCCGGGGGAAAGTTGGTAGAGGCATGGTCACGGTTTACTCGGTTGATCCTGATACGCCGACATGGAAGTGATAAACTGGGCTATAAGTCGGTCTGAAATATGAAGCTGCGGCGATAATAGAGTCAAGACGTAAAAGGGTGATGCCGCGGTAAAAGAAAGGTTAGTGAATACCTTTTGGTGTCCGATTATGCAGGTGGATCTTTCAATGGCGACAGAGAGACCAGAAGCAAGACCAGAGAGTCTGATGCTGAGAACGGAGATGGGGTGTTGGATATAAAGGTAAACAAGTCACTCAGCGAAGACAGTGTTAAGGGTTGGCGGTTAGAAGCTGGCAGAACTAGTTACGTAGCAAACGAATGACACGTCTGCAGATGGAGAGAGGCTGCCATAATGGTGATAAGGGAGGTTTCCCAGAGGAAACCTGTAGGCTTTCAGAAAAATGATCACGTTATAACAGGCCGGTAAAGATGTACCAAAATGTAAACGGTAGCTGGGCAATAAAACGACCTGGGATGCACAGCTACGACTGGCAAATAAGGGTGATGGTGGACAATAGGGAAGATAAGTGTGCACCTACCTACACACTTTCAATTCGCCCGGCCACGAAACCCCTGTTGACAAAGAAATTTATTTCATGGCCTTTGCCGAACTCGGGGAAAACAATCCACCACTGCCATTTGTTGGTGTAATGTGACGAACGCAAACATAGTAGGTAGATGAGTTATGTAGGGTTCCTTATTGAATTTACCTGCTCATGTGACAAAAAGCAATAAACAACAGTGCTTGTCGCTCTACCCCATGTAAGGCTTTCTGTATATTTTCCATAACCAGCCTGCAGAGCTAAGGGCCTTTTCGGGAATAAAACATGTTCACTTACAGCCTAAATCTGCCCTGCGTTTGGCGAATCCCTTCGAGATCACCCGCTAACGGTTCTCTAGTTCTGTTTTGGTTCTTTTTCTGAGCCTGCAGGGGCTACAGTCCATCGAGCTTTCTACGCTACATGTATGGCTGAACTCACTTTCCTCCTCAACCCTAACAGCACTGCCAAGCCCGTTTCAACATGCGCGCGGACTTACCTTCCGTAGTGGTCAATGTACTCCTAACGTCATCAATCGAATAACCGCTGTTGCTCTGGTGATTCAGTGATTCCTGCTGCATGCTCATTTCGTGATCGGCAATATCCTCTTTTCAGACATCGGTTATAGACCGTCCTCTCCTTACCGTTCCTTCACCACTTTTATTCTAGAACCCATCAGACTGTATCAGATAGCAAATCATCGCATTGCCTGGAAATAGGTGGTAACAAACACAGGCAGTGTCAATTGTGGTGAATACGAAAATTTACTCAGCATGAAGCTGGAGTTCCGCAAACTAATTACGACATATCAGGCCATCAGGCGATGATAAAAACCTATTGGAAGTTTCCCTTCATTTATGTTATTCCCCTGCTGCCTCTTAGGTAGCCAAACTTGTATAACCTTGTAGCAAGGGTGGAAAGCTGTGCCCGTGGTAATACAAAACCTGACAAGACATGTAGACATAACCCAATGGACCAGCAGAATCACACAAATTGTCTTAGATCCCATTTAGAGCTGGTTACTACCTGAATACACTGCCTGATTCCGTTTGTTTCGACAGTATAGTTTTCGTGGTTGAACCCATACGGGAAGGCCAAGAGAAGTTTCTTAACGGTCTGGAAGTTTCACACCATAAGTGCTCTAAAGCCGACTCATAAAGATAACTGCCAAACTTGCCGGGAAATGTGAATCACTGTTCACATCAATCTGGTCCTGGTATCAAGGTCACGTGAGTGCTTCACGTTAATCTCTTGTATTTTCCTCCCAATATGGGCATAGAATCCAAAACTGAGTTTTCTCTCCCGCTTTGTAAAAAGGATTAAAGCAGTATTTAAGAGACTCATTAGCCTGAGTTTTCTGTGGCGCATTTTGCGTAGTGTTCTGAGGCAAAAGGAAGCGGTAAATATCAGGTAAGTCACGGAAAAGTACAACAACTACAAGTTTAAGAGGTGGAAGACCTAGCGTTATGGGATGATATCAGGCGCATTACGCCTAGAAGGCCCTTCTAGGATCCTCAACCTTAATCCAGCTCAAGAATATTCCTCTACCCCCTTGGACATAGGGCAGTGACAGTTTTCAGCTAGGCTAGTACCACGAGATATTAGGGTTGCATTACAAGCCCTACTGGAGGGAGCATGCAAAAACTTCATCAGGGACTTTCAATCACGAGGCTCTCTGTTACGAACATGGGTTTTTCTAGTATCAGAGTTTGGTATGTGGTGATTCGCGAAGGGCGCAAAAAGACGTGCAGAGTAAGTGTGTCCCTCAAAAAATTGCCCAGTTGGAGGTAGATATATCACACAAACCAACATTGTTTATTTGGGTGAGAATTAGATGGGAAATGTTCACAGCTAGAAAATGAAGACGTCCCCGAATTTCATGGGAACAACCCACCCGGGGTGGCAACAGTTTTCAGGTCAGGTCGGGTGGTAATTGGTACCACTTCTGATTGTTCACAACTGCGACTCTGGATTTTACAGTATCCGAGTAACACCACGCTAACTTAAGCATACGATGGAACAGCTTCCAGACGGAGACTCCCTCGTCAGTTCTTATCTACTGTGTGCATCCGCGGCTGATAACCGGTAACACATTCTTTGCAGTCCTCGTTGTTTTCACTGGAGGACCTCCCTTCACTGCTCTTATCATTTTACGCAAAGCTCGAAATCCGTACATATCCAATAACTTCAGGCCCACTAGCCAGCAGAAGCCCTTTGATAATCATCTGAGCATGGCCCATCTATCACTACCATCTAAAGAACTTTTTGCGTCATGGCTGCTTCTAAGCTATACGTCACTAGCTCGCCCTACCCTCCCGCCAGCAACTGAACCTGCTACGTACTATACTCTCCCCTACACCATATATCACTCACCATTGTAGTCCACTCACAAACAGAGAATCCTTGCGGACGCGGTGCTTACGCAGTGTCCACAACACTACCAGGCGGGAACAGTATAGCTAAGCCCACAGCAGGAGTCTTCCGTCCAAGCTTTTGTCATTCAAAGCTTATAAGTCAAAATCCTTGTTACCATATGAGAAATGTGCTAGCAACTTATAAAGTGAAGCTCTGTCCTTGCTACAATAAAAAAGCCCACGCAGTTTACAAAATTGCCATCGTTCGCTATTAGAAGCCACAGCTGGAACGACTTGCAGGCTGCAGATCCCTCCGTTTCTTCTAGTTCCTCAATAATCCTTCATCGCCCATTGGACCACTTGACCGAATCCATTGACTAAGGCTCTGAAATGACCGAGCTTAGGTTAATTTATGGAGGTGTTTTACATGATAACAGCTTCCATTCAAAGTCACTTATGGTGGATTTTGGCTATCTCCACATCTTTCGGTACTTCTTAGTCGATTTTCACACGGAGAATCTGGCACATCTACTCACTTCCTGGCACGCCACCTGCGAGATCGTACTTTATTCGGCACATGCAGACTGAAGACATGACCAAGTCAGCTACTTGCTGTGCAATGTTACTCCCAAGACGCAATCAAACTAACTCCGCACCCTGGTATTTCCGTACTGCGCGGGGATCAGCATCCACTCCGTCACAGCATCTACCAACACACACGACATTCCCGGATCACTAAGCTTTACTTTCTCACATAGGTAAAAACAAAGATAATAAGTCATCCAACAGCGCAAAGGCATTTCACTCGACGTTATCTTCGTGTTTCTCCCTTTTTCTCTTTCCTTGAACACCGAGAACTGTTATCCACATGGCTGCAGTCAAGCTTATGCGGATACTATTAAATTGCCCTTCATGAACGTTTATTCAGTTACAAATCCAGCGACTATCGGTGCCGTCCATATAAGCTGACTCATTTCTTTATTTCCCCATGGTGAGCTTTCCATATCTCAGACTCTTATTTAAGTAGCAGTAACATTTGCCGCCATAGGATCATCGACTCCCCCAGACCCCGTCAATGGCCTAGTTTAGTTCAAACGAGCAGTCGTCCCCCAAACTCGTTTCCATCGTTCTTTTGTTGTTAGCCTTCCACGGTTACACCTCTTGCACCAAGATTGCAAATAACCTTGTCCTTACCATTCACTAAATCTGAATCTCAGACTGATCCGCGTTTATCGTGTATACCTAAGTCTTTTTGCTTCATTAGAATTTCGTTAAACTTTGTCATCCTGCTGCTGAATTGTGAAAATCCTATTATTCGGCCTTGTGAACATTTTGTGTTGCTGGGTGCAGCTGTAAAATCGGATCGCGCTTCCAAGCGCGCATCTCATCCATGGCTGAGAAGTGTATTGTTATTATCAGTACTGATAAAGCGGAGTAATTCTTCAAAATCTTCCAAACTTTGGAGCGACTCCAGACACAAATTGGTCAGGGGAGCCAGGATTCGACCGTCTGCAAGCAGGGTAGTCAGTGGCGTTTAACTGGTGAAAGTCAATTAGGATTATAGCCCAAGAACGCGCAAGAAACGGCCACGTGTCCACGAACATCATATACACCACCCAGAGTTAGGTACTGAATAGTTGAGTTTACCCGAAATAATTTTTTCAGTGAATTTTCACATACGTAAGCTCGGTCATCTCCAAGTCTCTATAGACCTGCCAAGAGTATTCATGTCGAGCCGGCCAGACCAGGTCGGACAACAGAGCGTGATGCTGCAAAACGAGTTCAGATTTTGCATCGGAGAACCTCAGTTTCTCGAGGTAATCCGACAGCAAAAGTACTCACATGGTATCTTGGGTCTGAAAATTGCTCTTTCGGGGAGAAATGTTTGGATCGCCTCCATAACAGGCACTGAATACCGGTAGTGGAAGAGCTGAACAGTAAAATTCCGTAAGAATTTTCACCGTATTGAGGAAACGAAACTAGACAGAATGAAATGGAGTGGTATAGTTGAAGGTTAGACGGACAGAAGGAATACAAACGAGGGGAATGAGCTGTAAGGTTTTGCTCGCCAGAGAAAACGTTCGACAAAGTGGAGAATGTTTAACGGGTTAACGCCTGTTATTTTGTCCTGCATTCCTCTGTCCTGGTTGCGTCCGCCATCAGAATCGACTTGGCAACCACCTACGCCCGTGCTCTAGCGTGGCTAAGTAGGACCCATTGTAAATGGTCGAGGGAACCAAACCAGACTAAGATGTGCGGCTTCTACGGACAAGGAACTACTGATCGGAGCTGCTTCAAAAGGCCAAGTGGCCATAAATCAATCGTAAAAGTCTGATCTGATGGCGACTGGATGACGCCTTGCCGACGGGGAATCTCAAGTATCGGCAGTTCGAGGTTTCCTTTTATGTTGGTTATTCATAGCGCTAGGGTTAGTACAGTGTGTGTGACTGGTATTGGTAATAACTGGTTTTCCTTCCCTTTTTGTGAGTATCTGTTCACCACATGCAAGCAAAGCTAGTCGATCATTTCACGAGCAGAGCTCATCGCAAGCGACCAGGTTTTAAATCATCCAAACCTTTGATGAACAATTCAAGGGTAATTCAAGGAGCTTACCTCTAATTATTTTCCGCCTACATTAGTGACCTCTTATCCACTGCCCGTGCTTACTTATCTAAGTATGCTGATGATGTGGTCCTTTTTAAGCTACTTCCGTAACCCAGGGCTTTATCGATTTTCCTCCAGCAACTTAGCCCATATTTTCCACCCCTCTGTTCAATCCGGCGTAATTTTGAATTCGTCCAAATGCTTTGAATAAACATTTACTCCTCATTCGGCTTATCCTAACGATCCATCTGCTATTTCTGCAAAACCACCAGGTAAAGAGAGTTTTGACAAGTGTCTAGGAATCACTATAAACGCGAATTTGCGGTGATCACCGAGCATTTTACACTGCACGGAAAGCAACGCTGGCAATCGTGCCAGGTTTCAAAGTTTAGTCATTTCGATTTAGAACCACGTGCCTTTTCGCTTCTCGATTGGTTAGCTGTTTGTCCTGTTCTAATTTACTGCTCCTCTGTTATTTTTGCCTGCCTACTAGAGGAGGATTTGAAAAGTCTTCCTCGAGGCCTACAGATCGTAGGCCGGGCATTTTTCAAGCCCTTGACTGAAATACCTGCTTAGCTGTGCGGACCACACCCGGTCACAGGTGTAAAGTCAACTCGCATAGTCTTCGCAGACAGCACTCACCCCTTCTACGGTGATCTGTTTTAACTTTACTCTCTGGCATCTACAAGTTCCTTCTACCGACAGATATCCCCTCTTGACATCATCTGCAGAGCTTTCGATGTTTTCCATCACTGCTCCCAGGGACTAGGTGCTGAAATGCGCGCGTTCGTCTGCGATCATCATCACATCCCCAATCTGGAATGATCTTGTCTTGACCAGCCACTTCTGTCGAGTCTGCAAAGCCGGTAGGTACTGCCGCAGCCATCGCCTCCAAAAAACCTTGCCAAGATAGTTTGCCTGCTTCCATCCGTGGAGGTAGCTCCCAAGAAGGTTTACCGGCCCTTGGAAACCCTCGTTCGGCCTTAACGTCGGTAAGTCGTTCCGGATGAGCGCCAGATTGGCGGGGTCGCCGTTCATTACTGGAGCCAGGGGGCGGTTGTTCAGAATTCTCTCCACCTCAGTCATGACGGTGTTCAGCATCTCGTCGTCGGGCGGCTGTTGCTCCATGATCGACAGCAATATCCGTCTGGCGGACCGGATCATGCGTTCCTATACGCCGCAGCGGTGACTGGCCTGAGGGGGATTGAAATGCCATCGTATGCCGTAAGCCGCGGTTCGATCCTGTGGTTCGTCCCTGTTTGTGTTCTTGTGCCAAAGCTGCAATTCCCGGTGAGCGCCCACAAAGTTCGACCCATTAACTGAGTATCTATAGGCCAGTGCGCCTCTTCGGTTGCTAAATCTCTGCAAAGAATCGTCGTCATCGAATGTGCGACTTCTAGGTGTACCGCACGTGATTTCATGCACGTCATGATACATCCGTATCGCTTTTCTAATCTTTTCCCGCACTTGATCCACAAGGACCCGAAATAGTCCAACCCGGTGTCACTGAACGGCCACCATCCCGTAGTCACCCTGCATTCTGGTAGTGGGGCTATGAGTTGTTTACCCGCCGTGGCATTGCTTCTCCTACATTGCACACAACCTCGGATTACGCGTTTTACAGTCGCTTTTCCTCTCAGCTACCAAAAATGCTTTCGGATGACGCTCGTCACGTGACATTTTCCCGTATGTTCTTCCACGGAGTGGACCTTTTGGATCATTAGCTCTGCCAAAGGTTGTTGAGCCGGCAGCAGTATAGGGCACTTTGTGTCGAAGCTCAGGTGGGAGTTGGTCAGCCTACCATCCACCCGCAGCAGTCCATCAATGAGTTTGTGGTTTAAATGTTTTAATTCGCCTCTTGGAGATGATATTTCCTTGCTGATTGGTCCCAATTCTTCCGCCCTGTAGGGGTTTCGGGCGAAAGCCCCGCGTTGTATCACTCAGATGTGCGATGAGGTTTTCCGTTTCCCTCCCATTTTGAGCGGGGATTCGACGAAATACACTCGGCAGTGGTGGGTGCATAACTGGTGTGCATAACATCGAAAGAATTCTGGACGCTCGATTGGCCGTGGCCATTACCTGTCCTGTGCAGACTGAACTGAACTGAACTGAAGAAAATATCGTATTCTGCAGCTTGTAGCTCATCGGGACTTATCGGACCGACTCGTATCCAGCCTAAGGGGCGTAGCACTTTCATGACTAGTGAAATTCTCTTGAACCTAGTTAACCAAACAAGCGAACGAAGCGTCTTCATCCGGGAGGAAAATCTGACCAGTCGTGATAGAATGAACGTCGCTTCGACGACGTTGGCCGCTGTCACTGAGACTTTGACCTGTTCAACTTCCTTAGGGGGTTTCAATTCGAACACGGGCCAGTCCCGTTTAGGCACTTGCGGGAAGGTTGGCCCTCTCGTCCACGTGTCTAGTTGCCTGAAGTTGGTCGCACCTCGGGAGCACAGATCGGCTGGATTATCGCCAGACCTGACATGATTCCACTGGTGCGTGGCTGATTCATCGTGGATAATCGTGAGCCGGTTAGCAACGAAAGTACTAAACCGGCTCCGGACGTTGTTGATATAGTAAAGTACTATCGTTGAATCCGTCCAGAAGCTCACCGACCAAATGTAGAGATCGAAACATCTCTTCAGAACTTGCACCACCCTGACTGCCAACACGGCTGCACTGAGTTCAAGGAGTGGGACCGAGACCGACTTCAGTGGAGCAACGCGAGCTTTGGCGAACAGGATCCTCGTGGTATATTGTCCATCTCCTGCGCACCATCGTCCGTACACCACAGCTCCATAACCTACTTTGGATGCATTGGAAAAGGCATGTAGTTCTCCTGTCGGTGTCGCATGACCAGGAGTCAGGCATCGTGGGACCCTTAGGCCCAATAATTCCTTCAAGGTGTTCAGAAATTCTTCCCAGTCCAGCCGGTCTTCTCGGTCCAATGGCTGGTCCCAATCGACTTTCCTACAGCAGAGCCGCAGCGGCAGGATTCTTCCGGGTAACGGCCGGGGAGAGGCGAAACCGAGCTGATCGAACAAGCTAAAGACAGCTGGTAGTATGCCACGACGGGCTACTGGCAGCTCGGGAACGTTTAGCTCGAAAACAAAGTCGTCCGTTTCCACATCCCATTGTATTCCTAAAGTGCGTTCGGTAGGGAGTGGATAGCCGTCCAAATCTCTAACTCTTTCGGCCCTCTCGTGGTACGGAAAGACCTCGAGCACTTCCGAGGCGTTCGACATCCATTTTGTTAGATAGAAGCCGCCCTCTTCTAGCAATCTTGTTAGGCCTCTGAACTGCGCTAGGGCTGGTTCTATATCATTGGATGACCCAAGATAGTCGTCGACGTAGAAATTTCCGCTGAAGCTAACTACCGCCGACCGATGGACCAAATCTCCATGTTTGCTCGCGGATTCCCGAAGGGCCTAGTTCGCACAGAACAGTGATGATATGGCTCCGAAGGGGTGGACGGTCATCCTATAATTAACCACTGCGTTGTCCCGGTCTTTCTCTTCCCACCACAGGAAACGCAACGCATCTCGTTTTTCTGCTGATATTTTCACCTGGTGAAACATTTCCCTGATATCGGCGGACAAGGCCACTCTACCCACTCTGAAACGACAAAAAACTTCGATTAGTGGTGTAGCCCAGTCAGGTCTTTGCAGCAGGCGATCGTTTAACGACTTGCCCTGGAACTTGGCTGCACAGTCGAAAACCGCCAGCAGTTTTTCCAGTTTCTAGGGGTTGATAGCCGGGTGGTGAGGTAGATGCCAGATACCATTTCGACCGTCCGTGTTGGAAGGCACATTTTCAACGTAGCCGAGAGCTTCGTTTCGCCTTTTCAATTCTGAGTATCGTTCCTACAGATCCTGGTCTCGGAAGAAGCTTCTCTGCAGTCATAGTTGTCGTTGAAGACCATAGTTCCTGTTATCATCCCAAGGGTTACCTGGTGTGCTCCATGGGAGGGGAACCTCGAACCGCTTTTTAAGGCCTCTAGTGCCTTGCCGCACTGTTCGCAAAGCGAAATGATCCTCTTAAGACGACGATGGTCTTTTGTCTTCGATGTCATGAAACCTCTTTTCATACAGCCGCTGCAGGTGATACTCTATGCGGTCCTTTTCGGTGGATAAATAATTCACGGAACCCTTCCCCTACTTGACCATGTAACATGGGATGGATGTCACATGGTCAAGTAGGGCGAAGGGTTCCGTGAATTATTTATCCACCGAAAAGGACCGCATAGAGTAACACTTGCAGCGGCTGTATGAAAAGGAGTTTCGTGACATTGGAGACGAAAGACCGACGTTGTCTCAAGAGGATCACTTCGCTCTACAAACGGTGCGCCAAGGCACTAGAGGCCTGAAAAAACAGTTCCAGGTTCCCCTCCCATGGCGCACACCGGTCGACCCGTGGACTGACAACAGAAACTATGTTCTCCAACGATTACTACGACTAAAAGAACGCTTCATTCGAGACCAGAATCTGTGGGAACGATACGCGGATTTGATGAAGCGAAACGAGACCCTCGGTTACGTTGAAAAGGTGCCTGTTAACACCGACAGCAAAAGAGGTATCTGGTATCTGCCTCACCATCCGGTTATCAACCCCAAGAAACCCAATAAACTGCGGGTGGTTTTCGACTGTGCGGCTAAGTTTCAGGGCAAGTCGTTAAGCGATCGCCTACTACAGGGGCCTGACTGGACCACACCACTGATCGATGTTTTGTGCCGTTTCAGATTGGGTAAAGTGGCTTTATCTGCCGATATCAGGGAAATGTTCAATCAGGTGAAGATCTCGGTAGGAGAACGAGATGCTTTGCGTTTCCTGTGGTGGGAGGGGAGCGACCGGGACAACGCAGTGGTGAATTATAGGATGACCGTCCACCCCTTCGGAGCCATATCGTCACCATTTTGTGCAAACTACGCCCTCCAAGAATCAGCGAACAAACATGGCGATCTAGTACATCGGACGGTGGTAGAAAGCGTCAGCAGGAACTTCTACGTCGACGACTACCTTGGGTCATTCGATGATGTGGAATCAGCTTTAGAGCAGTTCAGGCGTCTGACGAGATTGCTGGAAGAGGGCAGCTCCCATCTAACTAAATGGATGTCGAACGCTTCAGAAGTGCTGAAGGTCATCCCGTATCACGAAAAGGCCGAAAGTGTAGGAGATTTGGACGGCTCTCCACTTCCTATCGAGCGCACTTTAGGGATACAATGGGACGCGGAAACGGACGATTTTCTTTTCGAACTGAACGTTCCCGAGCTGCCAATAACCCGTCGTGGCATACTATCTGCCGTCTCAAGTTTGTTCGACCCGCTCGGTTTCGTCTCACCATGGCTGCTACCCGGAAAGATCTTGCTGCAGCGGCTGTGCCGTAAGAAAGTTGATTGGGACCAGTCACTGGACCGAAAAGACCGGCTGGACTGGGAAGAATTTCTGAACACCTTGAAGAAATTAGGGGACATAAGAATCCCACGATGTTTGACCCCTGGCCATACGACACGGGCTGGAGAACTACATGCCTTTTCCGATGCATCCAAAGTAGGTTATGGAGCTGTGGTGTACGGACGATGGTGCGCAGGAGATGGACAATATACCACGAGGATCCTGTTCGCCAAAGCTCGCGTTGCTCCACTGAAGTCGGTCTCGGTCCCACTCCTTGAACTCAGTGCAGCCGTGTTGGCAGTCAGGGTGGTGCAAGTTCTGAAGAGATGTTTCGATCTCTACATTTGGTCGGTGAGCTTCTGGACGGATTCAACGATAGTACTTTACTATATCAACAACGTCCGGAGCCGGTTTAGTACTTTCGTTGCTAACCGGCTCACGATTATCCACGATGAATCAGCCACGCACCAGTGGAATCATGTCAGGTCTGGCGATAATCCGGCCGACCTGTGCTCCCGAGGTGCGACCAACTTCAGGCAACTAGACACGTGGACGAGAGGGCCAAACTTCCTGCACTTGCCCAAACAGGACTGGCCCGTGTTCAAATTAAAACCCCCTACGGAATTGGAACTGGAGATCAAAGGCGTCGTGATGGTGGCCAACGTCGTCGAAGCGTCATCCATTCTATCGCGACTGGTCAGATTTTCCTCCCGGATGAAGACGCTTCGTTCGCTAGTTTGGTTAACCAGGTTCAAGAGAAATTTACTAGTCATGAAAGGGCTACGGCCCTCAGGTCGGATACGGGTCGGCCCGATAGGTCCCGATGAGCTACAAGCGGCAGAGTACGATATTTTCAGGATGATACAACGCGAGGCCTTCGCCCGAGAACTCAAGAGGGCGGAAGAAGTGGGGCCGACCAATAAAGACATGCCATCTCCAAGAGGCGAGCTGAAGCGTTTAAACCCCAAACTCATCGACAGACTGCTGCGGGTGGATGGTAGGCTGACCAACGCCCACCTGAACTTCGACACAAAGTATCGTATACTGCTGCCTGCGAGACAACCTGTAGTAGAGCTAATGATTCAACACGTCCACGCCGTGGAGGGACATGCCGGGGAAAGTCACGTGACGAGCGTCATCCGAAAGCGCCTTTGGTTTCTGAGAGGACGAGAGACTGTAAAACGCGTAATCCGACGGTGTGTGCAATGCAGGAGACTCAATGCCACAGCAGGCAAACAACTCATGGCCCCACTATTAGAATGCAGGGTGACTACGGGATGGTGGCCGTTCAGTGACACCGGGTTGGACTATTTCGGGTCCTTGTGGATCAAGTGCGGGAAAAGATTAGAAAAGCGATACGGATGTATCATGACGTGCATGAAATCACGTGCGGTACACCTAGAAGTCGCACATTCGATGACGACCGATTCGTTTCTACGGGCCTTGCAAAGATTTATCAACCGAAGAGGCGTACCGGCCGATATATACTCAGTTAATGGGTCGAACTTTGTGGGCGCTCACCGGGAATTGCAGCGTTGGCACAAGAACACAAACAGGGACGAACTGCAGAATCGAACCGTGGCCTACGGCATACGATGGCATTTCAACCCCCCACAGGCCAGCCACCGAGGCGGCATATGGGAACGCATGATCCGGTCCGCCAGACGGATATTGCTGTCAATCATGGAGCAGCAGCCGCCCGACGACGAGACGCTGAACACCGTCATGACTGAGGTGGAGCGAATCCTGAACAACCGCCCCCTGGTTCCAGTAATGAACGGCGACCCCACCCACCTGGCGCTTACCCCAAACGACTTATTGACGCTAAGGTCGAACGAGGGTTTCCAAGGGCCGGTAAACCTTCGTGGGAGCTACCTCCACGGGTGGAAGCAAGTGAACTATCTGGCCAAGGTCTTCTGGAGGCGATGGCTACGGGAGTACCTACCGGCTTTGTAGACTCGACAGAAGTGGCTGGCCAAAACAAGACCATTCAAAGTTGGGGACGTGGTTATGATCGCCGACGAACGCGCACATTTTAGCGCTTGGTCTTTGGGAGTAGTTATGGAAACCATCAAAACCACTGACGGAATGAAAGGAACGGCGAAGGTGAAGACAGCTAGCGGAGTGCTCATTCGTGACATACGCAGTATTAATCTACTCGAGAGCGAAGACGGAGGAGCTGATAACCATGAGGCCTAGTAAACCTTTTTCACACCAGTAATCGAGGTGGATAAAGAAACACCGTATATACCACACGGTCTCCGTCAAACACGTTAAGGTGCTCGCGGTCTTTCGTTGACATTACAGAAGGTTCTTTCCGATATGTGGTGATGAATGCGATCCCATTGTACATCCCGATACATACACACATGCACGGCGCACTCTACATCCCGTAAACCCATCAAACATATGACAATGTTCGTTGTTTGCCTTTTGTTGACGCTACCGAATGCCCCTTGCATATGTGGAAGTAGCGGAGCTCAGGTCACACACACATGCTACATTTACTCGTTTTCTTGCCACGCGGTCCTTTGTTGACATTGCAGAAAGTCCTCCTTTGATGTGTAGTCATACCTGTGATTTCATTGTAACCCCGGCACACACACACACTCAAGCACGTACATCCAGGACCGGACGGCCCCTTACGAGGACAACGTCTTTGTGACCATTCACGCCCGCCATCGGTCATTTGGTCTTGTGGAAGATGTAGACTAGCCTCACGTCTATGTAGCCAATGGATTAGGTGCGACCAGTAGTAGAACGTTGACGACGAGCATTAGACGCGCGCACTGACAGCAGGGCCTAGGCAGGTAGGAAGAATCAGTACCTTTATACCAAACCTTTGACTCTGCTAAGGATCCAGGAGGATTTTGTTGGGCGGTGTAACAGCCGGTCGTGGAAAATCCCCTTTTTTCCCTCGCGATTCAGTGTTTTTCCCAACATCACTCATTTGCCTACACTATTGACTTGTCTTTACGAACTGGTTGTTTTTCTGGACCAATTGTTGTTTGTTCGCGCCCAGAGCGCTACTTTGACACATCCTTGTTCAGGACCTGCGTGACGCACGTGCTGTCTGCTCACACGCTGCTATTCGGTTTCTCGTTGTTGGGTCCTTGTGATCGTATTATTGAGGTTTGTATATTGTTTATGTCATTGTTTATTGTAATAATCTAGTATCGTAGAATATCACGGATAATCGTCTTTTGATTTCGGGATCCGTTGCGAATTTGGCTACGCATTGCTCAAACGTTCGTAACAGCGGTGGCCCACTCTCTGTTCAAGTACACAATGTGACTCTGGCATGTTGTAACGAACGTTCGAGCAATGCGTAGCCAAATTCGCAACGGATCCCGAAATCAAAAGACGATTATCCGTGATATTCTACGATACTAGATTATTACAATAAACAATGACATAAACAATATACAAACCTCAATAATACGATCACAAGGACCCAACAACGAGAAACCGAATAGCAGCGTGTGAGCAGACAGCACGTGCGTCACGCAGGTCCTGAACAAGGATGTGTCAAAGTAGCGCTCTGGGCGCGAACAAACAACAATTGGTCCAGAAAAACAACCAGTTCGTAAAGACAAGTCAATAGTGTAGGCAAATGAGTGATGTTGGGAAAAACACTGAATCGCGAGGGAAAAAAGGGGATTTTCCACGACCGGCTGTTACACCGCCCAACAAAATCCTCCTGGATCCTTAGCAGAGTCAAAGGTTTGGTATAAAGGTACTGATTCTTCCTACCTGCCTAGGCCCTGCTGTCAGTGCGCGCGTCTAATGCTCGTCGTCAACGTTCTACTACTGGTCGCACCTAATCCATTGGCTACATAGACGTGAGGCTAGTCTACATCTTCCACAAGACCAAATGACCGATGGCGGGCGTGAATGGTCACAAAGACGTTGTCCTCGTAAGGGGCCGTCCGGTCCTGGATGTACGTGCTTGAGTGTGTGTGTGTGCCGGGGTTACAATGAAATCACAGGTATGACTACACATCAAAGGAGGACTTTCTGCAATGTCAACAAAGGACCGCGTGGCAAGAAAACGAGTAAATGTAGCATGTGTGTGTGACCTGAGCTCCGCTACTTCCACATATGCAAGGGGCATTCGGTAGCGTCAACAAAAGGCAAACAACGAACATTGTCATATGTTTGATGGGTTTACGGGATGTAGAGTGCGCCGTGCATGTGTGTATGTATCGGGATGTACAATGGGATCGCATTCATCACCACATATCGGAAAGAACCTTCTGTAATGTCAACGAAAGACCGCGAGCACCTTAACGTGTTTGACGGAGACCGTGTGGTATATACGGTGTTTCTTTATCCACCTCGATTACTGGTGTGAAAAAGGTTTACTAGGCCTCATGGTTATCAGCTCCTCCGTCTTCGCTCTCGAGTAGATTAATACTGCGTATGTCACGAATGAGCACTCCGCTAGCTGTCTTCACCTTCGCCGTTCCTTTCATTCCGTCAGTGGTTTTGATGGTTTCCATAACTACTCCCAAAGACCAAGCGCTGAAATGTGCGCGTTCGTCGGCGATCATAACCACGTCCCCAACTTTGAATGGTCTTGTTTTGGCCAGCCACTTCTGTCGAGTCTGCAAAGCCGGTAGGTACTCCCGTAGCCATCGCCTCCAGAAGACCTTGGCCAGATAGTTCACTTGCTTCCACCCGTGGAGGTAGCTCCCACGAAGGTTTACCGGCCCTTGGAAACCCTCGTTCGACCTTAGCGTCAATAAGTCGTTTGGGGTAAGCGCCAGGTGGGTGGGGTCGCCGTTCATTACTGGAACCAGGGGGCGGTTGTTCAGGATTCGCTCCACCTCAGTCATGACGGTGTTCAGCGTCTCGTCGTCGGGCGGCTGCTGCTCCATGATTGACAGCAATATCCGTCTGGCGGACCGGATCATGCGTTCCCATATGCCGCCTCGGTGGCTGGCCTGTGGGGGGTTGAAATGCCATCGTATGCCGTAGGCCACGGTTCGATTCTGCAGTCCGTCCCTGTTTGTGTTCTTGTGCCAACGCTGCAATTCCCGGTGAGCGCCCACAAAGTTCGACCCATTAACTGAGTATATATCGGCCGGTACGCCTCTTCGGTTGATAAATCTTTGCAAGGCCCGTAGAAACGAATCGGTCGTCATCGAATGTGCGACTTCTAGGTGTACCGCACGTGATTTCATGCACGTCATGATACATCCGTATCGCTTTTCTAATCTTTTCCCGCACTTGATCCACAAGGACCCGAAATAGTCCAACCCGGTGTCACTGAACGGCCACCATCCCGTAGTCACCCTGCATTCTAATAGTGGGGCCATGAGTTGTTTGCCTGCTGTGGCATTGAGTCTCCTGCATTGCACACACCGTCGGATTACGCGTTTTACAGTCTCTCGTCCTCTCAGAAACCAAAGGCGCTTTCGGATGACGCTCGTCACGTGACTTTCCCCGGCATGTCCCTCCACGGCGTGGACGTGTTGAATCATTAGCTCTACTACAGGTTGTCTCGCAGGCAGCAGTATACGATACTTTGTGTCGAAGTTCAGGTGGGCGTTGGTCAGCCTACCATCCACCCGCAGCAGTCTGTCGATGAGTTTGGGGTTTAAACGCTTCAGCTCGCCTCTTGGAGATGGCATGTCTTTATTGGTCGGCCCCACTTCTTCCGCCCTCTTGAGTTCTCGGGCGAAGGCCTCGCGTTGTATCATCCTGAAAATATCGTACTCTGCCGCTTGTAGCTCATCGGGACCTATCGGGCCGACCCGTATCCGACCTGAGGGCCGTAGCCCTTTCATGACTAGTAAATTTCTCTTGAACCTGGTTAACCAAACTAGCGAACGAAGCGTCTTCATCCGGGAGGAAAATCTGACCAGTCGCGATAGAATGGATGACGCTTCGACGACGTTGGCCACCATCACGACGCCTTTGATCTCCAGTTCCAATTCCGTAGGGGGTTTTAATTTGAACACGGGCCAGTCCTGTTTGGGCAAGTGCAGGAAGTTTGGCCCTCTCGTCCACGTGTCTAGTTGCCTGAAGTTGGTCGCACCTCGGGAGCACAGGTCGGCCGGATTATCGCCAGACCTGACATGATTCCACTGGTGCGTGGCTGATTCATCGTGGATAATCGTGAGCCGGTTAGCAACGAAAGTACTAAACCGGCTCCGGACGTTGTTGATATAGTAAAGTACTATCGTTGAATCCGTCCAGAAGCTCACCGACCAAATGTAGAGATCGAAACATCTCTTCAGAACTTGCACCACCCTGACTGCCAACACGGCTGCACTGAGTTCAAGGAGTGGGACCGAGACCGACTTCAGTGGAGCAACGCGAGCTTTGGCGAACAGGATCCTCGTGGTATATTGTCCATCTCCTGCGCACCATCGTCCGTACACCACAGCTCCATAACCTACTTTGGATGCATTGGAAAAGGCATGTAGTTCTCCTGTCGGTGTCGCATGACCAGGAGTCAGGCATCGTGGGACCCTTAGGCCCAATAATTCCTTCAAGGTGTTCAGAAATTCTTCCCAGTCCAGCCGGTCTTCTCGGTCCAATGGCTGGTCCCAATCGACTTTCCTACAGCAGAGCCGCAGCGGCAGGATTCTTCCGGGTAACGGCCGGGGAGAGGCGAAACCGAGCTGATCGAACAAGCTAAAGACAGCTGGTAGTATGCCACGACGGGCTACTGGCAGCTCGGGAACGTTTAGCTCGAAAACAAAGTCGTCCGTTTCCACATCCCATTGTATTCCTAAAGTGCGTTCGGTAGGGAGTGGATAGCCGTCCAAATCTCTAACTCTTTCGGCCCTCTCGTGGTACGGAAAGACCTCGAGCACTTCCGAGGCGTTCGACATCCATTTTGTTAGATAGAAGCCGCCCTCTTCTAGCAATCTTGTTAGGCCTCTGAACTGCGCTAGGGCTGGTTCTATATCATTGGATGACCCAAGATAGTCGTCGACGTAGAAATTTCCGCTGAAGCTAACTACCGCCGACCGATGGACCAAATCTCCATGTTTGCTCGCGGATTCCCGAAGGGCCTAGTTCGCACAGAACAGTGATGATATGGCTCCGAAGGGGTGGACGGTCATCCTATAATTAACCACTGCGTTGTCCCGGTCTTTCTCTTCCCACCACAGGAAACGCAACGCATCTCGTTCTCCTACCGAGATCTTCACCTGATTGAACATTTCCCTGATATCGGCAGATAAAGCCACTTTACCCAATCTGAAACGGCACAAAACATCGATCAGTGGTGTGGTCCAGTCAGGCCCCTGTAGTAGGCGATCGCTTAACGACTTGCCCTGAAACTTAGCCGCACAGTCGAAAACCACCCGCAGTTTATTGGGTTTCTTGGGGTTGATAACCGGATGGTGAGGCAGATACCAGATACCTCTTTTGCTGTCGGTGTTAACAGGCACCTTTTCAACGTAACCGAGGGTCTCGTTTCGCTTCATCAAATCCGCGTATCGTTCCCACAGATTCTGGTCTCGAATGAAGCGTTCTTTTAGTCGTAGTAATCGTTGGAGAACATAGTTTCTGTCGTCAGTCCACGGGTCGACCGGTGTGCGCCATGGGAGGGGAACCTGGAACTGTTTTTTCAGGCCTCTAGTGCCTTGGCGCACCGTTTGTAGAGCGAAGTGATCCTCTTGAGACAACGTCGGTCTTTCGTCTCCGATGCCATGATACCTCTTCTCATACAGCCGCTGCAGGTGATACTCTATGCGGTCCTTTTCGGTGGATAAATAATTCACGGAACCCTTCGCCCTACTTGACCATGTGACATCCATCCCAGAGCCGTGCGTACGGCATAAGGTGCCTGGCGGTCGCCCACTCTCTGGTCAAGCACCCAATGCGCCTCTGGCACGTCGCAGCCGATGAGGAGATCCACTTCATCATCTTCCCAGTCTACAACGGTTACATCCTGCAGGTGGGGCCACCGAGTAAAGATTGCGTTCACCGACCTTGGTGCTCGCATGGGGAGATCCGCTAACGTGAATGCCTCCGTTGGTTCAATTTCCTCGTTAGTGTCTAGAGAGATGAGTTGCAGCCTTAATCTACCGGCAGTCATTACCTGTGTTCCGCCCACCGTGCTCACTGCTAACGACGTCGCACCTTTAGCCAGTTGGTGTTTGTCGGAAAACCGCTCTTTCACTAAAGTGGTGTCGGATCCACTATCAACGAAAGCCAACGCCTTGACTATCCCAGTCGGAGTCACTACTCCCACGGCCACTACGCCTAAACGCACCGGTTTACTGGCAGATCGTGACGTTGAACAAATCACGCTGGGTTTGGTACTCGCCTCGGATATGGTTACTCTCGCCTGATGCAGCAGCCGATGGTGTCTGCCCGTGCAGCCCTCGTAACCACATCGATTCCTTGTCCTACAGGCTGCTGCCCGGTGCGTGGTGTTGAGACAGATAAAGCATGCTCCTGCCATCCTCGCCATTCCCCACCGTTCGTATATTGTGGCGTTGCCGAACTTGGGGCATTCTGGTAGTCCATGGCTAATACCACAGTATCTGCAATTGTGTTTCGCCGTAGCATCTCGTGAAATGCCGTGTGTATTGGTCCAAGGCTGGTTCTTTGGATGTTCACGTACAGGGGTTTGGACTTGGCTAATACTGGGCTTGTTTGCTCGGTTGCTGTCCCGGATGAGTCGGCCGAATCTGCTGTCAGCTATCTTGGTTTGCCCGTCCAAGTATTCGGTCAGGTCTTCGAAGTTGGCTTCTCTGTCGCTTCGGCTTATCCGTTCTGCTTCTTCCGCCCACCGACCCTGTAGTTCGGGAGATAGGTAACGGACTATGACTTCCAAAGTGTGCATGGCGTCAAGGTCAGCCCTGTAACCTAAATGGTCGAGGGCTATTGAGCAGTTTTGCATCCTAATCACCAGGTCGGCCATGGTGTAGACGTCGCCCTTGGTTCTCTTTGCCTCTGCCATCACGCCTTCTATTAGGTTACGGGCTACTTTGAAAGGTTGGCCAAACAAGTCCCTTAGAATCTTCCTTGCCCTTGTGTAGCCTTCTTCTGGATCGAGCATGGTACACCCGTCGATAGCTTCTCTTGCTCGGCCTCGACAGTAGTGAGTAAGGTAGAGAAACCCTTGCCCAGGGTCGGTTACCTTATTTTCAACGAACGTCTCGAACTGCTTGACAAACTTGCAGTATTGCTCAGCTCGCCCGTCGAAACCGTTAGTTCCACTCTAGGCAGATCGATCGATGGTGGTTTGTAGTCGGCGACCGGCGTGGGGTTCCCTACCTTATTGCACCCTAACCTATCGGAAGTGTCGAAGTCACTGGTCTCATGCTCTCGCTGTTTCTGTGTACACTTCTCTGCTTCATGCGCCTGTAGTCTAGCCGATAGTAACTGTTGCTCTGGGTCTAGTATTCTCAGCTTATATAAATCGACATCCTTACGATCAATATTGTTCTCACTAACACATGAACTAGCACTGACAAGACTAGGCGATCTAGCATTTACTAAAGAATCATATGTACCCAAAACCTCACCAGAGACTTGCCGTATTACTTCCTGTCCGGATTCGACTGCTTTTGATCCTTTTCTTGGCATTTTGCGTGTTTTTCCTCGTTCTAAATTCAGCTGTTGAGTATTGTAACGAACGTTTGAGCAATGCGTAGCCAAATTCGCAACGGATCTCGAAATCAAAAGACGATTATCCGTGATATTCTACGATACTAGATTATTACAATAAACAATGACATAAACAATATACAAACCTCAATAATACGATCACAAGGACCCAACAACGAGAAACCGAATAGCAGCGTGTGAGCAGACAGCACGTGCGTCACGCAGGTCCTGAACAAGGATGTGTCAAAGTAGCGCTCTGGGCGCGAACAAACAACAATTGGTCCAGAAAAACAACCAGTTCGTAAAGACAAGTCAATAGTGTAGGCAAATGAGTGATGTTGGGAAAAACACTGAATCGCGAGGGAAAAAGGGGGATTTTCCACGACCGGCTGTTACACACCTAGTCAAGATTGCGTTCACCCACCTTTGGTGCTCACAGGGGGAGATGAGCTAATATGAGTGCTTTCGTTGGTTCTATTTTCTCGTTAGTGTCTAAGGAGATGAGTTGCCAACTTCAACCGGCCGGCAGTCGTTACATGTGTTCCTCCCACCGTGCTCACCGCCAACGACGTCGCACGTTTAGCGAGCCGGTGTTTGTCAGCAAACCTCTCTTTCACCATGGTAGTGTCAGATCCACTGTCGACGAAAGCCAACGCTTTGATCACCCCGGTTGGGGTCACCACTCACTCGGCCACTACTCCTAAACGTACTGGTTTACTGGCAGACCGTGGCGTTGAACAAATTACACTGGGCTTGGTGTTCGCCTCGGGTATCGTTTCTCTCGCCTGGTGTAACAATCGATGGTGTCTGCCTGCGCAAACCTCGTGACCAAATCTGTTCTTTGTTCGACAAGCTGCCGCCCGGTGCGTGGTGTTGAGGCATATAAAGCCCGCTCCTGTCGTCCTCGCCATTCCCCACCGTTCGCCTATTGCGGCTTTGACGGACTTGGAGCATTCTAGTAGACCATGGCTATCATCACGGGACCTGTAACTTGGTTGCGGTATGCCTCGGGTGAAATGGTGTGCGCTTTGATCCAAGGCTGATATTTAGGCTGTTTCCGAGCAATGGTTTGAACCTGGCCAGTACTAGACTCGTTTGCTCGGTTGCTGTCCCGGACAAGTCGGCCAAACCTACTGTCGGCTATCTTGGTTTGCCTGTCCAAGTATTCGGTATTGGCTTGAGAACGAAGTCACCGAAAACATATTTCCGCCTACGCCTTGCTTTCTGGTGCTAATCAAGGGCTTTTTCCATTTACTGAAGTATAAAAAATCTCGCTAATTATGTATCTCAATTGCAGTGCTGTGCATCGCCTCGCAAGAGTGACCCCATGTGTGTCAAAATCACCCTGTAGATGCGGCAACCCAAAGTATTTCTAAGGCTGGCTGGGAATCTCGGTAGCATGGACGTAGATAAGCCTCGCAAAAGGGCAATGGGACTGACTTGGGATACGGTAGAGGAGACCACTGTCGAGGAGAGCTGGTAGGTCACGAAGGGATCCCTTAATGCCCACCATGAAGAATTTGCACCCCTGAACTGAAGGTAGGGGAAGGCTAACGAGAATAAAACAGGCTGCAATACAAAAGGCCATCAAAATTAGAAACGGCAGCTGGAACCCTTACAAGGCTTCCGGCTGTCGGCTAGCCTGGACTCTTTATGCGAAACTTAGGCACGAGACTATGAGCCTTCTGCGAACTTCTAAGCAAGAGTTCCAGTTCGGATTAGCCAAATGACTAAGGCAACGACCTGAGAAATTCTACAGCCACATGCAGTCAAATGGCCCAACAAGGGATGCGAAAGTTCCTCTAACCTCCAAGGACCACTGCTTTGCCACTAATGAGCGGGGCGAAGTAGAAGACCTGGGTGAGTACTTTGGTGGCGTGCATAGGATGTTGCCGTGACTCAGCAGCTGTCACACGTAATACTGCCAAGTGCAGCTTCGTGGCCAGGCACGCTGATAAGCCCCATCCAATCAGGATCGCCGCGGACATGCCCGACAAAGGCCCCCTGTGATTGGTCATCCTCGATTCCACCGATTACCTCTAATTAAACATTTATAGAAAAGTGTTCTGTAATACAGCCAACGTGCTATTCGCAGCCTGGGTCTTCTTGCTACTTCGGTCTGCGTGGCTCCTGGTGGGGGCAATTTCATTACGCCCCTTTAGTTCGGTTCATAACGATTATTGCAGGTAGACAGCGAGGTACGAGTCGATTTGGCGCTGATGCGTCCTCCTCCGCCGTTAACCGAGAAGAACCCCTCAGATGGAATCGTGCATAAGTACCCTCAGGAATTAAATGGGCTCCGGCGAGCCGGCCCAGATCACATCCATCCAACTATCATCAAGCCGTTGACGGATATCGCAGCTCCATCGGTACGCAAACTGCGCAGGTCCAAGTCGGACCAGATTAAGCTGCCTCAGGACTAGAAAATGGCGCCCACATCTGTCATCATTCACCGCAGCACTCCATGCTCAGCCCAGTCCAGCATGGATTCTTTAAAAAAGATCTTGTCTGACCAGTCTCTTGTGATTCTCAGATGACCTGACCGGACGACTGGACGACTGTGAGCAGGTTGACGTATGCTAACCGGGGTTGAGGTAGTCTTCCGACTCCGGTAGTCATCGTCTTTTGCTGTGCAAGGTGGAGACTTTCGATATACGATGGCCAGTATGTAAGTGGTTTGCAGATCCCCTCTCCTACGGGACATTTTCCGGTCAAAGTAAGGAACGAATATCCCAGTTTGGTGAACGTCACCAGCTGTGCACCCCAGGGATCCGTTCTCCGTCCAACGCTACTCATTTTGTTTACTGACAACTTGGCAAGTGCCCTTCAGTCGGTTAGTCTTATTTTTGTGAATGATGTGAAAGTTGTTAGATCTGAGGATAGGGTCGGCAGGGTATCAGTAAGCCGCTGTGCAAAAGGCTCATGGTCCGCTCTTTAAACTGCTATCAGCATCGTCATGCCGACTGCCAGAAATAATCGTCCCTATTCACATGGCTATGACACGACGTCACTTAGAAAGCAGCATGTAGGCTTGGACAAACTTCCCCTAAAAGGAAGCCGCCCGCTTAGAGAAAGTTCTTTGTATCTCGATGCGAATGGTTGGGGAGTAGGGGGTAAGACGTACACGCAAAGACTCCGTGATCTCATTATTTTCTCTTTAGAAGGGAGGAGACACTGAGGGGATCTCGTAGAAAAGCTTAAGGTAATGAAGGCTTTTTCTGGGCTTAGGCCGGACAGTCTATTCCAGAGGGCTTTAGATTCCAGAATACGGGAAGAAACTGAGGGAAGTTCGGGCTACGTTGGTGACTAGATGGCACTTCTTTGGCAACAGGGTTGTGAACAGTTGGAACAGTCTGCCTGGTGGAGTGGTAAACCCGTGCACCATCGAGTCCGAAGTTGGTACGGGATATTTCCTGGTAGTGAGCTTTGAGTACGTTCTCTAGATGGACGAAGAGTGGTTCGTCCGAGGCGTGTTGTAGTTGACGCTGTCGATTAGTGAATACGGTCTTAGTATGCGGTCGTGATACGTAAAGCCCCTGGCGGTCGATGTGAGATGAAGTTTTACGTTTTCCTCTTGTATTTAAGGGGGACTAGACAAAATACACTTTCCAGTCTTGGGTGCTTGACTAGCGTGCATACCATCAGAAGAATTTTAGGCTCCCGATTGGCAGCGGCCTTTACCTATCCTTTGCAAACTGAACTCATCGGAACTGAGCAGGTTGTTTAAACGCATCAAAGCAGTCAGCAGACGCCTATTTCGCGGTGGGTGTGATTCCAAACGCTCCGAGGCAATGGGTGTGAAATGGGTTCGTAAAATCCCGCTAATAGTTTTAATCTTCTCAGTTTCCAGTTCGTGTGACGACTCCGGAGTCCGTTCTCGAGTTCAAATTAAAGCAAAATTCTAGTGGTCGGCAACTATTCAATCAAGTGAGATACTGCGATTTCCGGTAATTTTTAGGTTTGCAATACTATCGGTTTGCGTGAAGTTTGGTGGTTTGGACTGCGGTATGTTGATTCTAAGGGTGTGGAGAAATGGGTGAAACTGAATAAAAAGATTTCGCCTTCAAGCAAATCAAAAGATGCGTGCACCGATTTCACATTCCGAGTGAAGTTCTTCCCCGAAGAAGTTTCAGAAGAGCTGATTCAGGATGTGACTCAGCGCCTCTTTTACTACGAGGTATTTCGCGTACTTTATTGGGAATTAAAATGAATGAAGGTCAAAAGTAGTGTTGTCAGTGGACAATATTATACCTCTCCGGATAGCGCCCTGTTGTTGGCCTCATATCAAGCCCTTGTTCGTCATGGCAAGTACGATCCTGAAGTACACAAGACAGGATTCATCAATATCCCCAACTACATCCCTGCACAGTAAGTTGTCACATTCTCAGCTGCGGACTTTGGCTGTGCACTATCGGTGTCTTTTTGAAGTCAGTTGTCTTTGGAATGGGTAGTTCATTTTTAAATTCTTAGTGATAATTCTTCGCTTATATCTTACCAGTAGTTTTTGTTGAGTGTATTCTAGTATTCACTCGAAGGTTTCTTCATTTGTCATGGGCTGTTTCCACTAGCATCTCACGTGGCGCACTGGGTCCATGCCATTTTGGTCACGGAATATATTCCGGACGCGGCATAACCCAGTTTTTTAGAATTACGGTGGGCCAGCCATCCGAAAGCACTCGGAGTTTCTCGGCACCGCTCTAGACTGGGCCAACCGAATGGCGTGGTTATGGACGATGTTCCTTGATTTTTTTCCATTTTGTCCCGTTACTTAAGCTAGTTGTAAGTGATAGTTCCGTGGTCCTTATCAGTCACCGCAGTGAATTTTACCAATATCATTAAACGTTTCTTCTGAGTCGCTTTCCATTCGTTCTTCAGAAATTTTACTGCTGTATGCTGCGAGCCGTCATGTGGTTGACAGAAACTCCAGTATTATTCCGCGTGTCACAGTAACGATGTACACGCTCATTGAGTTAAGCTCTCATGTGAATCACTCGTTTCTTCGTTGTTAACTGCAGTGTTTTGGAACAGCACACCTTGACAAATGAACAATGGGAGGAGAAAGTCGTCCAATGGTACAAACAACATTCGGAGATGTCTAAGCAAGACGCCATTATGGAATACCTGAAGGTTGCTCAAGATCTGGAAATGTATGGCGTAAACTATTTTCACATTCGCAACGTCAAGCAGACGGAACTTTGGCTTGGTTGCGATTCGCTTGGACTAAACATATACGATGCTGAGGATAAGTAAGTGCTCGTTTTTCTAGAGGTTACATGCCTGTGCATGAGTGCAGGGAAGGGGTATATACCTCATGGCCAATGAGACCCACTGCGCCATTAGGGATGATCGGCAACCAGACCCTGAGACTTGGAGTAGATAACCACATAAAGTCCGTCGTCTAAATACTGTGGTGAAATGCATTTTGTTGCGTATATACCTGAAATATCACCAAGTGGCATGATTTGAGATGTCCAGATGTATCCTGTCATGATCCGACCAGCCTCGGATTTACCGATTCTCAGTTGTACTGTTCCCCATGATTTGGATCTGTTTGTTAACGCTTTTAGCAGCCTCATTAGGTTTGTGGTTATTTCACAGCATCTCGGTCTTTGACGAACAACCGGTATCTGCATCTTAAACTCTATCCATTGTGTTGTTGAACACCCCTTTCGTAGATATCAGTGTCCAGAATTTCTACCCTACGTTCCAGGAGGCGCTGTTGTGTCTGAATCAGTGGGCCGTTTGCCTCCTTGATCATTTCACATACCCGGTTTTCTTGGACTGGCATTTCTTCTCAAGCGGAAAGAATTGTGACTGTTACCGGACACCGCAGTCTTCTCCATATCCTTAGATTCTATAATTCACCACTGCTCATGGCCATTTCTTAGGTTCCCGATCAGCTGATGTTTTATCAGTGATGTTAGCTCTTGTGTGTGTGTTTGGTACATAGTACACCTATTTTAAAGGTTTCGTGCGTCCTAACTGGAGTAGCCTATCGCCCTGTAACACAAAGTTTTTTGAACGTTGGTAGCAGTTGAGTGAATAGAATGTCTAGGCTTTCCACCACTAAACTCGACCGGCGGTCAAATAGTATAATAATGATCTATGTACCATAATTACTACCGCCACACGTTTTCCGTTTCCACTTTATTTCTATATTAATTCCCTTTCCAAACTATCGGGTGGGATTTCTGACCACTTTCTAGTAGCAGTCCCTTAAGTTTTTTTATTACGCTTACCCACCAGTGCAGCGAAAGAGATATATCCCATAGCGTGAAAGGCACAACACCATTAGGGATAACCGGCAGCCAGACTCAGAGTGACAGTTCAGACGTGGCAACGAGCCGGAAGACTAAAATACTGTCTACTACTAGATGTACCGGCCCCGGCGAAGATTGAACCGCTGGCCTCTGAAGTGGTAAACAAACGCTGTAAGCCACTCGACCAACACCGGCATGCATTCTAGTAGAAATTCCGTTCTACCTGTTATGGCTGCCGTTCCAAAGGCCACAAGTCTACATAATCCCACTTATTCCTCGAAGCCCGTTTAGGGTAGCTCTACTCGAAATGTGCACATTGATATGCATGAGATAGAAAGTAAACTTAACCTATGCGGCTGGTAATTTGCGCCCTGTCGTATACCAATGAGTCAAGCTTCGTTTGCCTGACATTGACAGAAATACTTTTAGTTTTATGTGGCTAGCTCCTGCTAGAGGAAGAGCCGGCTTCATTCATGTCGCGAGTTGCACCTACCCATGAACGAGGATCAGAGGCGATATCTGAGCACAGAAAAATCCAAATCTACTTTCATTCGCGAGTGCTGTAGATAGACTGGAGTCTCAATCGCTTAACGTCCAATTTGGCATTACTGATCCATGTTTTCACCTGTCGTCCAAAGCAACAGCACCATCCTGGACATGAAGCAAGAGGGTGACGCTTTTTAAGATCGTGTTTGGACGTCCCAGGACATGCCCGAACCACTGCAAACGTCGGCATTGGAAAAACACTGGTAGCTTTTCGATTCCAAACCACAGTTGTCTTACCGCGTCGTTTAGAAGCACTTCGTGCCAAGCCACTTCTAGAATCCGTCGCAGACACCAACGGTCAAACAGTTCCAGCTTCCCGATGTCCCCGACGCATAAAAGCCATGTTTCACAGCCGTTGGTCGGTGTTAGGTGGATAGCAACCCGAAAGATGTGGACTTCGATCCGGAGGTTGATCTCGTTAGGTGCCCGAACATGGTCAATTCCCGGAAGAAAAAGCATTTTGGTAACTCCGGGATGGCATGGTGGGTCGTGGATTTACCAAAGATTCAGTCCATTGGATGTCGTTATGCAACATGTGAAGTAACGCGCCGGCGGCTAGCCTATCCTCTTCGCATCGATACACCACAATAAAGCTGTAACAAGACAGTTCGATAGGTCACCGTTTTATCTTGTCATTCTTTATTCTGCTTTCGTGATTAAGCTTGAACATAAATGCAACGGGTCTCTGATCAGTGATGATCGTAAGATGGACACCGATAAGATGGTGGCGCCACTTCCGAACTGACAATGATAAAATGTGGCTCTTTCCCAACGGCTGAATAGTGCTGTTCGCTTGGAGTAAGTGTTCTTGACAAGACAACTGTCATCCATTGCAAGTGTCTTAGCGACAGCAACATCGCTGACGGAGACGACAACAGATCGCTCCACTTTCTTTTCGATATCCTCAAAAGACTTTAGGCAGCAGAAGAAAACGATGTTCGTAAACGAGTGAGTAAGTTTCGTCGGAGAAATGAGAGATCCACGATGGGCGGTAGGCAAATGGCCCCACAGTCCGCTGCTGACACTTCAGATTTGCGGTAGGTTTCCTAATGGTTCCAGTCAATCTGGGTCACAGCGAATAGTCTTGTGAGAGACCTTGAACCCAAGCAGTCTCTTTTTTGTAAACAAATTGCTCCCTTAGACTCATTGAATGTCAAATAGTACTTCTAAGCGACCTCGTGGAGTTTTCTTAAATTCGCATCGTGTTCTCCGGTAGTTCTACAAACCGATATGTCGACTTAAGTAAAGGTTGCATCCAGATTTTCATTTCGTATTACCTTATGAATTTTTTTTGATAACAAGTGACCCAATTAGTTACTCCGAACGGCCGTCAATTTTCGGTCGCTTGTTTTGATAGCCGCTTAATGATAAGCGCTTTTCAGGTCTAGAGTCCTATGCATAGTGTGGCGTGAAACTTAGTAATGTCTATCCTAGGAAGAGGGTAGGCATCGAGGTGTGCGTAGTGGTTTTTAGTTTGTAGTCTACGACCATGCGACGTTTATGGTTCTCGTTTGTAGTCACCAGTACTTTATGCTCTCCAAGATAATACACACAGTTCGATTACACTATCATGCATCAATTTAGACTTTCAATCAAATACGTTTCTCACATGCCTCTGAGTGACACCTTGGTCGCGTAGCAACGGGTTTGTATCTCTGCGTCATTTCCAAACAGCGATGGTAGCTTGACATCGACAGCTGGTGACCCACACGGAAACTGGAGGATAGCCACCTGGAAACGGAATCTGGACAGATTGGTACAGTTTGTAGGAATCATGTGCCAAAAGCAAGCTGGACCACAGGTTTGAAAGAACTGAAACCACGATATGAGTGTACTGACGATTTTTATAACGCGGAGTGACAAAACATAGACCGTCTGTTCAGTCCATTTCCGTTCATTTAACTATTAGCTTCGCACTTTCGTTTGGGTTTCTACCTCGCATCATCGCTTACTTTAGGGCAAAATGAATGGAAGCAGGAAGTGGAAAGAGCAGAAAACAAAGTAATAAGCGAATGTCGTGAGTGGCTGTGACAGCTAGCCATATCACATGCTGTTTCGCGGATTATAACCCTGAAGTCTCACACGTCCCACATGGCCATGTCCACCGGTCAATATTTTCATACCTTTCTGCCATGTCATGGATTGATCACCTAGACCTGCCTTCCAAACACTACTTTCCCCGGAGAACAGCGAACGCCGAGGAAGTCTAACGGTGGACACGCGCAACACATTCCAGACATCTTAACCTGCTCAGATTCAGTACCTGTCCCAGTGCCTGACCACTGGTTCCCAAAACCCTACGCCTAACCTCAGCATTGCTGATACAGTGCTCAAAACTATATGCAAGCAATAGCAAAAAGACATCGATGCTCGAACACCAACAGTCTTCGCCTGCCTTCTACCCTCAACGACCATGTTTCTGATCCGTATAAAAGAATCCATCTAACCGCCGCAGTGTACACTCGACCTTTGACGGACAATCGGATGTCACGTTGGTACCACAGATGGATAATTTTGGCAAAAATCGAACAAGTCTACTATATACGCGACGATACCTCAACCGCTATGTAAGATGTAACCGCCTAGGTGACAGAACTTATCTTCTTCAAATGGGGCTTTCTCTGACGAAACAAAGTACGGTGCGCGGCCAACCAGGTCGTTTGAACGCATTTTACACTTCGAAGAAGCAAAACGCCTCCCAGACATTGCTGCACTGCTATTTAGACTATGTAGAAAAGCTTTCAACTTAAGTGGATCTTCACTCAAAAGAACAAAACCGTCTGTATGTTCTAAGACAGTTCACTGCCTGAACGCAGATCGATGACACTATTCTCACACGAGCACAGGGTTATATCAAGAATCATTTCAGTTACAAAGTTGATAAGAAAAGTGATAGAGGAGAACTCTGGCAAACACCACTTCTCGTGGTGAAATAGGGTGAAAGATCGCCGCAAGCATGAACTCGGTTCCAGCTGTACGTATACAAAGATTGCAAAAGAGAAGCTCTCCACACGTTTTGCGGTCATTGAGAATAAACAGCGGACTCCTGTAATATGACGTTTATAGCTCTTGACGAACGACGCTGAGGTGTAGCTTTCAGTGCTCCACGTATTCACAGGCCGCTTTAATAATGACTTCCATGGTCGTTTGCTTGAGACACCAGGCGCTGTGCCGACGGCCAATGACAATAGTCAGTGTATTTTGAGGAGCAGAGACCTTTTTTAATAATGTCCGTCCTTTCTACATCCTTTGCAAATAGCCTATCGAGTGGCACATACAAATAGACCGTGAATAATAAACCCGCAAAAGTAACTTACTGTTCCATGTTGCAGCGGAAGCAACAGGAACGCTCGCAGTGTGAACGCCTTCTTTGCTTGGAGTCTTTATAAGCCCAAATTATTGGTTATGGATGCATTGTGAATGTTTTTCGATTGATATATGCGCAAATTGACAGTAAGCCGTCTCTAGTGATTGCGTCCGTTCGAAGGAGTAAAGCATTCGCTTGAAAACGGCGTATCACTTGGGATCGAAGTCTAGTTACGGGAGCGTCTGGAATGGGGTCCTCCGTTTTTCTCCGCCGTTACGGATTTGAAGTTGAAATCCTGGGCCCATGACTTCAGCTCGCGCAGAAACTGATCTAGGCTTTCGTCAGTCTATTCCCGACTTGTTGCCAGCGAAAATCTCATCCTTTAGTTTGATGTGTAGATTCCTCAGTGTCTCAATGGACGATCTATAGTTGTGACATTCTTTAACATGGTCGTAGGCATTTTGCGGTGCATAACTAACAGACACTCGCAACTTATCGAGCTGAATAGACTTTATGCCATCTAAAAAGTTACTGACTGTGTCGAACCAGTGAGTCCAGTTGGACCGTTGGGATCGCCGTCAGAACATTCAGATTGCAGTATTCAATCCGTAGAATCAGATGAATCCACAATACAAGATAGAAGCAAAATAAAGGCCGCTCAGTAGGCTTTAATCAACAAACAACTGACGCATGGAAGCTCGAAATAGAACAAACAATGACAACTAAGGACAACATAAACGTATTGTTTTATATTACACATCCGAAAGCTCATTCCAAACTCCATTTTCATATTTCGATTGCCACCAATTGATTCTACGAAGTTCTGGCTGCGTTTTCATTGGATTAGGCACAGCTTCGGGCTAGGCACTTTATTATGATCACATTGGTTCCTTCGTGTTTGGTGTTTACTCTGTGAACCACATGGTTGCGCTGAACCAAAATTACTTTATTTATGGCGTGCTGCTTATTGTGTCTCGCGTACTTCACCGTTTTGTGTACTCAGGTTGACGCCGAAAATCAGCTTCCCGTGGAACGAAATCCGTAAACTAGTCTATAGTCATTCGAAGTTTACTGTCAAACCCACCGACACTTCGGGGAAGGTGAGTCTTTGATGACACAATCCATGAGTGTTTACAAATGGATGCAGTGGAATAAATATTCTGTAACCACTTGGATCTAATCCACTGAAAAAAAAACGTGACCGTATGACCTCATTAGTTCGAACAAAAATTATTTCTTACTCCTAGATGTACACATAAAGTCGTTGAGCTGCAAACTGTTGATTTGAGCGGTTCCTGACTTGTTTCTTGTAGAAGGTTTCACTCATGAGAAAACGACTGGTTATTGTTAGACTAGTCATCTTTCCCTTGAATCATAGTTGAAATACACAAATACCAATGAACAACAATACATGATAACTATGCAGTTCCAAAGTATTTGTTGCACTATTAACCTAGGTAGAAAGGAGTGAGTTTTACATTCCGAGTACCTATATAAACAAAGGATTAAACGTAAGAGAACTCGTACATAAACCGGTTAGTTCTATGCTTGAATGTCTGGAGTCCATAGAACAAATGATAGCGGAGAACAAGATTGTTTCACCAACCAGTGCAACAAGGTGGGGTTGACAAACATTCGGACAGACTGCTCCTGAGGGTTCAGTATCCTGACCAAGCAGTGCTCATACGTGGCAACTGTAAGAGCCCTCAAATTATGATGGTTCAGTGATTCCCTGAAGACCGCCTGAAATTGTAGGGTTTACCTGCGGCTTTTTTAGCGATAGTGGGAAGTCGGGGGGAAAAATCGTGCCGTCACAGCGAGACTACAACTTGGCGCGGTTGGGTGGCTTGCGTGCGTTCACGACCGAAAGAGCCATGGGGATGGCTTTCCGAGGCGGGAATTCAATGAAGCCCTACCGGTCAATGGGTAGAACCAGTTAATGGACACCTGGTTCTGCATGGAAAAACCACTTTTTAGGGTATAAACATGACAAAACAGTCTGCTGGTGAAAAAAAACACTGGATGGATATAAATGGAGTATTTCGGTTCCTCTCGGTGAAGTCAGTTACTGCACTTCAGTGGGCAGCTGTCGCTCGTCATGGGCGAGATAATAGAGAATGCCTTGCAAAACCTTCAGGATGTAGGCGTCGAACTGGAAAATAGTAAAAAGCTTTGTGACTTAGATTACGCGGATGACCTTATCTGCTTGTTCAAATGCACGGAACCTGCACAACGTGCACTGCATAGACTTGCACGGCATGCTCTTTGCACCTTCAAAGTGTAAAGTGATGTTGCAAGACTAGACGGCAACGGTTCCGAGCTTGATGCTCGATGGAGGGGTGCTGGCAGTTGTCGATGGCTTCACTCGGCTACAGCGTGTTGACGGATGGAAGCACTGTAGTAGAGGTGAGCACGCATATATCCAAAGCTCGAGTGGCGTACGCTGGACCAAAGCACTCGTGGTGCCGATCTGATATTTCGCTGAAGTTGAAAGGTCGTATGTACTGTGCCGCGGTGCGCTCAGTTCTGTTTTATGGTTGCGAGACATGGAGTCTGCGCGAAAGCCGTTCGTCGCCTTGAGGTTTTCGACCATCGATGTTTACGTAGTATCGCTGAGATAAAATAGAATGACCGAGTGAGTAATGCTGATGTCAGAAATCGAGTATTGGGTCCAAGTTCAAAGAGAGTTCTATCACAGCGTATGCAGCTTAGTAGACTTTGTTGACTGGGGCACGTGTTGCGAACGGCAAACACGTTTACCATACCGCGTTCTCATACGTTACAACCCTCGGGAAACTTACGCGCTCAATCACAGCTTGCGACTCCGATCGCTCCATCCCGCTGTGGAAAATCAAAAGGCAGAAACCCGACTCGCCAAAAGTGTGTTTCACAGATATTGCTATGCTGTATATAAAGCGAAAATCGGAGATTCTCGGACTCGGGCGTCCAATTAGATTCAAGCCCTATTAGGACGATTAGGTTTATAAAAAATGTTTTGCCGGAATAACTATTGGTCCGTTGACTCAATTTGCGCGGGACTGTAGATGATTGCTCGATCAGCAAAAAGGGTTACGTCATGAGTGGTCCGATAATTTATTGACTATTGATTGTTCAATCCGACCTGGCACGCTCGAGTTGGTTAAGGACTTGTCTAAACAAAGTTTTTTTCGTTTCAACATCCCAACACCCCTTTTTGGTGGTTATCTGTAACTTGGTCCGTGTGGGTCTATCTGAAACTGTCGGTTTGTCCTCTTGGTCGGTCTGATCATCGCCTTGGTAGCAAGTCTATGTCGGATTGTCGTTAGTGCCTCTGGTGTGAGTAGTTTAAAAGTGTCCAGTAGGATTTCCAATGGAATGTGCTGTTCGTGCGGTCAATTTTGGGGTTCGTCATGGCGGCTTCAGAGTTGGTTCTGGTGTCCGACCCATATATCGTTATTGAAGGATACTTCGTACAGTCTTGTTCCACGACGATGCCTGATCACTCCTGTGGTCCAAATTGGTTTCATGGATCGGTAGTCTCTTGTATACACAGCTGAGCCTTCGGCGAGTCCTTTGTTTTTCCCTGTAGCTTGTTGTGGTCTTGTCGGAAACAGGGCATTGCGGAAGGTCTTTAGTTTTTGACCCATTAGAACCTCTGGTGAAGGTTGTCCCTGAGGTGTGGAAGCATTTGGCGTTGTGCGGTACACGAACAGGAACTGCTGCAGGATTTCATCCAATGTTCCCTCCCCCCGCGATTTCAGCAGTCCTCTCTTAAATGTGCGCACGAACCGTTCAGCCTGGCCATTGGATTGTGGGTGGTATGGTGGCGAGAACGTGTGTTCAATATTGTTTTGTTGCCAATAGTCGTGGAAAATGGCTAAGGTGAACAGTGAGCCGTTGTCAAATAATTTGGTCAAGCAGGTCGTGTCGTACGAAAGTCTCTTGTAGTGCCGCGGTTGTACCATTTGAGGTTGCTTGGTTGACTGAGATAATTTCCAGCCATTTTGATAGGGCATCAAGGACGACCAAGTAATAGGTTCCGTCAATAGGTCCGGCGAAGTCGAAATGAAATCACGCCCATGGTAGGTCTGGTGTTGGACACGGTACAGGCGGTTGATGTGGGAGCACCTTTGCTGCTTGTCGACACTTGAAACATTGCCGTACGACATTTTGGATGTCCTCATCCATGCCGGATCAATAAGTATAACTTCGAGCGATGGTTTTCATTCTGTTGATCCCCGAATGACTGGTGTAAAATTATTGTTGTACTGCTCGTCGTAGTGATGCCGGTATCACGACTGTGCTGATGAGACAGGAATCGACAACCGAGAAAGAGTCGCGCCGACGGTACAGTTGTAGCAATTCACTGGATAGCTTAGTGTGGGGCCATGACGTTTGAACAAATTTAATGGCCTGGCTGCCTCTCGAATACCATCGACCGTTACCGGAGTTGCTCGGATGGAGTCGGTCAGTTCGGACAATGCAGTTTGTTCGGCTGAGATTGTGGCGATGATGGCTTCTTAATCGTCCACTGGTTGATTTCCGATAAGGCGAGATAGTCCGTCGGCCTGTCCGAATTCACTTGTTTTGTGATACTTGATTTCGAAGTTATATCCTAGCAGGATCGTGGCCCATCTCTGGAGTCGGCTGGCTGAGTATACCGGTATGCCTTTCTTTGTACCGAAGATTGACGGGAGCGACTTGTGATCCGTGAGTAGCGTAGGATGTCTGCCATGCATAAATATGTGAAACTTTTTGATGACGAATATCATGGCTAGGGCTTCTTTCTCAATCTATCCGTAGTTTTTCTTCTGCGACGTTAGGGTGCAATAGGCATGGGCGATTGGCTTTTCTGATCCGTCTGGGAACACGCGTGAGATCACCGCTCCGACTCCATAGTTTTATGCATCCGCAGCAAGAATGATCGGGAGCTCCGGGTTGTAATGTGTGAGTGGTAGTTTTAACGTTAGCATTCATTTCAAATGATCGAACAGTGCTTGACAGTTTTGTGACCAGTGCCATGGTTGGTCTTTTTGAAGCAGTCGATTGAGTGGTGCGCGTATTTAGTGAAGTGCCGGTAGAAATGCACTGTAGTAGCTGATGAGTCCCAAGAATGAGCGAAGGGGCGTGACGTCTTTCGGTTGTGGCATTTGCTGTTTTGCTCGAACGTTTTCTGGATCTGGGTTTGCGTTAAATATGAAACCGAGGTATTTGATTGAGTTGAGCTAAAATGGGCACTTTTGTGGTCTTGGGCGTAGCCCGAATGACTGGATTCAATTGAGCAATTCGTTCAGCCGACATTGGAGTTCCTCTGTTGACCTTCCGGTCTCAATGATGTCGTCGAGGTGGGCTGCAGTTCCGGATAGACCAGCGATCATTGTCCATCACTCGTTGGAAACTCGTTGGGGCGGTTTTTATTCCGAACGGTAGGCGTGTAAATTAGTATAACCCCGGATGGGTGTTTATCGTCAGCAGATGTCGGGATTCTGGTACCACTTCTGTCTGGAAATATGCTTCGGCTAGGTCGAGTTATGCTAAACAAGCACCGCCGTTGAGGGTTGTGAATATATCTTCCGGAAGCAGTACTGGTTAGCAATCGGGTTCTAACGCCGCATTGAGGCCTGTTGAAAAATCGGCACAGAGTCTGATAGTACCATTGGGTTTCTTCACAATCACAATGAGCGCTCTCATTCAGAGAATGACACTGGAGTTAGGATCCCCAGGTCTTCAGGGCGTTCAAGCTCCTGGTCGTCGAGCCGTAGAGCAGCATATGGTACGGGGCGCTTCGGTCTGAATACCGGTCGGCTGTCTTTTCCCAGCTGTAGTGTGGCTTGAGTTTGGGTGCAGCAGCCGAGTTTTCCTCAAAAACTGAGGGAAAACATTTGGTAAGCGGGTCCGCAAGTGATGGATTTTCGGACTGTTTGCTCACGGTGACAAAATGCACTGATGGGCACAGAGACGAGACACAATTCATCAAGCCAATCAGATCCAAAAAGGTTCATGTCAGCTGGAGTGATGTAACATGTCGTGTTGATTGGTTTTCCCATTAGGGTGACGGAACAATGATGCTGGCCGGAGAGTTTGAGTGTGCCACCACGAGCATTCGTTGCGGTCAATAAGGTTGGTTGGATGTCTGGGCGTCCAATAGCGTTCCAAGTCTTTTCTAAAATAACGGAAATGTCTGATGCGGTGTCTAACTGTAAACGGACTGGATGGTGGTTGATGCAGACGTCCACGAGTTTCCGTCGTTCAGCAACATTTATTTGGAAGGTTGCGGTCAGTTCGTACGAGTGGATGGATGAGCGATCGTTACTGATTTTTGGGTTTGAACATAGGTACCGGCTTCTTCCATGTTGGGCGTCTTGGGTGACAGTATCCATCTTAATGACCAAAGGCGTGACAACGCGTGCAAGGGTGGTGTTTAAACGGAGAGAGGAACGATAAAAGTTCCACGCACCACAATGGCGGCACGGCGAAGGCGGCTTGTTCGGGCTCGGTTTGTGAAAGTTGGTCGGATTTCTTTTCCTTGGAACTTGTTTGTGCGTCGTGAGTTTGTTGACTGCTTGAGATGGTCGATCGGACTGTTGAATCATAGCCGCGTCGTGTTTCAGGCTGATTAAACGTTCACATTCGTCAGCCAATTGTTGCACGGTTGTGTTGGTCTCCTGATCAATTTCCGTCAGCAATCTGATGCGTAAGTCTGATTGAGCGGGTGATTGTATTCCGCAAATGAAAATCAAACACTGGAACTGATCTTCAGTCAAAAATCCCAATTTGGATCGGCTGCACTTACGATTCACGATTCCGGCGTATGTCACGAGATCGTCGGCGTCTTGTTTCGGCAATAGGGGTTACGTCACGAGTGGTCCGATAATTTATTGGCCATTGATTGTTCATTCCGATTTGGCACGCCCGGGTAGGTTGATGGCTTGCCTAAAAAAAGAATTTTATTTTCGTTTCAACATCCTAACACGTTCCTCCTGAGTGGGAGAAACCACGTATAGGTCAACAGATGACGTGGCAACGGGGAGTAAGACAATGTACGGCGAACTTGGGAAAAGTAGGTGCCTCACGTCTTCGTTGTTGGGGACCCAAAAGATCCTTCCACCAGTTGACTGAAGACACTGAAGGATATGGCTGCTAACCGTGAAAAGCGCCGATTGTGTTGTCACTTTCTGTCGAGTCGGAATGATTGATCAATGTGCGTTTGTACAGTAAGACTGTATTCCGTGTGTTGGCTACTGAGGCGTTCTTTCGTTTTCTCACCCGTGCAGGCCCACTGCCTGTTCTTGTGTATTCATTCTATCTATTTCTACGTACAACATAAGAAAGACAATGGTCAGTGGGGCTTGCCCTTCTGTTTAACGCTGTACGATTATGATGATGATGATAATAATGATGAATGTGGCTGTCCATTCAGTTTCAATATCATGGCTTCCGGATTTCCTTGGTTGTGCAGTGAACGCTTTTGGCTATAAGACACATGTCCTTCACTGCACGGACGCACAAGCATAGTATGAAAGCCTTACCTTCATCGCATCCAAGCTGTTGGTATTTATATTGGACAGCAGGTTGTCACGATCGTGTCTATCAGACATTCAAACGAACTTTGTGTTGATCGTGATCAACTATTCACCCTTCAGCACTTAACAAAACATTGTCGAGCCCTCCAAAAATCTATCACGGTGCTTCTGGATATATACACGGCATTGACCCTGTGTACAGTACTACGTAATTCAAACACTTTTGAAGTCCAAACGTTCACTTCACTTGGCTGCCTTCGACGTTCACACACCATATCAGATAGGGCAATAGACTCTCGTGGCTCGAACTCTCGAAACGTTCTAAATAGATGTATGCTGCGTCTCCGAAACGCGCGTACAAGGCTCCACTTCTGTAAACGTGTTTCACAACCCAGATACCACCTTGATCTCTCGCTTCTCTCCTCGCGTATCCAGTGATTTGGTTTCTAGTGCTCGTGGCCAGACTGACATCAGCGTCACGTTGAGTATGAGCTGAGCGCGCCCTACTAGACTGGATTCTAGTCAACAGTCGTTTGTGTTCACTTCGGTTGAGCGGTTCTGTACGTATCAACAACAAACAACCGTCGATACTCGTTCCTTGTGTTTGTGTATGCGCCCATTAGATGTAGTTCTCTTGAGACCAAAAATGGATTTTATCGAGATTAGTCTCTACCACCTCGAAGCGTGCGCTCAACGGACGTGGTGATCATTTCCGGAGATTTCAGCGCCCAGTTTGGATGTTTAGGAGATTCCAAAAGGCACATTGGACGCTCGTCCACTATTCCCGCCGATCATACTGATGACTTCAGTCGTCTCATTCAGCTGTGTTCTGGTTACAGACTTTCTGATAGGTACGAACGTCTGCCGTAAGAAGCGGCATAGACTGACAAGGCGTCCTCCTACGTCTTCACAACGTTGGGCTCAGATTGACCATATTGTCATCTGTCACCACTGGTATGAGTCGACTGAAGATTTTCGCTGTTTTTGGTCTATCTCTGTCGACTCAGATCCCGTGCTCGCTTCCGTTTACGTCTAGTTTATGGTCGCGCCAAAAGCCACCTGTCCCGCGCAGTTGTTTCTAGACGATATATGACGATCCGCCTTTGATACAGAACTGTTTACACGGTTATCCATACAGCCGGATGTTCAGGATTCAGATGAACGTAGGCAGCAGATCAAGGAAGCCTTATATACCACTTTCAATGCCACATAGCACTCCGGTTCAAGTATGCCTCAAAACCGATGGACATCTTCGACATCAAATGCCCTGTTTGATGCTGGCAGATCCATGTGTCTGGATGCCACATTGGATGAGGTACGCAAATCCCTGAGACGCCAACTAAATAGGAGCCTAATGAATGACCGTGAGCAGAGGTGGGTTGCGTAATGTTGAGAAATGGAAAGCCTGCGTCTATCGACAACATTCGCAACCTTCACAGTTGATTTAGAAGTACCAAACCACCTAAGCTTGATGTAAGTGCGTTGGTCGAGCAATCCCACGGCTCGCTGATTCGCTCGCAGAGACGTCGTCTGGATCGTTTGCGGTACACCCAAACGAGCAGTTCCGTTGATCTACTTCAACAATTAACATTCCTAATGTACCTGCGAAAGAAACGATGCCGGTGGACATCACTGTTCCATCAGAAATGGAGGTTATGCGGTACAAAGCTGTTGTACCGGATGGGTTGTCTTTGTTCCTTTTTCCAAGATCGAGGCGAAGCATTGGTTTCGGATTTGAGAAAACCCCTTTAGGTAATTTGGAACAGTGAGCAGATTTCCAAGGGATGGTGTGAATCGGTGGTTGTGCCGGTTTACAAGAGAGACGACATGGCCGTTAAGGGTAGAAGGCAGGTGAAGACTGTTGGTGTTCGAGCATCGATGTCTTTTTGCTATTGCTTGCATATAGTTTTGAGCACTGTATCAGCAATGCTGAGGTTAGGCGTAGGGTTTTGGGAACCAGTGGTCGGGCACTGGGACAGGTACTGAATCTGAGCAGGTTAAGATGTCTGGAATGTGTTGCGCATGTCTACCGTTAGACTTCCTCGGCGTTCGCTGTTCTCCGGGGAAAGTGTAGTTTGGAAGGTAGGTCTAGGTGATCAATCCATGAGATGGCAGAAAGGTATGAAAATATTGACCGGTGGACTTCGCCAAGTGGGATTGTTGAGAGTTCCGAGTAACTGTCCGCGAGACTCAGTGGTTATTTGCCGCGGTCAGAATCAAAGTTACATTCAGTACCTATTTCCTGATGACTTTTGTGTACTGTTTTTTTCTTCTGGCTGTTTCCTATTTCATGTTTTTTTTTGCCCTGAACCGGACGATGGTGCAAGGTAAACACCAAATGCTGAGCACCCAAGTGCGAGTTTATTGGTTGAACAAGCTGAGCTGGTATTGTTTGGAATACATTTTGTATCCCAAGCGTCTAAAATAACGCCGCTGGGTTCAGCTGATCCTTCATCAAACCTGTTACCTAGGCTTCTGCATCTTTCCAGTTTGTCTGGTTAGGGTTCATAAGATCCATCCACCGGATGGTTGGGTACGTTGCTCAGCTAGGTACCGCAGCCAGTGACGTAGTTGCACTAAGGCTCTTCGCCTTCATAATTTCCATCTAAAGGTTGTTCTTTGGTTTGCTTACTGCTTTTACTTCTATCCATCATCTCGATTAGACGATAGTGAGGGGTATCAACCAAATCCAGAGCCCAGAAGTGTGGAATAAATGGCTGAAGGTATTGAGTTAAACAGGACTGTAAAACTGCTCGTTTAGAGGTGGCGTACACAACGTTTTCTGTTCCCCGAGAGTTGTGTCATTATTTCGTCGGATAAGAATTGAGCAACTGACTATTTTTCATCGTTTTCATTGCCGATTATGATGAAATGCAATATGACTGCTTAGCCTTCCATCGTCTTTCATTCGAATCTGTGGTCGTAACGGCTTTGACGTTACTGAATGCAGTCAGTTGATAACATCTTTTTGCTTTATTTCAGGACATTGTGTTCTATTGTGACAGCACCAGTGCTTGCAAAGAAGTGATGGCTTTGTGCACCGGGAATCACGAGCTTTACGGCCGCCGACGCCGCCCGGATTCCATCGAGGTTCAACAAATGAAGGCTCAAGCTAAGGAAGCTAAAGATGCTCGCAAGATGGAACAGTGAGCCTACAAGTTGTTTTTCTCGATGTTAAACGGTGTTCCTTATCAGTTTTATGGTTTTATGACTTTGTCATGACTTAACTCATTGTACTCGGCTTTTCGCGCGCATCTTCGTTACCGTATTTCAGTTCTACTCATTTTTTGCTACCGCTTACTTCGCACTTCAATACTCATTTAGAATCCTAGTGAACAAAATCACCTAATCCAAATTAATCTTAATTGAAGCAGAGAGAGCAAACAAATATGAAGGAGGGATAAGGCAGAAAGCGTAAACGTGTAGCCAACAGCTAGGGAGAATTTTAATGACAGCATTTTTTTTTGCTCAGGGGTTTGTGTTGCAGTTGCCCATTTTCTGTGGAACCACCACAAATTGTGCTTGTTGAAAGTCATTTATTAAGACTAACTAAATTAAGGGTAAACTCTGACGTCCATCAATGTATCTGATAGACAGAACGATTGTATTGTATTTTATTGAAGACTTCTGCCATTAAAAGGAGCGAAAACGATTACTGCAATTTGAAAACATCTAACAAAATTGGTAGAAAAAAGAACAAAACTAGAATCAAATTTGACCGCCCAGGCTGATGCGAAATTCCTCTGTGACATTCACTTTGCTAAAAAATACATGCTAAATAAGGCACTGTAGTGTTGCGATAAATACCTGTGCGGGACGGAATGAATCTAAATTCGGAACGTGTATGCGGATATGGGTGGCAGATAGACAGGTCATGGCAAAAAGGGGTAAATGGAGTATGCAAGAATCTTCATAGCGAATTTTTCAGACAAAAATGTGTGAATCATTTTGTTGATAAGAGATGCCAAGGGAATCAAAGAAACACGACTGATGATATTCAAACTGCGGTGTAGTGAGTGGAAATCCTTTTTAAGTAGACCAAGAAAGATTACGAGAGAGTAGTAAAGTAAGATTTGTAGAACGCATTAGTAGACAGAAGAAATGATGACAGCTTGTTTGGCATCAAACTGCCTTACATTGTGGATTTGAAGGAAATCGACGCAATTTCTTTACATTGTAAATTGGTGCCTGTAGTAACACCTAAGTATTTTACTCAATCAGCTCTGGAATCAAGGACGGAGTTAATGACCGATTGTTTATTGGGATAGAGGTCGAGAAAGAGTGAATATGCACTCGAAACATTTGGAGTTGTTGAGATGTCGACCAGAAAGAAACGAAAAAGAGGAGGAGTTGGGTTGATTGGAGATAGGATGACGATACATCACATCGTCGATATACTTAAGAGTTTTACGGGATGAGCCGTATATCAGTTGCTAATATAACTAGTGAAAAGATGGAAGAAACGGCACGCAAAGAACACCCGAGTTGTTCACTAAGGAACTCGACAAAATGCTACCAATTTCGGTGTGCTGGGTTCTGTTGGAAAAGGAGTCAACCACGAAAGCGAAGAAACCGGACGACCAAAAGGCTCTAGCTTTTGGAGAAGGAAGGAACGGGTAACCAAATCAAAAGCAAAAGAATGGTCGAGAAGGACAACGAATTGATTTCACAGATTTATTCAGGCTTCAAAAATGAAGTGGAAAACTGAAGCAACTGTGTCCAAGGTGCACCTGCCGGGCTTGTGTGCGAATTGATGAGGTTCATTGGAGGCAACAAATGAAGAACGCAGTTGGCTAAGGATAGGGCGCTCACTCAACTTGAGTGCAGGGAAGTTTCGGATATGAGACGAAAATGTTCCGACGAAATCTCAGGAGCGGTGTTTGGAAATAGGCACAATTGTCGCGGGCTTCCAGGAGACAGGCACAGCACCGGTACCATCGAATTCGTTGATGAGTGAATTCGTTGTTTCCGTTGGTAGACTTGCTCCAAATTTGAGAAGGGTAGGGGATCAACTATCTGGACCAACAGCTAAAGCCGCTTTTGAGGTTCGTAGAAGCCGAAGAACTTCTCCAGAAGAGAAAGGCTCATCTTCGGAAGGAACAGAGAGGGTATAGGATAGTGGGATGTTCGTAAATGGGTGAATAAATGCAGCATTCACACTGTCGACGTCTATATCGGATTATGTATTGCATGCAAAACTATTGGTGTTGCTTGGCCGTACCCACTGACCGCATGGAAGCTTGATTCCGTGCCAAAGAGTTTTACTGTTTGAGGTACTCAAAAATTGGTTGGCCATAGACCTATTCAACCGCTGTATCTCTTGGGTGAACGAATCTCACGTTCCTGTTTCATTAGCTTAGGAACTTCTCAAGTTCGCGTGCTGTTGTTCACTCTTTCATTGTACTTATGCATGCGCACTTCACTCATGAGAGCTCGTCGCGTTTATTTGCTTAGATCTGTCCTATTGTGATAACTTTCGACGTGACCACTTTCGCTTACGAATAATCATTTTTCCACAGAGAAAAACTCGCTGCTGAACGCAGAGCGCGTGAGCTCATGGAGGAACGATATCGAAAGATGGAGTTAGCAATGCAAGAACAAGAAATGGCTTATGAAATGTCGCGGTCGGCATTGACGGACTATCAACGGAAAGTGGAAGAACTGGAGAGCCAGTTGGAGGAGGAAAAGCGTGCTCGCATGGAACTTGAAAGCATGCAGCGTCGCCTGGAAGAAGTAAATCGCCAACTGGAACTTGTGAGTGATTTCACCGTTTGGCAGCAGGTCTGTTATATCGCTGGGGAATTGTATTGCCTTGTGAAATCTAAGCTTATGACAACCTGTCCGATGAATCCAATGATATTGCTTTTTCCAATTTGTCTACCTTAGGTTCGATTTCTCAACTGTCCACCCACTCCCAAATATGTATATACAATAGAAAATGTATAACTGTTATTACTATTACTATTAACAAGCGTCGACCAATCGTCCCTTGTTCTACCCCTGGCTAGGAAACTGCGGCTTCCCTCGAGGATCGTTGCCGTCTGAAAGCAGAACGGGATCGAGTATTGAATGAGATCGATGAACAAAAACGAATAATCAATGAAAAAGAACAAGAAAAGCGAACGATTGAAGCGGCCCTGGCCAAAGCGCGTGCAGAACGTGACGACCATTCCAATGGTGTTAAGAATCGCGATTCTGGGGGTCAGTTTCCGTGTTATTATCACGCCCTGCTTATGACAGTTTATTATTACATTTTCCGTTTCTCCTTTAAGTATAGTACGCGAGGATCAGCGTTCCTCCGCGAGAGGAGGGTTGTTTGTGTTCGGTCTGCAAAACAAATGAAAGAACACTCCATGAGCACAAACGCTCAGTAGGTGCATGAACAAAATCCTACACTTACATCAGTCGAACACCAATATGGCTTCCAAAAGCCTGCTCACTGCAGAGAACCTCAACAGATGAGACTGAAAGCGTTTTCCGTCTTGTTCTACTGCCTGCTTATCAAATGCTGTTTCAAACTGGCACGTTTTTCCCCTACGAGACGATATTGACCCTTTTATCCTTCAGCATTACATTTCGAGTCGGATGGGTTTCATTAATTCTTGTGGTGGGTTTAGGTTTGCCTTAACTGTCTTGCTTGGCATCTGTTGAAGTCCTTATGCCACCCAAATTTTGTTCATATCAGTGCGAATGCCATTCGCCATATACACATTTCGAACGGCGGTTCCGATCCGCTGTTCGATTGAATTTGTCTACTTATTTTTTTATGTCGATAAATGCTTATGATCAGAAAAAGGTTCAAATAATGCATGGAATGCTAAATGGATAGTATAAATTCCTCCCGATTATACCTGCGAGAGGAACGATGCCGGTAGACATCACTATTCCATCAGAAATAAAGGTTATGCGGGAGATAGATTATTTGAAAAGGTGCAAAGCTGTTATACCGGATGGGTTGTCTTTGTTCCTTTTTCCAAGATCGAGGCGAAGCATTGGTTTCGGATTTGAGAAAACCCCTTTAGGTAATTTGGAACAGTGAGCAGATTTCCAAGGGATGGTGTGAATCGGTGTTTGTGCCGGTTTACAAGAAAGATGGCAGGTCCTCTTGTGAAAACCACGGGAATTAGCCAGGTAAGTATCGCATCTAAACTGCTAGCCGGGATTGTTTTTCATCGATTATTTAGTGGTCGTGAAAGTTGTACGCGTTAGAATCGAGTCGGCTTCGGACTCGATCGGGGTTTTATAGACCACATATTTACTGTTCGTCAAAATTTAGAGCATAGGCACACCTTCCGTAGGTCGACGATCTCGGTTTTTGCTGATCAGAAAGCGGTATTTGACCCAGTCCACCGCACAGTTCTCTGGTGCTGCCTCATTAAAGAATGTGTCAGACGAATTTCTTTCTTTTTTCAATCCTTGTTTACGTATAGCTAGAACCGAGTTCATGCTTGCGGCGATCTTTCACCCTATTTCACCACGAGAAGTGGTGTTTGCCAGAGTTCTCCTCTATCACTTTTCTTATCAACTTTGTAACTGAAATGATTCTTGATATAACCCTGTGCTCGTGTGAGAATAGTGTCATCGATCTGCGTTCAGGCAGTGAACTGTCTTAGAACATACAGACGGTTTTGTTCTTTTGAGTGAAGATCCACTTAAGTTGAAAGCTTTTCTACATAGTCTAAATAGCAGTGCAGCAATGTCTGGGAGGCGTTTTGCTTCTTCGAAGTGTAAAATGCGTTCAAACGACCTGGTTGGCCGCGCACCGTACTTTGTTTCGTCAGAGAAAGCCCCATTTGAAGAAGATAAGTTCTGTCACCTAGGCGGTTACATCTTACATAGCGGTTGAGGTATCGTCGCGTATATAGTAGACTTGTTCGATTTTTGCCAAAATTATCCATCTGTGGTACCAACGTGACATCCGATTGTCCGTCAAAGGTCGAGTGTACACTGCGGCGGTTAGATGGATTCTTTTATACGGATCAGAAACATGGTCGTTGAGGGTAGAAGGCAGGCGAAGACTGTTGGTGTTCGAGCATCGATGTCTTTTTGCTATTGCTTGCATATAGTTTTGAGCACTGTATCAGCAATGCTGAGGTTAGGCGTAGGGTTTTGGGAACCAGTGGTCGGGCACTGGGACAGGTACTGAATCTGAGCAGGTTAAGATGTCTGGAATGTGTTGCGCATGTCCACCGTTAGACTTCCTCTGCGTTCGCTGTTCTCCGGGGAAAGTAGTGTTTGGAAGGTAGGTCTAGATGATCAATCCATGACATGGCAGAAAGGTATGAAAATATTGACCGATGAACTTGGCCCTGTGGAATGCGTGATGCGTTAGATTTTTTTTCAGAGTGCATTCCTATCGGATGGTTAAAAACGTTGGGTTTCGTGTTTGGCTTAGCGTCCATTTTCCTAGATGGATTCCTGTTGTTTAGTTGGCTACTGATTTCCGCCCGCTTCTTTGTTGTTTGCTCCTTTGAACCTCTTGCTCCCAATCTTTCTGCCATAAACTCGACATTGCTCCAAGAAAACGAAAAGGGGAGCACAGAATCGCGAGGTTGATGTTTTTATAGATTGAACTATCGAGTAAATATCATGGACTTTTGTTGTATGCTCACAAGTTACCCGAGTTACCACTGGATGTAATGCAAAGTCCTGCTGTTACTAATGCGATTCGATTTTTGTTCGACTAGTGTTCGATTTGCGTATCATGTGTCCATGCTGGCCGTTTAACTGGATGCGTTATTTTCAGCACAATTATTCACTAACTACTCACAGTTTCGCTGGGTTGTTTACACTTATTGTGTTTTTGTTCGGCTAATTCGTCCGGCTTAAGTGGTCACTACTTTCTTTTCACTAACAACTACTCAGAGCACGCATTCATATGACCTTTCATTATTTGCTTGCGAATGAGTACAAAGGCTCACTCCACTAATAGGGTTAGCCGACTGTCAGACCGTGAGACTTGGAACGGCGAGGAACCACGTAAGGTTCCATTAGTTCAGTTGTGGTAACGAGCCGGAGGACAGTAGACGACTGTCTTCCACCAAAGTGACCGGCTGTGTCGGAGTTTGAACCTCTGACCTCCGAGGTGGTAAGCAAACACTAAACCACTCGACCACCAGCACTCACTCATCAAGGTAACCTGGTTTTAATTCCCACTCCATTAAGGTCTATCACTTGGTGGCTCACGTGACAGAATACACGTGCTCCATACCGTGCCACAGCTATTTACTTCTCGCCACTAATAATGGGAGTTATTTTTTTTCATCATCATAGAGCAAGAACTTCAACCCTTGGATAATTTATGCCGCCCAGAAGACAGTCGTCAAACTATGGCTGCAATGGATATGGACCATGCCAAACGATTAGAAATGATACGAAAGGATTTGAATCCGGTTCGAGACCAACGCAAGCTACAAAAGGTTGATATCCAGTATGAGGCGAATGTAAGCAAAGGCATGGATAAATACCGCACGTTGAATGCAATTCGTCAAGGGAACACAAAGAAACGGGTGGAGCAGTTTGAGTCTCTGTAACGACAGAAAACACCACTATTCATCATGTTTGCGCGTCACGCTCTTTCCACTCTCTCTGTATGCGCTAGTTTGCGCCGTGTAAAAGATCGCCTATAATCGTTTTGCAATCAACTCTGCCTCTTATCCATTCAATCCTACCGAGTCCGGTCTCGGTTATCGGTTTTCGTGCCCATTTCCTCCTATCTGGAATGTTTTGTCCGATAGTCATTGTTTCTTCTCCGTTGCACTTGTGGGATCTGCTGTCAAAGAATCGACCATCCAGTTTTCGATGCATTCATTTTCTTTCATGTGCTTCATTTTCTTTGGAGATTACATTGTCCCCCCAATGCTTGCATCGTGATTTTCTGCTGAGTGATAGTCGCAGTATTTCTTCCAGCTACTTGTTTATTTAGATGTCCGTTGGGCCGAGCCATGAAGATCATTCCAAATATTCCCGTCACCTACTTCATCCACACGGTATTCACTTGTATTTGTGATTTGCTATTCCTGGTGTCTGCTTTCCCCACTCTTTATTTCCGTCTAATGAACTATCCCGTCTAGAAAGAATCGCCTCATCAGTGCCTTGGATAAGTACGAGGCCGAGTAGTTAAGCGTCGGATCACTGATTCGCTCGTCGTCTCCGTTGATCGTGGACTACGACGGCAGATTTTATCTGTTTTTGCTACTCATTTTATACACATGTTTCGATAAATATGACCGAATCCTGTTCTGGTGTTCTGTTGTCCCCGTTTCACTTATTCACGTTTGTACTGTTTGTAGCGCTCGCCTCACAGATTGCTCGTCCGTTACTCATTGTATCAATCTTAGTCGCGTAGTAGTCATTTTAAGCGTCCACAAGTCACTAACCGCACGTAGTAGACTCCCCATAGACTACTGTTACCGATCTCCAAACAGTCGTGTCCTGCGCCGTGTCGCTTGGTTATTTTTTTTGCCTCATATAAGGAGGGCTAGATAATAGCCTGTTTAATTGCTGTTTGACAAATTGCGCACCATACATGACTAACAGCCGCTTAACTGGGAAAGTATTTGACTATTTTGACAGTTTTACTGCTCGTGTGCATACGAGTCACTACAATCTGTGATCTGTGCCTAAATCTAGTATCACGTTGATCTGTAATTCGGTTCGAATCGATGAGGAATGTCATAAACAAAGTGTTACTCATTACCCAGTAGTAGAGTTTGCTGGTCCATCGGTCATCTGTTTAACAAGTCCGTTAGCTAAGCCACACCAGCAAGCCCAATCATCAGTAACTTGGATCAGCGGTGTTTGCTGATTCTTAAGTGACCGCCACTACCACCATCTTTGTTTTGTAGATGGATGTCTCGCAAAACAGGTCGAATTTTGCCATTCTTGTTAACACTTGGAAGGGTTGTATCTGGACCTGGTGCTTGAAGATGTTCCGGGTGGCAAGTTGGATGTTCACTAAGTTGGTGGCCGAGGGAGAAGTTGTGACAATTTACCAGCGAACTTGGCGTTGTTTGGCGCGTAAGACTTCCCGGGTGAGATACAAGAAGGCAGTTAGTGGTAGGATGCATCAGATGAAGTAGTTTGTCATGGCTTGCGGCGCTCTTGTATTCGAGCACCTTCGTCTGCTGGGTCCCATTACCCGTTGTCCTGTCCTTTGTTTATACATGTTTATTCGTTCGAACCGAGCTGATATCTGGTTAAAGGACTAGGTTAATCAAAGGCGCTGTTCTGATTCAATTCCCGCATCCCATGATCTACAGTTCTTTGCGCCGACCGCCACTCGTCCAAATGGCCCCTCAACGAGACATTGCAAGGCGTCAAACAGCACTAATTTAATTGGCTCTGAGATGCTTGGTAGCTAAGTCACTGGGTACCAAACGAAAAGCTTCAGTCGCTGTGTTCATTCCGCAGCTCATTTAACTTTTGCTGTAATGCGCAAGACGGCTGTATGCTAACGCTACGCGCTGGAATGTTATTCGCAGAGCTGGTTCCTTCAGTGTTATACCAATGTCGAGAAGAATCTCGATTTTTCGATGCATTCATTCGCATGAGAGGTATACCCCATAGACACAGAGGCCGCTGCACTATTAGGAATAACTGGTAATCAAACCATGATACCACGTGAGGTCCCATTAAGTCAAGTATGGTAACGAGTCGGACAACAGTGGACTACTGTCTACCACAAACAGCCTGGACCTTTCGTTTCCTACGCTTGTTTTCTGTTGTAGGCAGACTGGCGCTGTCTGTATCAATAGTTTCTAACATGATATTCGGGTTGGTTTTATTCTGTCCATTCAGATTGAAAGTTTCTCGTCACGTAATCCCTTTACTACCATTTATATTCGAATAGAACGCCTTGGTTCTTCGCCCGATAAACAGGTAAAATACGTTGTTATGAGATTTGGATTCTTTAGCGACGATTCACCATATAGTGTGAGCACTCAACTCGCATGATAAGAATGCGTCTATACTGGAAGTTGTTCGTTTTATGGGTGTTGAGTTGGCATGCTCCAGTCTGATAGGTGGGCGTTTTATCTTGTAGTGTTGTAAGGCAACCTGTTGAATGCAAGGCTTTGAAGCCGTTCTAAATAACCTTCAACCCAGTCAACGACCCAATCAACTGCGCTTTTGTCGCCTGTACGATATGTAAAAACAAGATCGAAAACATTCGAAACATTTCACTTTTCTGTGTTTTCACCTGTGGTTCCCCACTACCCTGGTCAAATACCTGCTTCCATGATTTTCTTTTGGGAGTTGGGCGTTGATAATCTGCGTGATATATCACTTCCAAACAGGTACAAGATGGGTAACATGTTAGTTATTTACATCAGCAACTTTGTGCTGCTATGATTTGGTTTTGGTTGTTGCCTCGCAGCATCGTCTGGTCAAGATCAAACCAGATAAGACAATAAGGGATCAACAAGCCATAAAGTTATAAAAATCGTTTAAATGAAGGAGTTCGGATGCAGGTACGTCACTGATACGGTACGTTGTCACCTAATATCTACCGGTGGATGGACCTTGTGGACCCCGGTACGGGAGCCTTACACGTCCTATTCGGTCAGGTCTACTGGTTGGGGTTTTCATACCTTTGCTATATGGTGGACTGAGCGCCTCGACCTACCTTCCAACTGCCATCTGCCTCGGGACGCATTGCACACCGACGGGGTTTATTGATAAGCAGGCGCAACACATCCCAACCATCTTAGCGTGTTCAGATCAAGCGCTTGTTTCGAGGACTGACCTCAGGGTCCTAACACCATACACCTAACCGCAGCATTCCTGATATTGTGTTGCCACCATATTCGGAGATGTTGATGCCCTGGCAACTACAGTCTTCACGTTTATCCTACCTCATGGTTGTAATGTACACACGACCCTTGCTAGATGAACATTCCACCTGGACGTCTTAAGTGACTCACATTAGTAAAATCCCGTGGGCCTTCTGTATACGCTATGACAATTCATTCGAAATCCGACCACTTGGTGAGATGTCACTGTCCAGGTAGTAGGACGTATTTACTCCTGGAACTTCGTCTGATTTGATGAGGTTTGATGTAGAGCTGACCGTACAACAGCGTTTCACAATGCGAAACCTATCCTGAGATCTCCACGAGAAGTGGCGTTTGGCAGGCTTGCCTTTGCGATTGAAACTAAGTGGGTAGCTGCTTCCTGTAACTGTCGTTCTCAGCTTAGTGTCCTGGACGCAATATCAGCTGGAGGAAGCAAGCGGAAGCAAATTCGTGTGCGATGCAGTAGGAATTTGATCTGCTCCGGTTGTGGAGATTCAAGCAAATTTTGTAACTGCAAAGATGGCGAACTAATCTATTATTTGGGGTAGGTTCGTCCGTTGTGGCGTATACTAGGGTATAGTTATGAGCAACAGGGTCGCGAGATGGTGAATCCGAAATTAGTTATGCTCACGTGACGTGGCTGGCGTGTGGACAAAAAGTCACACTGAAAGCTGCCGTTTCCCACGTGAATTTTCATCTTGTGAACTTAATGAACAATTGGCTGAGCCACGTTTTGTTAATAAAAAAGATGCTTAAAACGTCAACTACTCTAGTTCTCGCAAAATTCACGTTTGTAGATCTGTGTGGCTTTTAAAATGTGGAGGTGTTCCATCGTGCTGTGTTGTCCACTGTTCGAGGGCCATGCGCAAACGTGTGATAATCGTGCGTTGTTTTTTAATTGCACGAGTGAATTACAGTAGTCAACCTGAGAAGGGAGTCGACCGGGGTAGTACGTGCAACAGAATATGGTTGTAATAGTAGTGGTTGGGAGATCGGAATCGCTAATGTATCCAGAACGGTACTATGGTTCAGAGAATGAAGGGAAGCTGAAAATCGACGCTTAGGGGACACAGACGAACGATGGTTTCTGGATGCGCTGAAGACAGCACGATTGTTGCAGCTGCCAACGGGAGTTTATCCGGGGTCAGAATTGAATGAATCGGCGAGAGTATAACTCGTGACCGATGTTGCAGTTGAAAACGAATAAGAAAAAAGATATCGTAGTATGGAATCATTGAAGAAAGCATGGGTGTTACGGGTGGAAACCGAGGCGTTTGTATGTAAAGCGCCTTATTCGTACCAAATCGGCGTCAAAAACTTCATTTATTCCCAAGGGTTCCCGATCACTGAGTTTGGCGTTTAGATCGATCTACGCGCCATTTTTAGAAATCAGAAACCGATTCAAACTTTCAGCTCGAGCTACAAACAACGCTGATAGTCAAAACCCTTGAGGATTAATCATTTTTTGAGTGTCCTAGGTCTACTTAAACGAATATGGGTTCTTGATTATGCTTACTGAGAAGCAAAGCGGACTTTGGGGGGAAAAGGCACAAAACGTAGATTTGTTTAGAACCGATGAGCTTATTTGAACTAAGAGGTAGTGTGCTTGTGATGATTCAAACGCCCAAGTACGCGGCGCGGTGCGCTATGGGTTCGCGTTCATCAACCAGAGTAACATTTATCATGAGCTAGGTAATAGGGTCTTTGTGATGCACTCAGATAACATCGTGGCTGGTCAATACATTTTCCACCATCGGTGTCACGCGTTACTCTTTTCATAAACCGATGTATACATATTAACCCTCACTGATGCACGCTTGCGAATCGAATCTTAGCTCTGGGTCGGCATACTTTCGAACTCAAGCTATTTCGCAACACACGGTTCACGGGCCCGATCTCAGTACCGAAGTACTCCTATGGTTAAACTAGTATATATCAGAAATTTCCTAAAAATATTATATAAACGAATCATTCTGAGGAAACTCCGTATTGTCTATCACGTTTAAATTAGGCCTATTCAAATAGCACCAAACAGCTTTTTGGCGATCTTAGTTTATTCAGGACCTGATCCCGTATATTGTCTATAGCCTCCCGTACTCAGTTAGTAACACGGTAACGATAATACTCGGCAGCTCAAAAGGGAAAAGTCAAAACGCTGGAGCGAGATAACGCGTGTACTGGAGGAAGGCAAGAGCGTGCGGACAGTGTACACAAGTGGTGGCACCAATTCGGTAATTGTCCAGATGGAAAAATTGTCCGTTTGTGTGTTTTTCTCATGTCGGTAGCGCTACAGAGGTCTCCTCTTAGAAGGTGGACACAGTTGGGATTCGATCCATAATTGGGCACGCGGCTTCGGTGGTGAGAGGTCTTTTCCATGCCTCTCCAACAGAGAATCCGATGTTGGTAGATCCTGGAGTGAGTAATATTATTGTACCTGGATGACAGGACCAAATTCCCCTGAAGCACACGACCGGTATCGCGGTTGTTACCGCTCATCTGGTATGCGTACCCGGTACTCTCCTGCCCAGTCATCCTTATATTTGAGCACTCCACATTAGGTTCATCACCCAATCTCATTTGAATCGTGAGGAGAGTGCACTGACGGAGTCCATTTTTGGGATCACAAGCTATTTCGTCGGTTCTGAAGGTTGTCCTTGACCAACCGACGAAATAACTTTCGAAGAATCACCGTGTGATCCTAAAAATGGATTCTTCGTCTATGCACGCTCCTCATGATTCAAATGAGATTGGGGTAGATCCTGCTTGAAGTTTTGCACCGTGAGTGATGATTGTGCTGTTAGATTCGTCGTTTTCGACATACCCCAAAGCTCCGTTTACCGGTAGTGGTTATGGCTTGGGTGAACGAGCCATCATCCGGCGTCAGCTGATTACAGTTACGATCCAATTAGCGTTATGTTCGAGCTATACGAAATGCTGGTAGTTCATGTGGTTTTGTCCTACGGGACGAGCTAGAAGGCAAGAAACACAAGAAAGACGCACCTTTGGGTGCGGACAGGTATTCGACTGAGAGGGACATACCGGTGTAATGCAGACCGCCGCTGATTTCGCCGTGATAAACGGGTCATGCAGTCTTGTATTTCTAAATTATGTACAAGTGGAACATGAAAAGCAGACCTCAAGATATACAACGGTTACGAAGTTTGCAAACCTTCTTGGCTGTCGCAGCTCGTGACCACATCGATTGCTCCTGTTGACGGGTATAGCTGTATCTTCGTGAAATTTGGTGTTGTGGGCGGTAATGGGGAGTCGTTGTTGGGAGTGACGGGTGCCGACTGAGGACGACTAACCGAAGGTTGTGAGCAGATGGAACCATTATGCGGGGTGTCAGGGGACTGTTCTATGTTGACGAAGGCGGTCTATACTGATGGTCTCTTTCCTGCGTTCGACGTCTACAAATTTCTTTTCTTTTCGCTGAACAACGCGGAATGAGCCCGAGTAAGCCGGTTTTAGTGATGATCGTACCACATCTACACGGATGGTGGTCTCTAGAATGGTAGGTATGTGGCTACTGAGGGTTTCTTCCCGTGGCGGGGTGGGCCTTAGCACTCGCGTTCGGTGTGACAAACGTTTTGCGTATTCTCTGCAATCAAAAGCCACAGGTGACAAAGGAAATACCAGCTCACCTGGAAGTCGTGATGTGCAACCGTAAATCAGGTCAGCTGGCGTTACATGCATATCGGTCTCAGTGGTGTTGCGTAGTCCTATGTGAACCATTGGTAACACCTCACTCCGTACGAGTTTACCATGAGCACGAAGAACAGCTTTTAGTTGGTGATGGAATCACTCCACCTTGTCATTAGCCTGAGGATGATAGACCGTCGTCTTGTTGTGTCTACAACCAGGTGTGTTCGCTAGATTGTGGAAGACACCGTCAAAATGAGAACCGCGGTCAGTGGTCACGATGGTAGGGTGACCGAACTGACTCACCCAACCAGTTAGGATGATTTTTGGATTTTCTCCTTATGTAGAACGGGGAATAGGAAAGGCCTGTAGTCAGTGAGTGAAACGATCTAAACACGTGAGGATGTAGACGTAATCGGTGGATGGTGGCAGGGGCCCTACGAAATCCACATAAACATAACGGGAATGTGCGCCCGGCTCAGAGAATATGCCTAGTGCAGATCTAATGTGATGATGGTTGGCATTGGAGGCATCCAGGGCCGAAGGACGTACATGGTGTCGAACGCAAGGCCAAAAGAATCGCTAGGTGATTTGTTTTACTGAGGCGGTCACGACAGGGTGTGGCAAATTGTGGAGACTGCTAAAAACGTGTCGGCGAAAAAGAGCAGGAACTAGTGGTCCGGGTTGGTCTTGTGGGACATCGCAGAAAGTGCGTTCGAAGTTGGAGGCGGCACTGGCACTAGATGCAAGGCACTGTTGCTTAGGCTTCGGCGATTGCTTCTATATCTATGCTCATCGGCAGTGGGTTGTCGATACCGTGGACGCGTGAGTGTGCGCCTGCTACGGGGTTTTGTGCCTCAGAGACGTGTTGAGTGTCCTTAGTCAGTTGCAAAATGGTCTAAGTGACGAACCTTGCTTAGTGAATATCGATCAGAAGTTGACTGGAGGGCGTACACTAGTGGTATATGATTTGTGGACACTAAACGTTTGGCCCTCGAGTGTGTGCCGGAAAACTCGAATTACCGAATGCGTTACCGGTAGTTCTCTGCTAAATGTGTTGTATTGGGTCTCAGCACGTTGGAGACGCATAGAGAAAAAGGATATTGGTTGCCGTGAGTCGTAGACAAGTTGCTGCAACACTGGTACAACGGCCATATCTGAAGCCTCTGTCCCTAATGCCAAAAGAGTGGAAATCTCGAGGTGTACAAGGAGTACTATGTTAGTGATCATCATCGTACAGCGTCAAACAGAAGGGCAAGCTTCACTGATTACTGCCTTTCTTGCCATGTTGCACGTCGAAGTAAAAATAATGAATATGCAAGATAGACGAGGAGTGGACCTACAGGGGTGGGAAAATGAAAGAACGCCGTAGTAACCAACACACGGAATGCACTGTATAACTGTACAAACGCACATTGATGTTAGTGATAGCTTCTCTGATCGAAGTGAATGCTGTCTATGCTGTGTCGAGTAATGTAAACTTCCGCTGCCTACACGTGAAAAATCTTTGAGGGGCTAAATTGTTTCGGCACAGCGAAGAATGAACATGACGTAGTTAACCAGGCCAGAGAATCAGTGCAACTGCCGGTAAGAGTGAGGCTCAGAGTAGTTACGAATGATCGCCATCTTGTCTGGCAGAGGTCTTATCCCCGAGGCTGAAATGTCGTGACCCAGGAATGTGATGGTGGACCTACCCAGTTCTTATTTGGCATACTACATAATTACACCGTGCTAATTAAGGCACTCGAAAAGGGCTTGCAGTTATGCCATGGGCTATTTCTCCGAATAAATTGCAACCAAAATGTCGTCTAGGTACACGTAGACATTTTTCAAACCGTGTATGGCTTCATGCAAAAGCCTTTGAAAGGTTTGGGCTGCACTGCTGAGCTAAACTGGCATGCAAAAAAAACTCGAATAGTCCGGATGTAGTTGTAACAGCGGTTTTATGGATGTCGGTCTCAGCCACCGGGATTTGGTTGTAGGCTTTAATTAGGTAGATGTCACTAAAAACAGAACAACCAGATAGGGAAGAATTTAGGTATTGAGTGTGTGGAATGGGGTAACTATTTGGGACGGTAGCTTGATTAACGGCTATGTGGTCACTACAGGGATGCCAGTCGTCACTAGATTTTGGAGCCATATGAATGAGCGAGGCCCAAGGACTACCGGATGGGCGTATTATGCCCAATTTCAGCCTGTTTGAACTCAGCCTGTGTTACTTGGCACTTCTCCAGCGCTAAGCAACGAGGTCGGATGAAGGCTGGGGATCCTTTAGTAGCGATATGGTGAGTGACATTAGCAGCCGCTGTGGAAAGGGGGCCGGACTGCCTGAGCATGGCCTTGTAAGCAGAGAGGAGTTCTGCATAGGGTGTTTGGTCTGCGATTCATTGTGGAGGGGCGTGATGTGATTCACGGAGAAACACGAACTGGTTACTGAAAGAGAAGTCGTTCGGTCGACAATTCTCCGGCGTTGTGCGTCAACCAATGGGTCGAAATAGCCAAGAGAATCGATACCTAGCATGGGATAGGGGACATCTGCTACTATAAACATCCAGCGGAAAGTGCGATGCAAACCTAGGTTGGGCTTACAATACTTGCGGCCATCAGTAGCAATAGGAGTGACATTGGCGGCAAACAGCTGTTGGATTGATGAAATGGTTGCATAACGTAATTCTATTGAAATAACACTAACTGCCTCATCAATATCAATCAGAAATGCGTTACTAGAAACTAAATCTTGCACATGCAACAGACTACTGCTGCCATGGCTACTGGCCACGTTAGTCGACGGGATATTAGTTTCCCCCGGTTGGCACCTAGGGAGGTGCAACCGGCTTCGCAGTGCCAAGCCTTCTCCCCGAACCGTTTAAGATATCGACAGTACCCTGATTGAGATCAAGGGAGGAGCTTCTGAGACGTTCACGTCGGTCAGAATTGTAATAGGGTTCCTGGTCTCTACAAGGAGAGCAGCTAGGAGTGGAAAAACGCCTGAATACCCACTCGAAATCAGCTATCAGGGCGTGTTCAGAATGTGTTCCCAAAAGTGGCAGCTGTGATCGGGGAGTCACTCGAGTTTGTTATGGCAGCAACTTGTGGAAGGTAGAGGCACATAATATCGTCCGCCAGTTTTGGTGCTTCTGTGAGGTTGAGATTACTGTAGACCCCAAGCAGTGCTTTAATTTTAGTTGGTATTCGCCGTACCCGCAGTTCCAAAGACTTTCTCCTCGAAAAGTCGCCCTACAGGCTGCTGTATTTCTCCCAGTAATACAGAAGGATTTTTACTGTCTAACTGTACTCTTATGGTGGCCCTTTTAAGTCCAGACGTTTCTGATGGCAAAAACTAGAGGATACCATTTCCTTCACTTCTGTATAGGAGTAATCATTTAAAAAGACGTTGCATATCTGAGCAGCAACGTCACGGGAAAGACGGCTAGCACTCCACAAGTAATGAATACGTCCGCCTGAGATCCCACGTGTTTCGAACTCTGCTTCCAGTGTACGAAACCAGAGTTCAGCGTCGTCAATGAAAAAAAAAATCGGAAACAGCTGGGAATACTGTCAATACGGGCGTATCTGGGTAAGGTTCATGGTCGTTGCTAGCTTTTACTAGAAAGGTGTTTTGGTTTGAATAAAACGACATATAGAGGTGGAACGAGTGATGTTATAAAAAAGAAAATATGACATCTGATAGATGCATATGATGAACAAAGCCAAGAGCAATGTAACAGCAATCGAGATTTTACGTCTGTTTGGCGAAATGAGTATAACTATAAACACAAATGCGATTAGAGGTTTACGAAGGCCTTTGGCGGAAAGACTCTGTTGATCGGTCTTACAAGTTTAGGAATTTCCCAAGTTCAATGAGTACCTGCTTCCGTGTATTGTCTGTGATTCTCGGTTCTCGGTTGGTAATACGGTAACGATAATACTCGGCAGCTCGAAGGGGAAAAGTCGAAACGCTGGAGCGAGATAACGCGTGAACTGGAGGGAGGCAAGAGCGTGCGGACAATGTACACAAGTGGGACAAGTGGTGGCACTAATGCGGTAATTGTCCAGATGAAAAAACTGTCCGTTTGTGTGTATTTCTCATATCAGTAGCACTACAGCTCTCACGGGCTAGGGCAACCTATCGTATTCCAAATTGACCAGCATTTGTTATAATTACAAAACGACAGACCATTCATGACTGGTACGTCATATCTGGTCGCTTCGATGCATGATCATTCCCATCCATTGACCGTCGTTTGCAGTTTGTTGTGATGCACACTAGATCCGTCACTCCCGTTCCCCTGAAACCCAGTGTATGACTGCTGGTTGTTCAAACAGTCTGAATTGATGGAATAAGACTGGCCAGCTTTTAGGTACAGATGAAAATAAATATTTGTCATGGAATATCAACACAACTCGCCATGGAAACACCGTACAGCTGTTTCGTTTGACTTATTTGGTATAGTCAGCACAGAGCACATCCACCGAGTATGAAGTGGGACTCGAATCCAGGATTCATGAGTGTGATTTACACGTTAACATCAGGCGAAGTGGGCTGGAGCACAATGGCTCGTTTTGTGTTAATTCCTCTTAGTATTGCATCGTTCCGTCACCGGCGTTGAATGTTGGTAACTCGTTACACGCACCGAATGATTTGCATGATGGACCTCTACTTAGGAATCCAAGTGTGGAGCAGACTTTACATACAGTCTAGGATCTTCGGTACTTGATCATTTGATGATGATTACTAAGACGGATGAGACAGCTGTTCAGTGCTTTCGGGATTTCCGATAGATACTCAAGTATTGCTACTGCAGATGAATCATCCCAATAACAATTCAAGCCTCCCACTGCACACATTGAAACAACGCAATAATTTACCTACTAGTTTCGGACGTCAGTTTCAACTTCTCGGGAGGAACGTTTCTAAAATTAACTAAACGAAAAGTGATACGCAATACCGTGGAAATGGTATATAACCAATCAATCGTGCGTAATGAAATAACTCGAACCTGGACTACGAGCACTGAGAGAACGACAAGAACAGCAAGAATGTATCCTGCCCCATTTGGTGTGTACTAACTCGTTTATATACAAAAATAGGCATGCACTTATTGGCAGGAAACGTCCTGACCAGTCACAAGGCGACTTCGCCGTATCTACACGATTTAACTGTTACGGTCCGGCTTCACCTGATTGGTTGGATACTGGAAATGAAGCTGTAGCGCACTAGACGGCCTGTCGGGAAAGTCGAATCACTATAAACAAATATGAATCTTCATCCAATAGGTTACTTGGTTACTTCATGAACAAGTTATAGTAAACGAAAACTGCATTAAACTGGGCCGAGAATGCAGTTTAGTGCAACACAAAGGAGAATATGACGTTTAATATAACACCAAATTGATGGGCTTATTCACTCTTATTATTTCATTCTCGGATATCCAAGGATTCGTTGTTTGTAATTCATGGGTTTCGGCAAAACACTGGCGAATTCACTCGTTCTGGCGTTTCTGTGCATCACAAAGCCATCAAACGTTGCTCACTTTGTTAGATGCACAAACGCGCACGTCCATCCTGTACTGCTGGGTTCAGTAAATAATAAATCTGTCCAGAAAAGAGAGACTGGTGATGCAGCGCGACGCCCCACTTGTATGCTTTGTGTCACAGCGGGCTAGAATGTCAGCTTTTGGATGATTCTTGTTGTTTATCACTTAGGAATCACATCATGTTTACCGATTTTTCAACATGCATCTTAAACAACACTGGATGTAACAAAACCGACGACTTCGGTGTTCAGGTGAAAATATTCGGATCAGACTGATGTTTTGTCCTTCAAGTTTCGTAATTCCTATCCTCCCACTAACGTGTTCCGTGCATAACATCTGATTCGTGATGGATGGTACGAGACTGGTAGGTATGCACCAAACGTGACGATATAATAACATCGGGCAGACAGATTTGGCCCCCAGATTATTGACCTGTTTCGCCCCTCCTCTCTGCCGTTCACCAACTACGGAACAGAACAATCTTGTAACACATGACCCAAGGTTATAGGTAAAACCTCATGAGAAAAGTAGGAGAACAATTATTTTCTGACTGATAATGTACGATACCATAAAAAACTCAGCTTCAACTTGGGTTGGACTGTTATTAGTCATTCACTAGTTGTTGCGGTTCTTTTTATCATCTCTCAGTTAATAACTCCATCGAAAACCCAAGGATCAATAACAGTAAAACAGAAAATAATAGCATGAAGTTGAAGAAATAGTGCAAGCACAAGAATTCCATTGGTCCCGAAATAGCTCCACATCCCCAATGTCTCCAACCATGCATGAAGTGAATTTCATGAACTTCATACGGTAAGTAAGACATGACGGGTTAACCGGTAGGTTACGTTCAACAAACAGTCAGAAAACTAGTGTACACCTGACTGTGTTGTGCTCCAACATTGTTGTCGTCCCTCAATTTCCTTTTCTAAATGTTTACTCAATGTGGCCCAGAGTATCATGGATTTCTTAAGTGAAAATAGCGATACATAACGGGTTCTGATGGAGCACATTGTACACATGCATGAAAACTCAGTTGAGATAAAAACTTTTCCTGTCATTCTGGATGAAAGTTTGTTTGATGTATGTTTTACATCTTCAACATGCAGTATGTTGTTTCAAGAGTGAGAACTCAGTTGCCAAACTTTGTCACGGTGTTGTATACGATGGATTACTTGAACAATCTAAGCGACCCGCTTGAATTCACAGCTTCTGAATAAACTTTGTTATTGGCGTGGTATTCGTTTCTTCATCAACATCTAAAGATGTGCTCTAGTTTCCTTATGATCCCAAATGTGACCATTTAGGTAGTTAGCGGTTATCTGAACTGAATAAGGGAACTTTCATTGAAACCATCCACCTCGTCTACCGATAGTCAGATGGTTCTGTCAGCGAGTCACCCAACTGATCAGCCTCCACACCACACGTTGGTTCAAGCCCAATACAAACTGGGACATACATGGGCAGACCTAAAATTAGGTGATAACCGATACACCGTGTTAACTGCTTCCATACTAGTCAAATCAACTCGGGAAGGGCTTAGTCCCTGATTAGATGTATGTGGGGGCGGTTCTAGATATTTCAATTTGCACCTAAAATACTGTTATCGAGTCAATAGAATCTATCATACGCTGTGTTCACACGTTATAATTTTCACTGGAGGACAGGTGTGATAAGAGTTAGAAAGTGGAAATTATGTACTAAAGCCATCCGCGGGAAACAACGGGCAGAGTACGGGGTTGCAACAACCCAGCAGCAGATTCAAAACAGGTCCCCCGTGTGCTGCCAACACATACTGACGTGTTTTAACAACCGGGGACAGAGTCCTCTGCTTTATTAATTCCTGACAGAATCAGTTAGGTATAGGGCTCCGCTTACATACTTGTGCATGAGCGCAATGAAGGGATATACTCCATAGCCTCAAAGGTCCAATACACTTAGGGGTAGCCGGCAATCAGACCCCGAAACTTTGAGAGGTAGAAAACCGCATGTCCCAGTAAGTCAGGTGTGGCAACGAGCCAGGTGACAGTGAATTACTTTCTACCACCAAAATGACCGGCAGAGGCGGGGTTCGAACTCTTGACCTCCGAGATGGTAAGCAAACGGTTTAAACCTCCACCTCTGGCCTCATATGCGCCCTTTAGTGGTCAATAAACGGCCAATTATGGTCTCTCCAACTACGATAAAGTTCATTCAGCACGAATTCTCATTTTCGAATGCCAACGAGGACATCTCTCCCAACAGTAGCCGACAATTAATCTCATTATAATGCGAGAAGCATGCAGAAACCAATGAGAACATTTTCTAATGAATTGTGAGGATGTGCAGCAAAGAAAAGCATCTGTCGCGAAAACTGAGTCCTGACGATCACAAACGCTTCCGTTCAGTTGCAAAATTTCCGCACAGGTGTTAGGCTGGAAACGATGTCAACCGTAACACACACAGTAAGAGTCTTCCTAAGAAATGCTCCTAATCATACGCACCGTCGAATAGTAAGCAAATATCTCGGTTATCAGTCCGTCAATTCTAAGTACATACTGAAGCAGCTGTTGGAAGTAAAGTGAAAACCGCATAAAAATGCACTTACCAAACAAAACAGTTGCCATTTGAAGTACAGCTAGGAGGTTGTTAATGCTGAAACTTAGGATTGTCAATAAAGGTGAGGGAGTTGAAGACGAAAATCTTCCGCGACTGAACGGCATTCAGAATTCGAAATCAGATACAACTGGAAACGGATCAAGTGTATTTTCTTCAGGAAAACTACGATTTTTAACCGCCATCATTATCATTACCTAATAGGGCTTGGGTGCTAAGAACAATCTCTCGAGTTGAGAATCCGAAACCGAGTTCGATCTAGAAGCTAGTGTGCCGTTGTATGGGGAAAGTGCGCACGTGGTTTAGCCGGAAACGTTTGAGCGGGCTGATTTGTTCCTTCACGTGTCGGTCTCACTTCAATACCAATTCTTCATTTCACTGATCTATGCACTTTTTGCGCCTCCAGTTTACGACAAAAACTAATGAAAGATTCACATCGACACATATCGGTTGTGGTTAAACAGTCGTTATCGTTGGAGGTGGACCTTGACGCCCTGGGTGCGATTCCCTCCACCACCGATCAATTCCTTGTCCCGAAGGTTTTAACTGGCCGCAGTCCCCCGTCCAGAAATATTGCAATAAATAAAAGTGAGGAAAAGATAACCTACTTAGTTACAGCTTCTGTGTTGATTGGCAAACCCGCTACCCTATAAGCTGGAACCGTCCTGATGACCAATCAGGCAACGAGGCGTGTTTGACCCGCTGAATGACGCATTTCATCTTGGCGACAGCCTCTCACAGATATAGGCTCGACTCTCGCGAAGCTACGGTTCAGGGTCCACGACGGAAGTCTTTCGCGGATTTTTTCCGGTCAATGGCTGTTGACGGATACCCCCGCAACATTTCGAAGGGATTTTTTCATCGTAAAATATATGTCTTTCCCATGCATTTTCATTCTAAGTTACTGAGACGAATAACACGTTCTAATTCTGTAAAATAATTACAGCATACAGCGACTACATTTGTACACGCATTCAGGCGACACAGAAGTACGATACTGTATACGGATTTACCATTCCCTTATAAACTGTTTGAAATGAAATGAAGAAATACGTTGGACCCCATTAGGTCAGGAGTGGTTACATGTCAGGTGACAACAAAGTTATGCCTACCATCAAATAATGTGAGGAAACCACGCATCAACCAAGTGTTATAATTCACCCTCAGAATACACTTGAGTGAGTGCATCAATAATCGGTAACAAAACTCTGGTATGACATATACTTGGTACTTGTCTAAGAAAAGCCCTTTCTGAGATGCAACAAATATGTTCCAGATAAATTATGCGCAACAGCGGACGAGAAAAACCACGCAACTGTAAACATATATTCATGCATACGTGTTCGTGTATGCGTTCTATGATGCACGGAAGGCGTTCTCTCTCGATCTTCTCGGACATTCGTTTCACATGATAAGATTTCGGGTCAGCTAAGCATGGGTATGATGATGAATCGATGGAAGAGGGAGGGGTGGGAGGGGGTGAGCGAGTACCCAAAGAGTCTCAGCACAGAGGTGATCGAGCTGGAGACGAAGATAGTTAGTTGTTTAGGATGGTGGGGTGTGCGAGAGAAACGGGAGAAAAGAGAACTCGACTAGGCTTGCAACAGAATTGAATAGTAGGGAAGACCGCGGAAAAGGAGGCCTTAAAAGAAAAAAGAACAAGGAAAACAGGGAGGAAAGTAGAATATTGTGATGTGCGAGTACGTTTTTTGATTTTCTAACAGCAAAATACACATTCGGGAGGAGGGGACGAATCAGAGTTTCGCATAGGTGGGAACCTAGGGACTGAGCGGCGACGTCTCACCACTATCGGTTATGAATTCCGGGTCCAAGCGGAACCATCCAATTAGTGCATTATCGGTGGCCGAAAAGTATTGAAAACCAGGACGGTAAAGGGAAAAAGTAGTGTGAAGAAATGAAAAAGCGAAAGAGTTGTGTACGCGTGAGATCACAGTCGGGAAGAAGCAAGTAATTTGGCGAAATTAGGTTCCGGAAGAAATATTGGAATGAACAGAATATCAGGGCATCCATGTGTACACCTGTTATATATATATATATATATATATATATATATATATATATATATATATATATATATATATATATATATATATATATATATATATATATATATATATATATATATATATATAACTGGATAGCTCCAATTCGCAGGCTCTCACCACAGAGAAAACAAGCAAATGGAGTTAACCGTGGAAATTTGGTCAGCTCATAAACAACGACCGATAATCTCTATCCTCGACCAATGGTGCAGCACCAGTAGTTCGTTTGACCTTACGCGTCTGCCCGCAGCTAGGTTGAACTGAGCGAGGCGCACCACCTGTGTCCAGATCCGGGGTCACGGTATTCCCGGCCTGATCCAAATCAGTCTGTGAGTCTTTGGTCGAGGCAAATTTGCGCGGACCACCACCTATATTTGCCTCGGCTGTAGGATGTGAATCGAATGATATCTCGTCGAAGATTTCCGCGAGTCGCATACGCAATGTGCGAGACTAGACACCGGGAGCATAGAACGAACGATGGAAAAGAATGTAACGGTTAAATACAAGAAGACCTCACAAGCATCGGCGACGAGTGGCACAAAGTCTGTTGCAGCGTTAATGAAGGCTAGGAAATGTCAGTATATCAAACCAGAATTTTGAGACTTGTTGTTTAGAAAGAGCGGACAAAACTGAATTACGTAACGATGCGAAACGGTTTACTTCCCCCAAAAGTGCGTAAACTTTATAGGATCGCCTTATCTGTGAACATCAACACGAACAAAGGTGCAAACATAAACGGTTAGTTTAGTTCAACTAAATCAGTAATAACGATTTTGGTTGACGTAGTGGTGATATTCATCGGCTTACATACTCATTCATCGTTTTACCATTGCGCAGAAGAGTATTGGTTGTTTATTTACGGAACTGACTCAGTAATCATGGAGCGATCCCGAGTCTTTGTCTGACCCATCATACTGCGGTTCGCAGTGCATGCAGCGTTCATCGTCCTTCACAAGTGAAGTGAAACATGCTACGCATCGTCTCTATGGCTTTTAAAGGTCGATCACTTCGTACGCTGAAATGGGATTATGTGCACAGAAGCCGCTCGTTTGTCATAGTGAATGAAAGGGCTTAACAACAGTGGGCTGATACATGTGCGAATAGTATAAGTCTCAAAACAAGTCAGAACATGTTCGGCTTCGCGAAAAAAAAGTGACAGGATCACGAGTAGGACATGCAACATCGCTCACCTAAAAACGACAGTACTTGTATACATTACATGATGACTCATGGGAGGCATAGACACAGAAGAGGAGGACAAAACAGTAACTAGGGTAGCTCAAATCGGGTAAATTAAACGTTACTCTGAGAGGGAGAGCGGGTTAGACAAAGAATTGTGTGAACTGCCGTCTTTGCAGAACAATGTGAGTTGCAGGACGGGATTTTACGAATAAAAAATTGAGGGCTAAAAATACGAATCAGGAACGACTGTATTTGCCAGCCTTAATCCTTGTATGTTGGTGATACATAGTTTTTGGGAGTGATCTTCAACCTAAAGCCTCCCTCTTGAAGAAGAGCTTTGTGCGTAATTTCTGACGCGTATTGACTTGCATTGGCTTCGTTCAATGATGCGCCAAACAAAAATGAATAGATTATCCCGTGAGTAATTTTCACTCCAGGAGCCGTCAGAAGAGCTCTACTGAAGATATCAACTGACTCGGTGCATTCCAGTGGCAGTTCGAAACTTGTACTAGACAAAGCAGTCTTCAGGCCACTGACCTTGGACAATTTAATTCACTAGTCCGAGATGTACCGTGGCAGTTCGATGAAACTATGATGATTGTCTAGAAGAACAGCTACGTGGTCAACTGGTTGTAGGAATCAACAACGCCACCTCAAAGCTGAAAGTCACAGAAGGGACTGAACCTGGCAGACGCATACAGGATGTGAAAACAACGCGATGAAACTCAGACAGTCAATAAGTTAGATGAAATTGTCTCGTTTCAACAACCAGGTCTCAAATCGATACCCCAATCCCAGACCCAGTGAGCCAAACTCATATCACTGATGTGTGGAAATCTGTACGACCTACAAGGGCAACAACGCTTCGCACGCGACAGTTCGTATCTGCCTTGGTTTATTTGGTAGACAGACAACTTCCAGGCACACACAAAAGCCCCGATAGGTACAGTGTTCCAATCGGTTCGCTGTTAGAAAGGCCTAATTCAGAGACAAAGATAGTAGTAATTGAGACGGGAAAAACCGGCCTAGCGTGTGCGTATGGTATGATGAAAGCTGGGCATTTGATTGGAGGGCCGAAGCCAATATGCTGCGTTATTTTCTGCCCGATTCACATAAATTGGGAAGAGGTGGAGACGAGCGGAAACTATCCCGGAGCGGAAGATAGACACTTGAAGTGGTATGAGACGGGTGCGCATTGTTTGATATGGCGTTCAAGACTGCTCAATGGATAAGGCCTTGAACCCACTAGGGAGTCAATATGACTATGGAGGCCTGAAAGCAGCATCGAGGGCAGGTTGTAAACTGTGGATGACTGAGGATCACAATGGTGTTAAAAGCTTCTAGCGTGATACGATACAGAAGCATAACGACTCACTTCGAATCAGCTGCTCAAAGTCAATTTATACGGAATGAAAACCACTGAAGACTGCCAGAGAGCAGATTTTTCGATTCATTCATATCGTTCATCTAGCGAACTCATTCACTCACACCCACTCAAGCGATCTCACGCACTCACACTTGCCTTTTCGACTTGTGGGGCGAAAACATCGTGAACATCAGCACTACTGAACCTATTCAGCAGTCGCGTATTGTCCAATTCAGCGCGTTTGCGATAGCCGTCGTTAATTTCGGCTGAAAAGTGCAAATCAACAGGTTACTCGGGAAAGTTAAGGTAACGGTAAAGATGAGAAGCAACTAGTGGAAAATAAAAAAATTCAATCCCAACTGATGTTTGATACTGAAAAATGATTTACGTTAGTGGGACGAACTTATGAAGAAACCGTACAGTCAACAACCTGTGAAAGAACTGAATCAGCGTGTTGATATATCTCAATTGTCAACATAATTTTCCACCAGAGAAAAGCGAGGGGGAATACGTGGGTTGTTTAAGACGAATAAAAAGTGAGACGGCTGAATAGACCCATTGTAATGTTTGTGAGTTTGGGCTCATAACTGTATGACAATGCTAGGAGTGATAGAGTTCGTTGGTGTAATGACTGAACTTATACACATGAATACAATGAACGGTGACTTTGATAGAGATTCTATTCCTAATGTTAGAAAGAAAATTTGATGAATAGTTAGCTATTTAAAAATCCATTTCATCAAAAGTGATTTAGGCAGTAACGAACGCTCATAGAGTTGTTATAGCGCACTGAGCTAACCTGTTGGTTTTCGCGTTAGTACTAAGATATTTACCATCTACCGGCCGCTTGTCTGCATGCAAATCAAAGAAACTTGCAAAGGCTTTTAAAATGTTGTGACCTTCCTAATCTGTCTCGGCCAATGCGTCGGACGTTCCATGAGTACTTCTCAGTCGCCGTCATCATACATCTTAGGATCGCCTCCCGGTCTCATCATCGGTTCACAGGTACTGACTTTCTAAGTAATCCAGTTTTCAGCTCTCATCGGTGTTTTCACATTCTGCAGTATTCCGAGTGTCTACATACTCCCCACAACTTCGTGACATCCAGATATATCTGTATCAGGTCTCCTTTTTGCGACCACAGTCAATGCAAAAAAAAATCTGGAAGTGGTAGGTGTAGCCTTTTCTAGAGGTGCTGAACGGACCAATAGACATATGGCCCGGGGTTGAACCCCCGTTGGAAGATGAAAAAACACAGTGCGAGTCAACGAGGCCACGTGACCATGAAATAACCGACAACACGAACCAAAATGTGCTGAGTAGTAGGATATCTTTTTAAATTTCATGCTCACGCATCAGTGCGGTGGAAGGCATCCCACGGACTTACTGGGTAACTGAAAGAAGGACAACCCTGACCATGGAGCGAAGAAGCCCACAAGATCCCAGTGGCAAACAGCCGAGCGACAACGGATCGCTTTCTAGCACCTATGTGACCAGTGGTGATGGAATTAGAATCTCAGAGGTGAGAGAAATTTGCATCACTCAACCAAAACCGGCCGGTTTGAGTGGAGCAAGAAATAAAAAAGTGAGCCATGTTGACGACCGTTATCCATCAGTGATAGAAATGAATCTAACCTAGGGATACGTGTGCTATGGCTACGCGTTCGAATGAGCCTGAAGAAAATCATGCACAGGGTGTTGTACGGCAGTTGTATGATAGTCAGCGAAGGACTCTATATGGACCACCACAAACGGTGATTTCCGAAACGGAGAACCTAGAAACCATTCGACTTCCAAATCCAACGGTCCCGATAGTCGGGGTTTTACACTCGGTTTAGATTTGACAATCCAGTCTTCCAACTCACTAATGAATTCGAGGTAACTGATAGAAAAAACCCGCCTGTTTGAAATACGTTTGTATGTCTGGCAATGAAAAAAGCGACCAGATTGAGCAGCTAGCACCACATTGATTGACTGAGGAAAAACCAACATATCGCTACTAAACCGGAGAAAATGAGAATTAGCAAAAAAATACTGGTTAGTAGTTGAAAGGCTGCGATCACCATTGTGCACTTCTGATCTGTGTGTGTGTTCGTGAGTTTGAAATGCGGTGAACTCACGCGATCGATGTTTGAGGGTGATGGCATTCGGGGCATGCACTGTACATTTTATGCGTGTGAAAACGTTGATATAAAGTGGGACTTTTTATCAGTCCAAATGATTAGACTCCCATTGATAGTCGATGGCATTAAAAACAACAACATTCACGATCATCAAAGGTCGTACAACCAACAAAATCCCCAATTAAACAGTAGAACAGGTCCATTGGGGGATAAAAATCCAATTCATATGCAATCAATCCATACAAAAAGAACAATTCAAAGAACAGCGGGGCCAAAAATCATCTAGATTCTTAATGCCGTTTCGTTTCGCTGAACTACGCCCCATATAAAGTTTCAACAGAGTACAATTTCGTTCTTTTATTCATCACACACACAATGCTGTGCCCTGGTTTTGGTTACTATTTCATAGGATTATCGAATCGGTGAGAGTAATAAGTCGAAGCACTGGAAGCTACAGAAAGGTAAAATAATGTGGACGAATAAAGAATCCGACAGAAAGCACGCGTCATTGACCGTGGGTCCGAACTTATTGTTCAGTTGTTCCGACTATCTTGAAGAACGTGCAACTTAGTTGAATTCATATCTAGAAGCCGAACATCATCAACCATACTTTGTCAGACAGTTAACTGCTTGAGCTTCAACTGTTCGTACATAAAACGTAGACTCTTTCTCTCGTTCTCTTCAGATCAACAACGAATCCAGGATATCAGAAATCGATCCGCACAGTTTCTTAATTCCCTACTTTAACGGAGTTTAGGGCCAAATAGTATTTTGTGACTAGACATAACTGGATAACGTTGGGGCGGATAAACCGCTCATGCATACTGCTGGAACAGGGAGAAGTGAGTTGCAAACACAGATACCAATTGATGAGAAAAAGATAGCATTTGGAACACCTTATCAAACTGATTTAGAGAACAAATTGAGCATGAGTGATAATTGATCATCTGATGAAGTTCAATTGGTTTGGGGGTATTTTTTCTAATCAAGAGATAGCTGAATTGCAAGCAAAATATTCGAGGCCCCCGGAATGTTCTCGCAGTGTAGCTAGTACATGATACTTTAGGCTAGATGGTGTTCATAACACCATCTGAAGTCAACTCTTAGCAACTGAAAAATACCAAAGGTGAATACGGTTTTTGTTTGCAAAATGTTTGCAGTTCATAGTATCATAGCTCGATTTGTGTCTCAGATGCTAAACTGTATTAGTTTGGATCGCATCACTTCCAGTTACGGATCAGAATTTCGTGGAAACAGATGATTCATCATTAGGATGGCCTGTGAAACGGGTAAAAATTTCCAGTGACCAAAAACTGGATCTATAATGCTTTCGTATCAGATCCCCAAAGGTTTAGTGAACAACAGTAGACCCTGAATAGCTTGTCTTGGTGTCTGTGAATATATACTGTTAACGGTGTAATGTGCTTGCATTGTTTTTCAAGATATTTGGTGGGCAGTTTATCCCCCAATTTCGCATATTGTCTTCTCTGTAATCAGAGTCCTTTGGTGTGCGATTACAGGAAAGAGTATCCATTACTGTTTCCCAGTTGTGTGGCATGATCAGAGAGCGAGAGTTGTGATTCTTTTGGTCACGTCTCAGTAAGCAAAGCCTCGTGTACCTACCAGCGTTGCATTCAGTTGTGATGGTGCCAATCTATGGTGCACGAAATACTGTCACCCCCCCCCTTGTTTTTCTGCGACAGCTTTTGAACTAAACCACTTAAGGTGACCAAATTTGGCATGCTGAAATGTCAGCCCACGGATCTTAAACATGAAACATATAAATCGATTTATTCCGAAAAAAGTTCCTGGAAGGGTGGAAAATGCAACTAAACCTGTTTCAGTCTTTGCAGGAAATATGCTAGAGGTTTCTGGGCAAATTATACTTTGTGGCTACCCACACCACGGAAGGGTTTTTTGGGAACTCTAACCAGAGCCTTTGATTCAATGTCTGACCCAAAAGGCAGTAGGGCGTTAACCCAACACGCGGAAGTGACTGAAGAACCCGCGAAAAAAATTCTTCTCGTCTGTTACGTAAGACCTGATTATTGCATGAATCCCGTCTTGCCTTTGCTGACGCTTTGATATCGATCCGCTTTTCAAATTCAGTCCTCGGTCCCATGAACCCAATGGAGCAAGCTGAACATGGACGAGGCAGCATCCTTTGGGCCGGGGGCTGTTCAGCTTAGGCGGGAGACAGCTGACCCATGAAGCGTGAGGGCTTCTTCCACCGTCAAGGGAAACCCCTAGTACTCCAATCCCACGTCCATCTAGTGGAGGGTTTTGGACCGGTAAACTGTTCCTCTCCGTGTTTATTCGCTAGAGCGGATTCTCCAGGGGCATAGTGATTAAAACCGTCAATTGGTTCAGAGAGTGGATTTCACCTGGCTTCTACTCATCGACCTGTCAGGCATGATTGCATCTCCGGCTTAAGGAAGCCATCCTGCATAGCTCTTTGGGTCATGGAGGCACGCAAGGCAACACACCACGCCAAGGCGCAATGTCGTCGTGATCGGGAATTAAACCAACATCTAGACAAATGAAAGAGACAACCAGCTGGTTACGAAACACAATGACCTTTATTGACAATGATTGAAACACAAGGCATGCTTCCAATTATGTTCCGGTTGGTCTCGGGTTGTATGATGTTCCATTCATCGAGGACGGACGACGTCAACACGTACCAATTGCCGAAAACCCTTTAATTCGCTTAAACTCGGCTCACTAATAGCCTCCAGACATTTTCAATCAAGTTCGAGTTTGCACTGTCAGTGAGCCAGTTCATGGTCTTCATATTTCGGCACAACAGTCACATTCCGGTGAGGGTGGCTGTATGTACAGGTACGTTGTCATGTTGAAATATCATAGTACTTGATGAATTTTTTGGAATCATTGGGAGAAAAATACATTCAATGTTCTGATGTAGGAGTCAAAACTTCTAGCTAAGGTTTTCCGTCTTTAAAAACTACATCCCAGACCATCACAGAAGGCTCGCCGACTGAAGTCCAGCTTTCTTACTCTGCATACGTGCCACTAGTACCTGATTCCATCAGGACCGGATAAGTGAAACTTTTCATCATCGCTAAACATCAAATTACTCCATTGAGCATTTCAAGTGATGTGAATTCTGACCCGTTCCTCTCAATTTTGAAAATGACGATCAGACATCTCATCTTTCTGTACCGCACATGTGGTGCAAACTGTAGGAGTTGTTGTATACACCAAACGCTTACACTTAGTAGCGATGACCTCTACAGCTTCTGTGGTTCAGAGCATCATACAGGAGTCTTCCAGAGGTCCGCTCGGAGATTTGTATTCGAATCCCACGTTTTCTGCTAGTGACATAATGATTCCTTCAAAAAGTTACGAATTTTCTAGGAAATCTGGCGTACACGTACTCCCGACCGCGCAAATGCCAGTACGTTGACTTCTTATAGCTCAGGCAGCCTTGGACCTCACGCCATCTCTCTGTTCTGATAAGAGATCGCTACTTCTAATTAAAAGATATAGCCTGAGTGAACTAATGTGTCACGTGAAGACTGTTCTATAGCACATCCCTGGGTATCGGAAATGAATCATTAACGACGAAGGTTGTCGCGTTTCGAAATCAGCTGGATGTTTTTGCCATTGATCCAAAAATAGGCTTATTAGTATTTCGCGCCCTCCCAGGCACTTTTTCCGGGACAAATCGAGTTACCTGTTTCATGCCCACGATCCGTGTGCACATTTGATACAATTGTGAGTTGACGCATCAGCATGCCAAATTCGGTCAATCTAAGTAGATTGGTTCGAAATTTATCGTAAAAAACAAGGCAGGTTGAATAGCATATCGTGCGCTACATCTTCACGGTTATCAGTATTTGAGTGAACTGAGTGGTTTTTTGTTTGAGATCAAAACAAAACAACTTCCAGGACATTTGTGTAAAATCTCCAAGACAATCCATAGCACGCTTCGGATAGCCTAGTCAACAACGTTGCTCGCTAATTTTCACTCCCATACGCAATTGTTGTGGTCGATTCGCTGCATTCGATTTGCGTTATTTTGGTGTTCATCGAACTCGGCACAAACCGAGCTAGACGAGTAGATGAATGCGGGCATGAGCACAGCTCAGTCATGCACACAGTCTCCAGCTAAATTCACACACTTTGTGGTCTTATGGAAATTTCCACGTCATGTTAATTGGTTTTGTCCAGCGAAAATTCTTAAACGAACCTTTCAGTTCAAAATATTGATCAAAAGATGACCGAGGAAATGATATTTCTTTAGGTATTCTGACTGTTTTCTGAATTCGCTTCTACGGTATGTTTGTTTTCCATATTGCTTATATGTGATCTGATGACTGGAAGACCTCGCTCAGTCAAACATCCAGTCACTCAAATTTCCGACGTTTAACTACACGTTTCACTCATATTCATTTACATCAAACCTATTATCCCGTTATCCACACGCATCACGTTCAAGTATCCTCGTACCCATCATGATTGCATTTTTGTTCACGGAACGACCGATTGACCAACCGACCGACGGACACACACTCACACACGTCTCATTTCACTATATTAAATCCTGATTGTCATATTCACCGTGAGTTATGAGTTACTTTATGGACACATTGCACATTTTCACCAGGGCTTTTTGATAGTGGGCTGCAACCTGAGCGTAGTACTGTGATATTATCGGAGTTCGTGATTCGGACGGTACGATATGGTAACAGAAAAGTGTATTACAAGGTAAGTGTTAAGGGCTTGGTCATGTAGAACTTGTTAAGCTTCTAGTATGAGGTCCATAAGATTGGCCTGTCAAACAGTTGGACATGCTATGCGATATGGCCAAGTCTCGCGAGTCAGCGGCGTTTACGCAGTCCAATTCTTTCTTTGTCTACACGGACTGAACTGAACATGATATTCACTAATACCTTTGCAATCTGTACTTCGGGCTCTGTTTGTTCTTATTTATGTTTTCATTGCCATCTAGACGATACTGCAATATATCAAACAGAACCAGGATGTGTGCGGTTAAGGATTAAAAGAACTCAATTGAACTGAACTGGTATTTGTCCGAATAAGGCCTGTGCGAACCAATTACTGCTCAAATTACAAAAAAAAATCAAAAGTAGTCAAACAGTTACTTATCATCGATATTACTATCACGACCAAAAGAACAACGATCACACGAGAGAACTGCTACTGCATATAGGAACAGGCAAATTCAGTTTCAGTGCAACAAACAATCTATAGGATAGTTGAACGATTTGACTCAGGTTCATAACTCATTCTGAATGGTACCCAGTTCTGTTTAAAAAAAAACGTTCAGCTTGAGGGATATGTAGACCGGAGAGAAAAATTAGTGAAGAACGAAACTTAGGGTGGGGGGGGGGAGGGAGGAGGGGAAGTAGATTGGGATTATGACTTACTGACAATTTTTCGCATATTCTTGAACGATAGGAGATCATCCGTCATCTGAAAAGGATTTTAAAAAAGAGCCTTTGAGTATAACAGTTAATGCGCCGGAACACCACATATGCGAACAGCTTTCTCTGAGTACGCTGATAGTTGGGAGGTACGATGCGTTAACAACCAAGTCTGAGGAAAGAAGTTCGAAATTTTCCACGGTCCGTCACGTTCATCAGTAAGCAACAGTTCCCTGTCGTCCGACCAGATTGTTATCGTGTGACCTCTACTGTGGTCTAGTGTGATTCTCCACTCCCTAAGTCTCGGGATTTCGATTCAAATGCACCGGTCTGTGATAGCTCGACCGTGCCTGTTTGACGACACGAAGAAACTAAGATATCTGACGTAAATAGGAGAATCGATTTTTTTTGAGTTGGAGATACTTAGAGCAATCCGCGATTGAAGAGATTGGAAAACTGACCATGTGACTTACTTTTGCCGAATCGGCCACGGAGTACAAACTGTCAGTAAGCGAATAGCTACTTTCAGATCGCGCAGGTTCCTGCCCTGTCGAAGGATCGTAAACTGTGGTGTGTTGAAGTATAGAAAAGGGAATGGAAACAGACAACCAATTAGATTAAGTAGAAGGAACAAGAATGTGCTACTCCGCGAAGTGAACTTATTTATGATATTAACTAAACGAGGGCGTGGAATGTTCACTGTGGGAATGCCATACATCTAGTTAGGCTACACAAACAAACGGATAGTATGGATAAAACATGCGGCGTTTTCAGTCGTGGTTATATGACATCCCTAAATATTACCTAAAAACGTTTTAGGTATAAGAACGATGATTTAAATCAGATTACAATAACCTAAAACCTTTATCCTGTCCACCTAGTAGTGGCCATTACCATCTGTCAAACGTCCCTTAATCACAGGCACGGCTGACTCATCGGCGATGTTAGCACATTTACAAACTCAGTATTTAGTATTCGATCTGATGTAAAGTGACTCCGGCCAGACTTCTCATTGCATACGCGAACCAACTGAAGAGTTACCAGAAAAATGATTTGTTTCCAACGTAATCGGGTGCTTCACCGAAAACCAAACCGCACATGAACCCGTGGAAATGAGGCTGAGTAGACGTCAATTGGTGCATCCGATTACTTGGGGAAGCACAACCAGAATCATTAATAGCAGCTTTTGGTAAGGTGTCCAGGAACTAAGATTAAAAAAATAAGATAATTATCCCTGAAGGTTTTGACATGGAAGGATTTCTCGGTCAAATGTAATCTGTCCACTTCCACTCGGAAAAGCCTACTGACTAAGTTTTTAATACGTTTCGGCGGTGTGGTAGACTAACCATCTTGTCTCATTCACTAACAACTGCCTGCTGCGGAGATTAATGCACAACAAGGACATGAGTAACACGCCCCAACGATATTAACATCTTCAGATTAAGCATTTACTCTAGAAACTGACCTATGGGTCCCAGTACTCTGTCTGTCCTCAGCACTGCTGATAAAATGTTCCCACATATTCGAGCAATCCTACGAAAGCGGCGCGTAGCTACCAGGTTCTGTACATGATTACAATTCAGAGCAATTACTTATGTTGGATATCACAATGATGGGGTAAGTAAAACCAGCCACGGTTGTCAAGTAAGCAGCGAGCAATGCTTTCTAACGTTCGGACTAGAAATTCAACACAGGCAGTGAAATTTCATGTTTAACAGGAATCGGTATCAAGTATCACGCCACAAATAGGTGATCAGTTATCTCAAATTCCAGAGTCAAAACTAATGGTACAGCGGACCGTCGATATTAAGGATTCTAGCTTCTTAACAATACCAGTGGAATGAAAAAATACACTGGTTACAACTTAGACGTATTCCATGGGAAACACAGCGAATCTCAATAAGACAGGGAGAAAGTAATGTCGCAGTTATTATGTACCCTTGTCATAGAAGAATATTAAATGGAATATGATCAGAAATGTACCGTAAACGAAAACAAAAAAAAAAACGACAGATATGAATCAACACTCTTAATTCAGTACATAATTGTACTAACCACCATTCTGTAGCCCGTAACCGCATTCATCACTCAGCCCACGACCGCTCAGGCGTGTAATGTCCACAAACCCTGACCCGGGACGTGAGGCGTTGCGTGTGTACGGGGTGTCCAAGAAATTTGGCCCAGTAGCGGAATGAAGGGTTATGTGATCACGGTGCTCAATGCCCATGAGGGGATCATGCATGCCTGATTGTTCGTACAGTCTCGTGTAGACCGGGTGATACGGTGCGTTCAGTGTGCTGACATCGTAACCCGCTGCCGACAAAGCTTCCGAAATGCGATCGGCTGAGAACTGTAGATCTTCCCGCAGCTCCAATTCAACTGGGTAGCTGAAACGAGGACAAGTGACAATTTGGGAATTGTTAAACGGCTAAGTCAGAACATGATTTTACCTCTTCCAACTGATTATATATATATATATATATATATATATATATATATATATATATATATATATATATATATATATATATATATATATATATATATATATATATATATATATATATATATATATATATGTAAAGTATTGTGAAAATGAGTGGAAAAAATTTCCCGGAAGCACACGAATGGTTTCAGCCATTGCTGGGAAACATAAATTTGAAGTCTTAGTCAGTAAATATGATAAAGGAAGGAACTCGATGCTGCTGTATTGTAATGAGTCAGCAAACCAAACATTCATATTTTAGCCCAACCCATACACTCATAAAAAATATTGAAAAAATAAAGCAATAAATTAATAAAAGATTCGCCTGTCATTCTTTTTCTGCTCATAAATATCAGGACTGAATGAAAACACAATTCAGAACTAGGATCATGTGGACTGGTGGGATCGATGGGGGGCGATTTGGTTATTTAATGTTTTGTGGTCCACGAAAAATTCGAGTGTGAAATTCATGCAGGTATACTTGAGGAGGTTTAAGAACTGCGAGGAATTGCAATGATTCTGAATGCTGATGATATTCTCGGCTCAGACTGATGGCTTCCCATAAGTTGAGTTTGGTGTTCAGATTATAAACGTTTCATCACCGGCAGAGATCACATCATCAGATAACCTGCGCATTGATGGAGTCGCCTCAACTGATGCTGAAACGTAAACAATTGGGATGACAGCCGAGCTGTTGGAGGCTTTAACAGCTGAAAAAGTACTACTGAACCACGCTGAAGTGCCGTTTCGCAAAAGAACGGGTAAAAAACCAGTACGGGAACAAGAGAATAAAGGCAATAAAGCGGGGGATTTTAGCCTAAAACTCTTCAAGTCTGCATTGTTTGAGTCGTCGAAATAAAACGGTCTTTCTTCACGGTTGCTACACGTAAGGGTGATTGAGGGCACAGAGTTCTCCCTGGCTGTGTCGCTTTTCGCGGCGAACAGAGGAATAAATAAAACACGGTAACCAAGAAATCGCAGTTCACAGATGAGAAACGAGACTTTCTATCTTTATGGCACACGATGTGAAGGCGAAGAGAAATGCAGATAAGTTAGACGTTCAGAACAGTGTGTTATAGTTTACGAAATCATTAAAAAATGGTTTGAAAAGCACGTTTTTGTTTCGAGCGTAAATATGTTTAAAATTCACTCGTAGGCGGTCTGGAAAGACCGAACCAGACGGAATGTGAGACGAATTTGCTGATCACACAGAATGGAATGCAACTGTCCTAGAGTCACGTAGAACGTTCAACAAAGCAAAACAGGCAGATCGGATTAGTTCTAAGATATTGTGTTCTTTAACACACACAACAGCTTGGGTATGGTAGGATGTACGTTGAAATGTCCTGGACCAGCATCGTGCAACTAACTGCATCGATTTACTATCATCAATGTGAATACAAAGCAGTTGGTTATTCTGCATACATCGATTGCTGATTTCGTCCTCATGTCACAAGCACACATAAAGACGAAGGTTAACGAGAAGAAAAACAATCAATAAGCCTTAAATTTCATGACGGACTGTCATAACTGTCGGGTAAGTCAACTAGTCCCAATCAGTCATGAAGATCGTTACATGAAAATACAATAACTTAGCGAAAGCACATCGTCCAAGTGCTGTTATGAACAGTAAGTTGGTGGCACAACCATGTGAGGGATTTTACACCACTATCTGATTACCAATCACCACCTGTCTTAGCAAATATTTTGAGCTGTATACCACAGCATGTGCGGACGGTGATGAACCGGGTGACTGGCCTCGCTGAATGGTGACGGTCGACCGGATTGAAGTGTTCACTCAACACCTCAGGGATTAAAGGGCCGGATGCCGCCATCGTCGGTCACTTTGGGGATGGTATACAGTAATCCACACTCGTCCGGCCCGCGACTCAGCCTGACTTATTGGGTTTTGTGTGGTTCTCCACATCAAGTCCCAAGGTCAGATTGCTGGTTATCGCTAATAGAGCAGTGGGCCTTGGAAGCCATCGAGTGTGCTGCTTCCGTCTTACTCACGCACAACCATGTAACTGGAAACTTTATCTCAGCGTTATTGATCTGATGTATCTCTCAGATACGAGCAGCACTCAAGTATCGAAAACAGTCACAGATCTATCATTCGCATCATTATGGTTTCTCAACCACGTATGGGAACTGGTCTAACAGCGAGCACTTATCCTTGACAAACAGTTAGATGTCATGGCGAGTAAAGCATGCATTATGTACATGCGAGATTCAATCTTGGTTGATTTTTATGAATGCACTGTTTTTTGAGATTCAAATAACGGTAACTCGACAAACTAGGGAATTCGGAGCACTGCATAATTCGTCTACATGTTTGTCAGACCTAGGCTGCTCCCGCTTGTTTTCGATCAACAGGTGCCCACGATGCATCCCACTAACTTCGGGGCCCTTTTTGGCTAGATTCCTGTCGCTTGGAAAACGTGGAACGGTTGTTGGCCCTGTGCTCAGAACATCGAGTGTTTCTCGCCAGTACGAATTTCAGAAGTTATAATCGCCGGTATGCCACGTGGCGTCCACCCTGTTCGAATCAACAGTGGGCCCAGATCGACCAGAATGCTTTAAGCCTCAAATGGCGAGGTTGCACACAAGACTGTCGCTCGTACTGGGGCACACGCCCCCTTAATTCCGAACCCGCATCAGTTTGCACTAAGCTATCCATGCGCTTTGGTGGACACTCCAAACGAACGCTGCAACGACGTTTAGATTGCGACAAGCTCTCTGATCTATCTCGCTTATCCGTCTTACAAAACGCGCAAGCTGAAAAGCTAGATGTAACCCCACCTGATGACGTAAACCAGCACTGGTCGCTTATCAAGAATGCTTTGCATTTTGTTGGCCTAGTAATTTGCGGCCTGTCTCGTCGTGCTGCAAGACCCTGGGTTTCTGCTGAATCTGCACGTCTTCTCGACGGACGCCAGTCGATTCTGGCTAGAAGCGAGTATAACGCAGCACGTCTCGTAACGAGACATGCACTTAACGCGTCGTTGTAGGGACCGCGAAACCTGGTGGTCGCAACGTGCTGCGCTATGGGAAACGCCCACAAGCTGTTCTGTCTCATTCCAGTCATCGGTAGGAAGCCATTGGGTGTAAGTGAAACAATCTGAGACTGAAGGTTCGCCAGTTAAGAATCATCACCGGCGTCTCGAACGCTGGGTGAAGCACTTTCAGGCACAATTTAGCTGGCCCTCAGTGTCGGCCTCTCCTGTAGCTCTTCCGTCCCACGTCGTGGTACGTTTTGACATATACACCTACCGAGGTGGAGATTCGAAAGAAGATCCAGGCGTTAGGACTTCACAAATTGTAATGCTCCGATGGCATTCCCCGTGCCCTATTTAAAGATGTTGAGGGGCAGCTTGTTAGAGGACTCCGTGTTTTTGTCCTCAAAAGTTTGAAATTCTGAGCAGGTCCCGTCCTTGTGGGGAGAATCGATTGTTATTACCGTCTTTAAGTAAGGCTCGCTCACTGACTGCGCCAGCCACGGGGGTGTAAGCCTTCTTTCGATAGCGTCGAAGCTGCTTGCGTCTATCATACTTAGCAGGTTGTACCAAACGCGTGAAGAGCAGGCTGGGTTTCGTGCCGGTCATGGATGTATCGATCAAATCTTTACTCTCCGACAACGTCAAGAGCACCAACAGTCATCGTGTTCCTGGACATTCACACAGCCTTCGACTGCACTGATAGGACTGGACTGTGGAACTGTTTGTTGAGAAATGGAGTACCTGAAAAGTGTGTATCAGTCCTCAAAGAGTTGCATCATCATATCTCAAGTCGGGTAAGGACCTACGGCCAGCTATCGCTCTCTTTTATCGTCTCCAGTAGAGTTCGACAAGGTTGCTCCACATTCCCATTTCCCTACAACTTTTCCATAGAGGATGTTCTACGGAATGCTCTGTCTGGTTTTCCGAACGGTGGAGTAGAACTCCCTCCAGGGAACAGAGTTTTCGACTTGGAATATGCCGATGATATTGCCTTGCTGAGTGATAATGCACAGGCCGCACAACATGCTCTGGACCGCTTGGCGATTGAGGTATCCAGATATGAAATGCACTTTGCGCCTTCCAAGTGAAAAACGCTTTTGCAAGATTGGCAGGAGCCTGTGTCTGCACTCACCTTTTGCGATGATCAGCTAGAGTTAGCCGCCAATTTTAAGTGCCTCGGGAGCTTGATAACAGCAGAAGGTGGTGTTGGGGAAGAGATCAATTCACACATAGAGAGAGCTAGAGCAGCTTTCGCAAACCTGAGACACATGTGGCGTCGCCGTAACATCCGTCTTTCTCTGAAGGGGGGAAGGGTGTACGTCGCCGCGGTTCGTAGTGTTTCACTCTACGGTTGCAAAACATGGCCACTTTGCGTTGAGGATGCTCGGCGTCTTTCCGTGTTCGATAAGTCATGTGTCCGAAGCATTGCTCGTGTCTGGTGGGAACGTCAAGTGAGTAATGACGAAGTGCGCCGTCGTGTTAGGCACGGATAGCTATTTTCTTAACGAAGTGATCACTCTACACCGCCTCCGGTGGATCGGTCGTGTTTTAGGAATGCCTGCCCATCGTCTATCTTTCCATGCTCTATCTGCACGTGCTGGGCAAGGATGGAAGAAGCGACGCAGCGGTTAGGCCACGACTTCGCGCAGTGGTATGGAAAATCTAGCATCAGCATTGGCTTCGGTTGGAACTTCAGCCCCCCTGGTTGGGGCCCAAGGGATAAGGATTGTCGTCGGTTAAAGACGTTGAGGGACATGGCACATGATAAGTATCTGTGACGCGAATGCCGTGCGGTCTGTCTGTCGATCTCTCGTGCCCCGTAATCACAAAAATGTCATTCCGACAAACAAAATAACAGAAAAGGTTCAAAAAGTGTACGGTAAAAATGCAAAAAATCAACATTTTTCTTCTCTCTACAGCTGACTGCCTGCTTTACTGTATTGTACAACCGTTCCTCTATATGTAATTGTTGTTGTTGCGTTGGCACCTTGTTTATATATAACATATATATAGCTTGGTGTGGTTCGGGCTGTAATGTTCGCGCACTTGATACTCCACCACATTGGATAGCAGAATGTGTGTTTTTGTTGATTAAAAATTCCCGAACCAGTATGCCTGGAAGGTAATTAATCAAGAAACGTATGCAATATACTCCGGGTCCTGTACTCATAGATACGGCATCTGTGCCTCCCATGTACGTGTGTCCTGGGAATCAATAGAAGAGATCATAGCAAACAAGCCGTAACCAAAGGATTTTGATGTTGATATATGAGAATCTGTGTATTATCTCACGTTTAGTTTCGGTCAGTGCACTTTACTGCCACTTTTCGGGAAAATAATTGAACTCAACGGTTTTGAATATTTTTGCTGGTTGTAGCTCAGGTTGTTGGTTGCCATGGTGTTCTGATTGCCAAGCTCAGCGGTCAGAGCATCATGGCAATAACTGGACTGGACATGAGCCTCCGATATTCATTTGTTGGAATAAAACTACATAAAACGGTGCGCAATAAACGAGGGCAGCGGAATATTCTGGAGAAAGTGTTGCAGTCTTTCATCACCCTTACATGAGTGTGGTAGGATGCCACTTCAATCGAAACTTACTACAATCATAACCGTTACTACTAGTGATCATCCTGGCAGACTTCAGTAAGGCTGCGAAGTTGACTGTGCGAAAATTTATAAGAACATGGAATTCATGCTAGGTTTGGACGAACAGCTTAGATACAAAGGGGTTGTCGCTCCACGCGAAGCATTACGTTGTAGCTTATTTGCTTGAACTGAATCGCAACGTGTAACCAACCCAAATAAAAGGACTGGACTAATGAACTGGATAGAGTTCAAGTCTCAGATATACGCTTGTCGCCCACCTATTAAGTTGATTAATTTTGAGGTTGAGAAATTACAAAAAACACATTACCATGCCAACGTCAGTTGAGTCAGTGCAGCCTCGTAAACAGTACTGCATAGATCATTATTGAGTTTCAGAATATAGCGAATGGAAAGAAGAATTTAGTTTTCACCTATTTCATGATTGTGTTTTATTGTTTTTTACACCACAAAAAGTGAATTGCAGTAAACGGAGGTTCGAAAACGTATTGCAAGATGAGTCTGTAAGGAATATTTGCGTCAAAACCAGTTTGTTGATTCCGATTTTATAGAAAAGAAAGGCTGCAAGTGGGTGGAAAGTTGGAGAGATCAAGGGCGTTTCATAACTTAGCCGTCCGGGGAAAAAAAGAATATTGGGAGGTAGAGGTCCAAGATCGAGCAACAGAAATCTGATAAGGGTGACCAGCTGTCTGTGCTCGGGATTGGCGTCGAAAATGAATTGGAGAAGAAACAGCCAAGGCAAGCTCGGAAGGACAAAAACTGAAATAACTGCGGTAGAATAGGGACAACGAAACAGTTGCCCGGCGATTGGTAAGCGACTGCAAATCGGATGTTAAGACTGGGTCATCTACCTAACGAATGGCGTTACGTTGGACCCGTACGCGAAAAGATAAAGACGAAGCTCCACCCTACACGTGACAGCAGTATACAAGTGTGGGGCGAATTTGAGCTTTGTATAATATGAGGAGGTGGGATGGTTTAGAGAAATGTCTGGCTCGGAATAGAAAACCAATCCTGTGCGCAGCACGAGAAGTAAGTGAACATATGTATGGAGACCAAGACAGAGAGGAGATGATCGAAAGATCCAGGAAAGGCATCAAGTTGGAGAAACGAAGGGGAACCGAATCAAAATCTAGGTGGGGAGAAAGGAGTGGTAGTTGAGAGAAAAGGTGTTTTAGAGGCATTGAAGTGAATATGATTTTGAGGGTCTCAAGAGGAGATCTGTCCAAGGTCCAAAAGCAGTGATGGTGGTCACGGTCGACGTTGGCGGTGGGGTAAGCAAAGAAGTATTGCGTAGTGGCATCGTCAGGGTTGCAAGTGGCGGATAAAAGATCATTAGTGAAAATCAAAAAGAGGGTGGGTGAAAGTACAGAACCTTGGGGAACACCAGCATTCACGGGAAAAGGCTGTGATTGTACCCCATTGACGCGAACGGAGATGGTTCGGTCACTAGGGAGACTCGACGTCCATAAGACAAGGGCTGGAGGAAACCCAAAAATGGGCAACTTAGTAAATGTTTGTGCCAGACACGGTCAAAAGTCTTTAATATATCTAGTGAAGCCAGGTGTCTTTCTCCGTGGTTATCGAGTGCCGCTGACCAGGGGTGCGAGACCAGCGCTCGTAGATCACCTGTGGATAGACGAGGCCGAAACTCGTATTGACGATCGACCAGCAGTTTTTCAAGTTGGACGAACGGTCGCAGCTGGTCGGAAGTTATGGTCTCCGTAACTTTTGAAATAACAAAAGTAGGGGAAATAGGACGGTATTTGTTCACGTAGGAGTCGCCGTGTTTCGGAATGGGAAAAATTACGGCTTTTTTCCGTGGGGCGGGAAACGCAAAAAAGATGACGTAAAACTCGTGCTAACTATGGGACACAATTTCAGACCAGGTGGTTTTTTCGTCTAGTGATTGTAAGGTTAGGCGGACCTTTCTGGTTCCGACAAGTGGAATAAAAGGACAGCTAGTAAGAGTGGTTGGAGGCGCAAAAATAGGAGTCAGGTAAAGTGGAATTAGAGGTAAACCGGGAAGCCAAAACCTCGGCGAACTCTTCGAGTTTACCGACTAGAGAACCAGAGGAGTTAGAGCTGAGGGGGAAACTTGGCGGGAAAAAGGTTACGGAAAACGGCTTTGGCGAGAGACTAACATGACCGGCTACCACTAGCGGAAGAACCTAGACACTCGGATTTGTGGTGGATGAAATAATGTTTGGTTTTCTGAATGGAAAGGAAGAATTTGTTTCTGGTCTGCACGAAGAGGCTACGAGATTGGCGAGTAGCGGAGTGGCACAACCGTCTGAATACTGCGTTCTTCAAGCGCACAGCGCAGTTGCAGGCGTGGGTAAACCATTCAGGAGAACGTAGTTCGCCGGGTTTGGAAAAGTGGATTAAAAAGAAGTATGCCCTGGAAAACAGTCTTGGTAAAGTGTGAAACAGAGATAGAAACATCAAAAATAAAGCAACGGTCACCCCCAGGGACAGGAGGACAGAAAACCACGATAATCATCCCAGTTGGTTGAATTGTAATACCAACGGATGCGTCTGGAGTCGCACATAGAAACTGGTCGGGAAAACGTGGTGGTGGAGATAAGATAGTTGTTTGGTGAACCAAGTGAAGAAAAGGAGGTATTATCAGAAAATAAGAAGGGGAAGTAAGAAGAAAATCGACAGATTATGCACGATTGTCAGCCTGATCGGGAATGCATGTGGGGAAGTCAACGAGTTGACTTAGACTGTTGGCCAAAGCGAAAGCTCCGGCTTTGCGCACCACAGCCGCAGTATGAGAAGAGTGTAAAAGTCAGCTCTTGTTGTGGGCAGTTAAGTCACCAAGAATCGGGTAACCTGACCACTGCGGTCTAATGCAAACAACTTTTTACTTCCAGAATACAACAAATCCGAAATTGAGGGATTGTTACTATTGGGGAACAGGAGCTCTAGCCACATCAGTTGGAACTCGCCGTTGGAAAAGTCCAAGTGCGGAGTACGGGAGGTAGCGACAGACTGGTAGGTGTAGGCACAGACACAACCTTTAAGTGGAAATGAGGAATGGAAAAAATAATTCGGAAACTGGAGGTGGGTAGTTTCCGCCGAACGAGAAAGATTTGCGTCTCAGTCAAGAATAACACAAGGGGAGAAGATTGAGGAAAATGATGCACGGAATCAATATTGTGGTTCAAACTGCGAGCGTTGGTGAGAGCTGGGATTCTTTGTTGTGATTACAAATAAACATGAACGACGGTTTTCTGTGAGTTGTGAATTCTACGAGCGTTTCGGTGAAACCGGAAACCTAACCCTGGGGCTTGGAATGGAGAACCACATAAGGCTTCAGTAGGAAAAGTATGTAAAGGATTTACCAAGAAGACAATGCAATATGAAGGATGACAAACAACCATGACTTGCAATGAAACACACAAAACTGAACACATTACTGTTGAAACAATCCGGGTTATTGTTGGATGTTCAACGTCTACCAAGAAAGTTGACTGATGATGGTGGAATTCAAATCTGTCATCTCGAAACTGATGGTTGGATTCATACTATTCGACTGGGTACAGGGAAAGAGGCGGGTGAGTGAAAAAAGCAGAAACCAAACAAGACATCTGTTTGTTCGTCTAACGCGTTCAATCGTCGGGGCACGCTGGCCTTGAAAATCTCATTTCACACGATAAAGTTTTCATTAGCACTGATCAGTCTAATCATTATTCTTTTGAGAGAATAGTACAATTGTTGCAAGTTAACTGGATGTCACCCAAAACACGTGATTCATTCAGTGAAGCGTCTCTCGTAGATCGGTACAATGAACGATTCACACCAAACAGTGATCCCGTGACCAAATCAAATTGAGCAAATCTGTCAGAGCCGCAATCACATGCAGTTACGGAAAACACCACGAAATTGAGGTACAAAGTCAAAGGTTAACAGAAACCTGAAACAGTGTCCAGGTCGCTGGCGTCACAGATATAATTTTCCCGTGATAAATGAAATTGCCAAGTAAACACACGTATCCGTAGATGATCGCGATGCACAAGAGTTGAATTTAGCGAATAGCTTAGGCAAACAGAATTTGGAGACTGGAGTTGGGATTCAGTCTCCAGTGCATTAACAGCTGGAGGAAAGTGCATACAAAAACAGCGATTACTGAGATGTTTATATCACAGTATTACTGCTCACAAGTGAAAATGATCGTTAGTATCATGGGCATCAGCTATGCACTGATTGTGTCACCTCGGCTGATGGTGAAACGGTTAGTTAGGCGATCGGGAGAATATGAAAGTCAGGTATGTAACACAGATCAGACTGTCAACGCAGAATCCACTTTCATTCTTTTAATTAAACCCACCATTCATATCACTATATGACATGACTGCTGCAAAGACAACGTGACGCGGCTTATTGTCTGTTCGATATTAAAATAAAGTCTTCATGTGCTAAAAGAAGCTTGTTGAGGATTCGGACCTGTCAACAGAACAAAATGCGCGGAAACATTGTTCCGCTGTATGACCACGATGTTAATGAATACTGCCTGGTCATAACTGAACTGCTGCACAGGCATGATGGGTGGCTTTGTTGCACAACGATTGCGCACTCAAAGTCTGCCTTGATTTCCATAAAGAACAATACAAACACTGCAAATTGTGTTGTACTTCTGGACCAGAACATACACTCGTACCGATCCACAGGGATCGGCCTCATTTGTGATTCCATCGTTTGGTACTGGACGGGGGAGTCCTAGAACTGAGCGCGTATTGGTCACTAGGCCAACACAGCCCGGCTTAAAAACCACTCAAACCGGCGTTGTCGAGACGGATGTGCTCTCGAGAAAATGGACTGCGGAAGCAAAATCACGGATAGGAATGCATCTGGGTCAAGCGAGTCAATTTTGACGGGCGTTAGAGTTAGTGATACTAATTCATCGACTTGTAGCTTGTTCCGCTGCGGGCACTGATGCGCACTGGGTTCACAAACACGTAAGAACGTACGCATGCATTCACATAAGAGCACACATCGAATGTAGCCATGGCGACCGGAAGACAATTCCTGAACTCGTCGTACATCACATCGACCGGTGGGGATGTTGGCTGTTTAGCACACACGCGCACACGCACCATGCAGGACTAACGATAATCCACGTGCGTGTATGCTTGAACGAAGCTACACCTCTTGTGAAAACTGTCCACTCACAGGAATACAAGAACGCACCAGAAAAAGCAGGTCAAATAGCTAATATAATAAACCTAACACCGGAAAAAAACATTGATTTGCGTGCGCACCCACGCACACGTGAGACTGAGGTTGCTAGAATCACGCGAACAGGATCTTCTATCAGAATCATGTGGGTATTTGGGTATTTGTAAGCGTTGCGATTTACTCTCGAGCAGAACGGATAATACCTCGCACGGATGTGCTGCGGTTTTGGGTGTTATCCATCAGTTTATCCCGGCGGAAATTTTCATCACCAAATCGGAGTACGAAGAGTGAGTATATAAAACAAATGAAGAAATAATCCACATTTAGGATTGTCACTGATCGTGATGGATGACCATATCACTAAGTTATTTCAAGCAACAAGAAAGATGGAACTCGGAAACCTTAACTAGGAAGTTTATCATGCCCTTCGATGAAGACTTTTAAGAGCTTGCGTTGGTCTGCATCACGCAACTTTCAACTAGCACCCACCGTGGTGAATAGACCGAGGAAGTTTATATGAGGACATGAGTAATACAGTGAATGAAATAACTTGTTCAAAGTAGGTGTTGATGTAGCACGTGATCCTGAGTACTTGATACTCTACATCTAACATCAGAAATGCTGATTCGGAGGACCTATCGGATTCAGGCAGTGTTTGAGATATTGGCATTCATTGGACGTGTTCTATCTGTAGCGACATTACTTGAGAACAGAGTGGATAGAACTGATTGCGTCTAGAATAAATACAAGTAGAACGACATTTTGATTAGGTTCATTAACAGGTGACTTGAGGCCAAGGGGATCGATTCACCATGCAGTATAACCGTGCAACCAAATCATCACTGGAATCTCATGGAGGGACACACCACACAACAGATGCTTGACCAAGTTTGTTAGGACCTATCAGCCGTATAGTCCATCTACTGAATCGCAACCGGGAATCGAACCCGGATGACAAAGGATTCTCCGCCATTAGGCCAACCGACAGGGCTGGTGTTTTTAATTGCATATTTTGCGTCAGCACTATGTGACGAACCGCCAGGTGTGCTTCAACGGAATTTTTATTGCTCACTTGAGTGATGACATAGCATGATAAAACAGTGAATAAAATAGTGATTTCCGCACAAGCAACTGAATATTTACGGAATGATGCCACGGTGGACTCATCACTCGGAAATGGAGAGCTATGAACGAGTCACTAGTGAAGTTCGGTTCTAACAACCAACAAATAAAATCCAGGAGAATCGGCCAATGCAAAAAACGATATTTATGAAAGACTTTGTGTTGCAATTTTCTCTACGGGGATTGGTTTGAAAAATGGGATTTTTGAGTAGACATCATCCATTAATTTCACCGTGTATACAAGTGTTCAAGCGAAATGATCTCCTGCTTGTGGAGTAGGAACTGACCTTTCGGTTGTATTTGTCCGATTGAATGCCAGAGATGGAAGTAGGTACGGTGCCGTGTTCTTTCGGACCGAGATCACCTATGAAAGCGACAAAGTTGATTGAACAGAACAATGCCGGTGAGATTCAAAGCGTCAGGTTAAAAACTCCGTTTCTGTTAGAAAAGAAACCCTAATAAATTATACACTTCAGTATGGTGTTACTGAATAATAAATGAAAAGAAAACGATGAAATAAAACCAGAACTTTGAAGAACCTCACCACTGGTTTTCGGAATTGTCATACAGCAGAAACTATGTTGGAATTCAAACTCCGAACTGTCTTGGAAGGCCGCCATTTATTTAGTCAATCACAGGGGAAAACAACAGCTGAAGAATCAGCTAAAAAATCCACAAGGGCGCGCTGCGTAATCAAGGTCAATTGCAATTATGGCCGTGAGATGAGAAATTGTGGTGATTTTGTGCTCTGCTCGTATGCAGTACAAGAAATTTCACCTGGACCAATCACTCTTCATTCGTTTAGTTTGCACTCCAATCATCATCCGTGCATTTCCATACACAACCAAATACTTCGCGCGCGTATGACTCATCTTAGTGCAACATGATACTGATTATTGCAGTGCGCATGTTTCGCGCGCGCGTGATCCGCCTCCACATCACATGACAGTGTTTGTCAAGTTCGTGTCTACCAACCACATTGCTCATGGATCAATGACTGCGTGCATGTTTTTCTTTATGTATTTCATGCCTATAAAATGCCGCATTTTGTATGCCAATTCACCAATACATTCTAGTGCCTGTTCAAACGTCTCCTGATTTCGTTTCGGGCAATTCGGTCGCCACAGCCTTATTCGTAGTGTTCGAGTGATCATGCCAGAGATATGAAGTTCGAACCTCGCCGTCGCTGATCACATTAGTAGTAGACAGCAACTAGCAGCGCGTTCCACTCTTTACCATGACTGAGGTCGCATGTGGTCCTGCGCTCTAAGTCTCAGGGTCCAGTTTTCCCTTAACAGTGCAGAGAACCTTTGAGGTTGTGGGGTATGCTCTATTTACTAAAACCAAAGGAATGCATGGGATCAAAAATAGGTAAAGCGTGATAATGATCTAAACGAAAGCAAAACACTTTGGCACTAGTTGCTGAAAATATTGTACGCGAAGTGATGTCATTTTTCATGAAGACGACAGCAGACTCCATGAGGATTTCAGCAGAAGAACAACACGGGCCGGATTGATAATGGCTGCCTGTTTCCAGAATTGCATTCTAACGGTCTTGCCCATGTCTCATATTCATTGGTCCTTAAAGCCGCGTCTTAGCAGGTACCAAACAAGAAGAGAACGCACTGGAATGTGAAAGTGCTTGAAATTACTACGGGTGGAGGCGCTTAATAAACAGGAGAGGGGAGAGTATTAGTTGACGCTGTTTCACGAAGTGTTTACCAATAAAACCAATCTGTTGATTCTGCATTCAGACGATAACAGTATGTCGGTGGCTTAGAAGGAGAAAACATTTCCCCGTCTTAGAAAGGAGAAATGGAAAGTGAACTCTACATCTGGAAACGGAGTAGTAAGGTGTGACTGTTTAGTTGTACATCGCGTGGGCCATGGAAGATCAAGGGAAGGCGAACCTAATAGGGACAAAAATCAAGAAAACAATCTGTAAATGGGGTGGCAGCTGCCGACTGAAAGTCAGGGACGTCGATGAGACTGATGGCCCTCAGTAAGATTTATGCAGATGAGGTTCGAAACCACTCATGACTGCATTACGCAAGTGTGGAACTTAATTGAACATTTACAGTAGGGGATGGGGAAGTGTAAAGAAGTATGTACTGAGGAAAAGTAACTATCTTGCGCGCAGCTTGAAGTGAAAGAACAGCGGAAAAGAAGTGTAACTACGGGTAGGTCAAAGGTGAGCAGCAACATTTTGCGAAATGAAGGGATAGTTATTAAGATTGAATAGAGGGGTGGGACGCTTGATTCTGAGGGAAAATAGATAGACGTAACGGAAACATCAAAACCAAAGCTCAATGGTTGAAAGAATTGGACTAAACAAAGTGAAGGCGAGAGTCCAGGATAAAATGGCGCTGACCGAAGGTATGAAGGAGATTGGTGAAATCGCGAGTCCTTGAGGGATACCACTATTTAAAGAGGAAGGCATTGACTGAATCCATCAACTCAGATGGAAATAATTCGGTCGTTCGGACCAACGACTGGACTGCCAAAGAAAACCGAGGCGGATCCAGTAGAAGGATTTTCGGAAATCTCGTGAGTTTCTCCGTAACCTGTAACAACATCAGACTGTGTCCGAGAAAGGCCATATTATCAATAATGGACCGATGAAGTTAGAGTCCACTTGTCGGTCGCTCCGTGTTCATTTCCGTTTAAAGGACGAGCGCGCCTGGTCACAAATGATTTTTTCATCACATGCATGCGCATGAGTGTAGTGGAAGAGGTATATCCTATAACCTCAAATGCCCACTGCACTATTAGGGATAGTAGGCAAGTAGGCCCTAAAACTTGGAGTGGTGAACCACATAGGGTCCACATAGATTATGGTTTCCATGACTTCCGAAACGGTAATCTTAGGGGAACGGAGTGGAAAGCGATGGTCATTACATGGAGAAAGAAATGCCTCAGTGGTAATCACACGGTATATATATATATATATATATATATATATATATATATATATATATATATATATATATATGCGAAGCCTCAAAAGGTTCGACAAAATATAAAATGATACCAAGATTGGAACGATATCAATCAGCTAAAAAGTCAACAAGCACCTCGACTCGCTGAACTCGCAGTGCACTTCTTCACGCTTTCTCGACAAGTCGTATGTGCTGTCCCTCCGTGATTTCTCTACCCTAATCCAGGAACTGTGAACACGACGTGTACCATGTGTACAGCACACGTCTCACTTAACGGAGTTCACGAATCTCGCTTAGATTGGATAGCGCAAAATTGTTCAAAAATAAGTTAAGCAGGTCCATTGCGTAATAAAATTAGGATAATCGTACGAAGAATTTAACTGGATACTTGAACTAACCCCAAATCAAACAGAAAGACACAACTGGCCGTGAATTTCTAAGACGTGATGTAAGAAACGCCGCATTATTAATAGCCCGCGGCGGTAAAACGGTCATCGTGGTGGGACTTCAACCTTTCTGTCTCGGGGTTGAATCCTGCTTCTGCCGCCAGCCACTCCTCAACTGGCAGCCACTAATTCGCCGTGACCCCCTAACTGAAATATTGCACCATTATTACATAACAAAAAGAAAGTAAATAAAAGGATAAAAAGAAAAAGAATAAACATTAGATACTTTGCACATTCGATACTAACTCACTGATTCGCGCAACAATGAACACAGAAAAACAACAAAAACAACAAGAACGAAAGTAAACGTGACGTATATCACTGACGATTTATGCAGGTTTCATATACTTCTGCTTTAGTACGACAACACGCACAGAAACGAAATGAAAAAATCATGTGAATGAATCTACTCTACTTTTTTATGCATTACAAGAATCAGCAAATTGATAAAGCATGCCAATCAAAACAGGGAGAATAAGAATTATTGCTTCCTTCTAGGGAGCATAAAAAGAACGGATTTAGTCAGCCAACCAAACAATCACTCAATTTAACTGCCTGATTGTATTTCACCTGAGATTATACACAAAATCACCGCTATATCCAAGTTTCCAAGACTACGAAGAGAACAAGTATGCCCTTCAGTAATGCTACCATTCCCCGAACTCTCTAATTAGTCGAATTTACATGACATTGGAAGCCTATTCGACATTATTCGAAGAGAAAAATTATTTTGCAACTTGTCCTGTTATTTGGAAAATGTTAACAAGTACAAAAATGCAAAGCCAAATAAAGAGGACGGGTCAGAAACAGGTTATAAAATGGGTGTTTCCAGGTCACTGTAAAAGCATCCGCATTCGCGGCCAAAAGGAAGTATTCGTGCGGTACCGGGTGTGTCTATGATGCTTTCCGTAATCATCGCGACCACGTCAACTAAATGATTATGATTACCAGACTCCTCTACTCTTTTGTTGATCAAAACGGAACACGCATCAGAAGGCGGAGGGGATTCGTATAGACCTATAAAAATCTCAATTTCTCTCGTATCAGATATAAATGAGAATAAGACCCGACTTTGGCCTCGCTCATTGTTAGTAAATCATCACTGTAACTGATCAAATGGTTCGGGCGAATTTTCCATGATGGATAACGGACGTTTCTACTTTGCTCTCCTGTGACAGCCTTGCTGTATCTCAGGCTAATGAGTGCTTCATAAAAATTCCAAAAACCTTTTTCGCTGATCTGGTTCAAAATGGCTAACTATGTGTCCAATTACTGGCTATTGATCTACTGATCAAACGAACACAAAGAGACAGGAACCTCGAACCGGTTTTGAATGAGTGATTTAGGTCTCATGTTACCAAGCATTTACAGGGCATTTTAATGCGGAGGTTCCGTGTCTCTTTGATAGGGCACCTGGAGTTCTTCGTTGTGGTTTACAGTTTAGTACTGTATGAATACGAACCAAAACAAAACATGCTTCTAGATTATGACTGTACACGGCTATTTTTCATAGAGTACGTAGAAATTTGGTTTCACAGCTCACAGAATAAAGAAAACGGGAGGATACCACTGAAAAAATGCTAGGACTATAGTGTACAAATAGTTAGGTGTTGTGAAGGGACCACGTGAACGACTGAAGTGATTGATACGGTCACGTTTCCTATTAGAGTTCCCTGCTTTGACAGTCAAATAAATTGATTAATTGAACATATGACGAACACGTGCGACACCGAGCCCAAATTCACACTTCGGAAGTCTGGCACTGGTCTGATCTTCTATACACACACACACACACACGGCATACTTTGTGTTCGAAGTGAAAACATCTCAATTAGCTGAAAGTACGGTATCACGCCTGCAACGCGTGCACGCACGTGAGTGTGCGTACGAAAAACGATTGATCGGTGTGTGTCTGAGTGCTTACAAACAAATGTGGCCTAATTTCATGGCATTACACAGATCAGAATGGACACACAGCTCGCGAAAACCGAACAGTGTGTGAACAATAACAGGGCCAATTGCCAATCGAACAGTTCAGATACGATGGATAATTCGACCATTCAATCATCTATCGGTCGAAACTCACAGTACCGAACTATGCGAACCAAACGAACAGAGAGACAAAGGCGTGAAATAGTCATACGCGAGCATTAAAATGAAGACTATGGGCGCACCTCGTCTACGTGAGTTCGCAAATCGAGCAGATTGACCAGCTGAACAATCAACGACATGGCCCCGGCTAATAGTGCATGCAGAGCACAGCGGTGGGGAATTGGCAGTGTTGGAGGTTCATCGACGATTTTTTTCTGTACGGCCAAAATCAGACGAAACAGCTCAGCAATCACCTGTTCCGATGGATAGAAAGCAGAGAGGAGAAGGCGGATTAAAACCAAAGTGGTTGTTGGATGTTGGACGTCAATTCTGATCAAAGAAATGTAGAGATTAGCAAATGCAACAACCAATTGTCGAACTAGTCGCCTCTGACGGATTTTTAAACTTTAAACTAAACTAAAACAGAGTACTTTTGACTATACGAAAAAGCTTAGTCTAGGTGATGATTAAATTCCGTTGGTTAAGAAGAGCAAGCGGGACGAGTGATTGGACACTGGAAAGATAACTCCACGAATGTTCTAAGCAGCGTGGAACATTAAATCTGAGAGAAGTGCAACACGAAACGGCAGATCAGTCAGGTGGAAACTAAATAGAAGTGGAAACCAGGATAGTTTAAACAAGTTAAACATAACGTACCTGGTCTGCGCCAAGCTCCAGTGCTACCAGACCAACAGTACAGAACAAATGTTCCAGGCAGTCAACCTTATTTGTCGGATCGAGCAACTGGTGGTAGATATTCTCTGTGAGAAGTACACCGGTCTGTTGGGGAGAGAGGGACATGAGCGAGCAATGAATCACAATTTCACAATATCGACTATCAAACCAAGTTAAATACCTCTACTGCTAGTTGCTCAGTGAGAATTACGGAGAGTATTTGTTTGTTACTGAACATTTTCTTCCATTGCTGGCTGAGACTGCGTGCTCGCTTCCCATGACAATTTTCATGACGTATGCTTAAATCTAACCCTGATTTCCCGCGCTTGTCCTCATGATTCTGTAGAAAAATTGTCTCTGTCAGTACGATTGGAGACGTCTGGTTGCATATTGTATGCCTCGATAACGTTCATTATTAACAGAACCGTATCCTACGAAATCACTACCGTAGAACCAGTTACCGTGGGCAGTACGGAATCTTGTTTAGGGTCCATAGTACCAACTATTTCTAGGATAGAACGCAAGAACAATGTTCTTTCTGAACAAATAAGGAAACTGACTCTGTGCAGGCGCTACGTGAACAGAGTCGCCTGTGTGTCGGATTGCATCATGGAACAGCATGACATTGCCCATAACTTCATCCAAGACCACGAGGGTATTATATTCGGATTGAAAATAAAAAACCTACATTGTCTGGCATCCTTAAACACAGTTTTGTCATGGAAGGTTCGCAACAATGATCTATCCAACATGAGAACACTGGGACAGGCCAAAAGGTGTACCACTAGCCAAGTTTCGTCCTAAGAACCGGAAGAAGAATATTATCCAGTTTTTATCAAAGACAGATGCCAGTACAGATTTACTAATAGCAGCGCAGCAATATTTTATCCAGAATGGATTTCCCGAAAGTCTCGTCAATAGAAAAGTAGTAAAAACAAATTTCGCTATGATAAATGCAGAAAGAAGAGCCTCCATCTGTCTACGTCTTTTAGAGATTCAACCAGGACTACACAATTAGCCAGTGTCGTGTTTTGTTTACCGCTCGATCAGCTCTCCACAGATTACCCGTTGGAGTGCATATTTCACTGATATATATATATATATATATATATATATATATATATATATATATATATATATATTAAATAGTATGTAAACGAGTGGACTAAATTCCCCCGGAAGCACACTATCGGTTTCGCAGTTGTTGCCGCTCATCAGGTATGCGCACCCGGTACTCCTCTGCCCACTGATCTTCATACTTGTACACTCCGATATCATATCTTCACTAGGATCTAATTTGAATCGTCTCGAGTGTGAATGGATACTCTTCATTGAAGAGCCCACAAATGAATCATAACTATGATATATATATATATATATATATATATATATATATATATATATATATATATATATATATATATATATGCATATAATTTCCGTAGTCCATTGAGCTATGGACATGGTACATTGAACTGTTTATGCTGCGGCACTGACCGTTGGGCATGTTTAAATCCGGTCGTCTATATTCAACCACATTTGTCCACCAATTACCAAATACACTGTTCCCCTGCCCCACAGCGTACCCCCGAGGAGCGGTCAACCCCTCCGTGCTAACGTATTGCTTGGTCTTGACTGATTTTACCGGTGAAACCTCTCAGGAGCAAAAACCGCCTCGAGCGAACACGACCACTAGGTTGCATACCTACACACCGATAAAAAACGTCACTTTATCCCGCGCTAAAGAAAGCCGTATACTCTTCTGTTGTAACAAGTATCAAATGCTGTACTTCGATGTGCATGTGTGAACATTTCAGGCCCTCCGGGCAGTTCATGAGAGGTCATCGGAATCATTTCACAAACTGTCAGCGAATATTCAGGAATTCCGCGTACATTGTGTCACTGCACACACTCAGTTGTTTGCGACAGCCACTGATACCTGCCGTGGCGGGTACTGCAAATGTACTTTCAGCGTTTGATCTCAGCTGGCAAGCCTGATGCGTTTAATTCATGCAACCACCGAAACTTTCACATCAAGGCAGCAGAACTCGCAAGCGCCCATAAATCGTGACAGGCAGGTCAATGAGAAAGACATCCTTGAGCCTTGGCGATAAAGGCTACTTATTTGCTCAATAATGGGGTTTCCGTGATGAGGATTGGCGGACAGAGAACGAGAGTCTAAATGGTTGAGGACAAAGGAACTTCAAGCCATTGACACATTTTGCGTTGACGTCTTGGTTGATTCAATGACCTCAATGGCGATGTACAAGACTGGTTTCACACTACTCATCGGAACCATCTGCCGGTAAGAGGAGTGTTGCCACAAGAGAAAGTACTGGAGGTGGCTCGTAATACGGAGTATAGTGATTTTCGCGCGAGCCGGTTGTATGAATTACAACGCCAAAATATTACCTCAAGACCATAGAACGATGAGGACTCAGAAGCTTCAAATGAAGAGCTATCAGACTGTCGCGAATGAGTTCCTACTTTGTACAAAGATTGATTCGGAGAACATATTTATTTGCGATGAGACTGGTCAGTATTTTAGAGCCGCTAAGACACACAGTTCGGTTGTGAAACATGACCCATGCAGCGGTAATGAAAAACACAAGGGAGGAGACACCAAAGTAATGGTAAACGGTTCTGCCGTCGCCCGGCTTACTACCACGGCTGACCTACTGAGGTATTAGATGGTTCGCCACCTTACGTCTCAGATCATGATTTCCGGTTTACTGCCTACAATATGATTCATGGAAATGTACAACCACACGCTCTTGCTCACTCGTAAAACAAGTAAGAACATATCCTATCATTACCATTACGGATAGAACCAATACATTGACTCTGCACACCAATTTCTCCAATCCTCTTTTCCTCATGCCGTATCTTTGACCGAAACTCAAATCTCCCCCCCCCCTCCATCAGACACCAATCACCTTCAATTCTACAACTATACCTTTCACTCGTCTTTATTATTCAAGGCTGGTGTCTGTTTTTTTGTCCACCAATCAGCCACCACGTGCGGATTACAAAATCTTGACTTTTTCACTCGTGTATTTCAGTTGATGTGGCTGAGGCTCCAATTTTCCTAGTTTAGCCACTACTTTTGTGTTGTTTACCGTTCATCAAACAGTGTCGACTCATCCATCTTCAATTTCTTATCTTCGAACAGTGAGCACTTGTTTGTTGCGGATCTCAACCGCCATATCACCATCTTAGGAGATTTTAATGTTCACGATCGGGATTGGTTGATTCGCTCATCTGACACTTCGGCTCTGGAGCACCAAGTAGAAATCAACAACCCGTGCCATCTTGCTGACCTCTCCGCACGTATCCTTGATAGAGCTGGTGACCGTGCCTATACCCCTGATATTATTCTCGTTTCTGTTCTTTCTTTCTTCTCAGGCGTCTCCGCTCTTCATCCACTTGGCTCATCTGACCACTGTATTGTTTCCTGTTCCATCAACTTCACTCGCTCCGATCCTCCACCCGCCTCGAGACACACATTTTGGCGCTACAGTTCAGCCAACTGGAACAGCTTTTGTGATTTCATAGCTTCCTATCCTTCAAAAGATTGCTCTTTTATTTCTGACCTCTCCGATTTCGCTTCAAGACTTCACCGACACTGTTCTTCAAGGTATGAATCCATTTATTCCACACTTTTCTACACCCGAATTCTCTGAGTGGTTTAACCACGCATGTGATCCTGATGTTCGTTTGAAGCGTTCAAAAAATTTCACGGCTGGCACTGCTCACCCACTCTCTCGCTACCGCTACGTGTAAGCTAGGAGCAAATGCACATCAACCATACAGAGAGCCTAAGAACGCTTTGTCCACTGGAAAGCCGAACGCTTACTCTCTTTTGCCACTGGTAATCGTACATTTTGGTCCCTTGCCAAAACAGTCCTCCACAACTTTTACCCTTCCAATTTCCTTCCCATGTGTAATTCCTCTGGTGATCTTGTTTGTGAACCACACGAGAGAGCAGAGATTTTTGCCTCCAACTCCACTTTAGGCTCTCATCTTACTCCTCCGGCTCCTTCCCTTCCCACTGTCCCCGATTTTCCACCTCACTTGGAGGATCCGCCAAGCGCTGCATTCTCTGAGCATGTGAAAACCACCCGGTCCGGGCGATATACCACTTATCGTCCTAAGAATGTGTGTCGTTGAGTTGGCCCCTATTTTACGTCGTCTCGTTCTCCAGAAGCAGGATCAATAAACTGGCTCTTACGTGAATGTTCCCAAACAACCCCCTTTTACAGTCTTTTGATTATGGGATTTACCCCTTCTATTGTAATTGACTTTACGTTGAATAAAAAAAAACAATAACAAGGGATTCCTTTCTGAAAAAAACAAATTGATACAGAGAGTTTATTCCGTGTCTTGTTTCAGACGCGATAGGCACCAATAACCTCACTCGAATCTCTCGGGAGTTCGTTGCGTGCTGAAAACTTGGCTCCGTGTTTTAACCATGTTTAGTGCTATTTTTTAAACGCCCCTCCCAAGAGTGAACAAATTTGATCGGTCCCGATGTTCGCTCTAGTGATAAGGGGGGAGGGCGTGGGGGGGGGGGAGGGGAGGGGAGGAACTCTGCACCTACCTTTAACCGAACGAGCGGTATTCGTGTGTGCATTGAATGCATTCACTCGGATCACCGCCTACTGCTTTTACGAAAACAACAATCCAAATCTGATGCATGTGAAATACGCATTCAGATAGGATTTCGTGATTAGGGGAGGGTGTATGATATGCGATACCAAACTACCGAAATTAAAAACAACAACAACAGCAACAACACTGCCGTGGAGAACTCTGATCTCATTGCATCACCCTGTAAGAACGAACCGCATCGAGCGAGAGGAGTTCAACACGAGGCATACAACGTGCATGCATTCAAACTGACAAAGTGTAAACTGTTCGACCTATTCTGTGTGAGTCTGGAGTACAGAGGAAACTGTACTGTGCGGAAACGGGAGTTTAACAGGTGTTTGTATGTGTGTGTGTGTGTGTGTGTCATTAACCTGAACACAAAGAATGCGGCATGGGGCAAAGTGCAACCAAAAACTCTCTGTTACATACGCTGAAAAACATCTGTGGGTACGCGTATATGTATCGACCTTGTCGACTGTCTCCGATTAGCCTGATACGTAAAAGCTTATTAATTTAAACACACATACACACAAACAGACTTGTTAATTCACGCTCGAAATGGACAAGTTGTGACAAGAAACCTAAAATGTGTGCAGACCTCGCTGAAAACATGGGTAGAAATGGAGCTTAAGTGGCTAGAAGAATCAAGAAACAAACCTTTTTCATGAAAAGAATATCCTGTCTGGACGGTTCTTCCCATACGAAATAGGCTTCCAACGGTTGATCAGTGTAAACTCTGAAGAGAAAACAGAGGAAATGGACTTCACATTGCCTCACAATTTTATGGACTTGAATTGAGGAAAAAACGCGAAATGGGTCAGAGAATCTGTCGGGTGAGTGCATTTTTTGCCGTGTGTAAACTATGAAAACAAACACATTGGCTGAGCAGTTTGTAGAATTTTTGGAATTCACGGACTGGATGAGTCAGTAACGGAAGTATACTTCGTAAAGTCATCCTAAAACTTTACTCATCAATGATGACGAACTGCAGAGCTGTTTTATGAGTCAGCAGTAAAAACAACCGTCCATATCCACCGAGTCCCAACTCATTACCGTGAACTCTTCATCATTTACCGATTCAAAGTTATGCGGCAGTTAGATGCCAACGGCTTCGTTCATACGGACAACAGATGGATATGCCCAGCTGAGGACTGCTAGCGGGCTATGCAGCGAGCTTCTACGAATTTCCAGTAGTGAATCGGACGATAACACCCGTGAGTGACACATTATTCGATTGCGAAATTTACTGACAGCACGAGGAGCCTGAATGAAGTGGATAAAAGAAAAATTTGTTTGGATTTTTTGCATTCAAAAGTTTAAGTCGCCCCCGTCGGCGACCTTCTGCTTGCCGGGTAGTTACCCTACGAGCTGGACTGCACATCGTTGGATATTCTCTTGCGTTATTCGCATGCGGTTTACCGCACCGCAATAGATTAGCTGATGGAGCAACTTCCCGGTAGAAGGAAGGTCGCCGGTTCGATTCCGGGTTGAGATTCGAGCTTTTGGATGTGAGATATTCACGTGGATTTTTCATTATCCACATTCTTTAGATAGTTGAAATCGCAGATGCCAATCATTAGGGTTTACTGATGTGTGGGCTGAGCGGGAATGGACTGGCACATTGTCGATGGGCGGCCTGGTTCGTTTAGTAGACAATACGACGGTTGAGCGAGCAAGCAGCCAGTCTTTGCCAGTCCTGAATCGAGGACACGATTGGAGCAAACGAGGCGGACTGAACGATTAGTTAAATGCCAAATGTCGTCTGAAAAGAATCAACCAACTGGGTTTTTAACCAGACAAACCACTCAGAAGAGCTGGTTGTGGATATCAGGTGGACCGATAAGACTGCCAGTCAGGATTCAGCCATGACCATCATGCATCACATATTAACAGTCATCTCAGTACTAATGAATCGAGATAGCTCAGAAGCAGAAAAGTCGTCTTATTGGAGTTAGTGGGACAGTACACAATATGAGTGCCAGGTTGTAACCGTTCAAAACCGAAAACGGGAAGGGTGCTTCATCAGTCAGCGTGTGAACACGAAGCAGACGATTGGGAGTAAACCGGGAGACGCTAGTCGTGACTTGTATGATTCATCGCTATGCACCACTCCCTCCCCTTTGGAGGGTGGTTGGGTCCGAGTTCCAGTTGGGACTCGGTGGATATGCATTGCACTGCTGATGAATCATTAACAGGATGAAAAATGGGTGCGCTGTAAGAGTGCCTCTGAGGTTTTCAATGATGCATCGATTAGCATTGATACTGGGTGATGAATTATTCCATAAGAGTTAGATAGTTAGGAGTAGAGAATCATTAAAAGTGATTCCATATAATATACCCATCGACTCATGAAAAAGTTTGTTCCACAAAGAAATTTCTCTCAATGTACTACCTCAGGCATGTTCATGACAAGTAATGGATTAATAAGAGTATATATATATATATATATATATATATATATATATATATAATCTACAGTCGTGGGAAGCAAACGGGCGAGTAAGTGTGCAACAAATCCGCTAACCTGACAAGCTAGAACTTGATGAAGCGTTTAACTGTGACGTGAACGACAGTGCGCATGAAATTTATGGTTGCAGAAAAAGGAAGGACAAGGGTGACAAATGAAATCTGTCGTGGTTGCTGCTGCTTTCGTTGCAAAAAGCAACCTTTGTGTAATTCTCATGCATAGACACTCCACAGCCTTTTTCATACTCTTGCTCTGTGGTCACACATCGCACACACATCATGATTACAAGGATCATCGGTTTTCAGCATGTTGCCTGGTTACCGAATTTGTTGCACTCGCTCTACTGCGGTCTGGGCAATCAGGTAGAATTTGGCCTAAAAGCTTACAAGGAAGCATGGCACCAAGTCTCCGTACTTCGTACCGGGTTATCGAGGAATGGACAAGCAATATAATAGACTCAACCACTGCCGCCTACAGCTGCATGTCTACTCTCATTTATTTAGTACAATATATACCAAAATCTGAGGTGATGTATTGAAGAGGAACTTCTTTGCGTTACAAGCGGCTTCTCTCTTTAGTTATGTACGAGATGTTTGTGTGTATGTACCTCATATGAGGTTATAAACACGACTGTATATTAGGGCCAAAATTATCGGTTCCTGACGTGAGGCGACGATAACAACTAAAATGAACTGCGGTCGGCATTTGATTCGGTTAACCTTTATTTGTTCTTCAGGCGGAACACTACTATTATTCCACAGTCCGAAGTTCAATACCAAAATGAATAGCAATATTGCTTTAGGGCCGCATCGATCAAAGTGACTGCTTCAACAATCATTCTTCAAGCAACAGTCAGAGTAGACCAGATTGATTAGTATTGACAGTGTTCGAATGAAGGAGAAACAACTGTGACTCGAGATCGGGATGGCCACGCGTTTTGCGTTCCATATTTCATCAAACCAGTGATAAAGAGACTGCACGAGATCAACAAACCGCTCGCTAGTCTCATGTAGAACTACGAGGAACTATCCTCTCTTCAAAAGCCGACACAACTGGTAGCAACTCTCATTCTAGATGACATACAATTAAATTATGAATTTCATCGCATTCGGTGTGAACTGACGAGGCGGCTGGATAATATAAAATACACAGGTTTCTTGTGCAAAGGCCGTTGTCTATAAAAGGACCATAGAAACCTACATACTTGTTGGAGTGATGTGATCGTTACACCATGTGACACAGAACAGTAGTCTCCAGGATCAGAACACCTCCGCTGCTACATCACAAGTTCGTACGTGACAGTAAAAAAACTATAGATTACCGATAGTGACCTACATGCTCGCATTTGGAGGAAATGCTCTCTCCGTTTGGATTGGGTGTTAACCAAAACGTGCTTTGCTTACACGGTTTTGGTTCACAAGCACGCACAAAATGTGACAATGGTAGCTTGTAATATGATCATGTGATTTTTTTTTACAAGAGAATCCTGTCTGAAAAATGAAAGCACTCGGCAAATAAATCATCGTACAAATTGGCAACATTGTACCGCTATCAGCGACGAAACGGACGTCTGTCGTTGACTTTATTTTTGTCGTCACTCGAATCGCAGTCTCATGGTGTGTTGCTCCAAGAATGAAGCTACATTTGACTGTCTGCGAAAAATTCATGCGTGTAAATTTTCCCAGAGAACCTTCAGGACCGAACGCTGGCTCAGTTTCACGGAAAATATGTTTTACGTGCTTTCTTAAACATTGACTTCTGTTTCCATTAGTTTCTATCACACCGTTCATACAGAACGGATTGTGAATGGACTATCGCAACCGATTTATCGGCTACTCGTTTACACAGTCGTGCACGTGGGTCTTTTCGCGCTTACTCGGAGTCCACCGGATCAAGATGAGAACTCCATCAGATTTTATTGTTTTGATAGTCCACGAGAATAAATAAAGAAAATACAGACTGCGAGATAACGACATGTGGCTCACAGTTTCAGATCACGAGAGTGGAAGTGTTGATTTGGGGATAAAAATTGACGAATAACGTGTGCTTGTACTGATGCTGATACCTACCGCAAAAGTCGGACATCCATCTCATTTTATTCTATTGCCATGTTTTAGGTACCATAGAATATGTCATCATACTATTTTCTGTTTGTTTTTCTTCTACGTGCATAGGAAGAAACGACGAAGTACCTGAATATCTTTACAATTTTGCAATTTATTTCGGAACTGTCAAAATAATTCGGAAGTGCGACCAGGTTGGTCATTTTAGATGCCTCGTAAAATTGGTTTGAGGCCGGCGCTTTAATCACTCTCGCCCATTTCGCGTCGATGACCCTAAAGGTGCGGCCACAATGACGAACATGGACTCGATCTTGTCCAGACCAGAGATAAGAGCCTCAGTAACTAGCTAGGTAATTGCACGGGGATTGATAACATGGCCAGTAAAAGAAGGCAGGCTTCTCAATCGGTTATCACCTTTCCAGCGGACGAAGTGATTAAGGCAGGTGACAGCGCACTGCGATCACAGACTGACTCCGAGGTTATCTATGGGGAACGATAGTTGCAGTGCAGCCATACTGGAACTCGGTCATCACGGCTGTTGCTCGGGGATAAAAAGTCATCAGGCCATACCAATAGTAAGCTGCAATCCGACTAGGTCGTTGATTCACAGCTAGGCAACACTTTAGTATCCCAAAGAGATTAATCTTCCGACCGAAATTTGAATCTGAACAGGTGGTTGATGTATGTGTCACGCGTGTTCCCAGATACACTGCATCGATGAACTATGCTCTTCGAAGCAGACTGCTGCTGGAGGATAGGTCGAGGTGTTTTCAATTCACAACATGATGGACAAGTATGAAAAGTAGTGGGTTTGGGCTTATCGGATGGTTGGAGCCCCCAGGCGAAATGAGCAAGTACCGCGATTCGTAGCATTATAACACGGAAGCGTTGCTTCATCTACATGACTCCCAGCTTGTACTTTCCTGCGGTATAAGCTTTGACTGACTTCGCTTCCAACGAGATGATGCTACAAGCAGTGGAGTGCAAGGTGACTGAATGACTGAATTTGACAGAATGGATTATTCATTCTGATTTTATGAGTTGAACAAGGAGGACCCAATGCCCTATGCATTCTGATTGTTTGACAGCGTGTTGACAAATAAGGCACGGACAATCGGTAATATGGTCTCAGAAAGTGGACTTACAAAATTACGTCACGTAAACCTCACAAATCCACTCGTCTTTATCCTCACGAGTGAAAACAGACATTTGTTACTGGCGCGAAAGTAAACCGGACAGATTGTGACGTGATATCAATGAAACAGTTGGTATAGGAAGACCGCTGGGTGGTGAGATAAATCGGAAGAAGAAACTCAGACTGATCTGATGCACGAGGGTCTCACGGATCAAACTTTCATGACGCAATCTCTGATGAGAAAACTCACATGTGATTCAGCCAACTTCCTGCTGATCTTACCGAATAGTGCCCGATTCATCGCCCTCGTAAATAATACAGACGCGTGAAGAAAACTAATCACGGCTACGGAACTCACTGTACATTCAACAGACGATCCGTGTTCTCGTGACGATCTAATAATGTGTGCAAAATTTTCTGTACAATTATCCGGATGGCTGGATCCCGATCAACGGCAACACCACGCAGGAGGAGATTGAGAAAATCCGAGTTTAACGCATTCGATATGGCTACTGTTCGATACTGTGTGGCCACTGTAAGCATTGTTTGAAGCAGAACCATGATCAGAGGGCGAGGACGTACACCGTTTTCTGGATGGTATCTGAGACAGAATGGAATATAGGAGTTTCCAAGGGAGAAGAGGTTCAAATGGTATTCTTCGAGTTACTGCTGGGTATTAAGTTATGTGCAGTTGCCAATTTCTAGTGCCAAATAATAAATGCACGTTATAGTCGTGAACAACCAGAGGAATATACTTCTTAAATAATGATAGATACTGAAAATTATCCAAAAACTAAATAAGTAGAATGTAAGAGTGCATCTCCAAACGACAATTTATTGGCAAAATGAGACATGTAATTTACAATGAGTAGTATGGTATTGTATCTGGATGACGGCGAAATCTCCCAGGAAGCACACGAACCGTTTCGCGGTTACTGCCACTTATCAGGTATGCATATCCAGTACTCTTGCACCCAATCATTCTTATAGTAGGGCACTCCACAATTGGTTTACAGCCGTAATCTCATTTGACTCGTGAGGAGCGTGCATGGACGAAGAGCCCATTCTTAGACTCACACAGTGCTTCTGGGGAAATTCTGTCTTATCATCGAGATACTATGCCATACTGCTCATATCGAAAATCCATACTTGAGACCATGCGTCCTTGTTCTGAAGGTTAGCAGTGTTAACCGACGAATTAATTTGGGAAGAATCCCCGCGTGATTCTAGAAATGAACTCTCCGTGCGTACACACTCCTTTCGATTCTAATGATTACATATGCAATTTGTACTTCAGCTACTCATGAATAGCCTAAGCCTATTTGGTAAATAAGTGGATCGGTAAACTTAAGCGGGAGATCAGACAGTAAACATGACGTTGTATGGCTGTTTTAAAGTCCCCAGAGGAAACGCCACAGAAAATTTTTTATTTACGTTTTAAAATGTTTCCATAAGAATGGATTACTGACGTGATTAAAAGTTCATCGGTAGAAACGTGCTAAAAATATCTGAAGTTCTTAATTCATCTGACGCACCAGGCGAGTAATCATGTTTAATGAAGGTGGAAATTCTGAAGAACACCATTCGTTATTCCTTGGGAGAAAATCATCATCTACGAGCTGCTTAAAAATGATTTTGGGCAAGCGTCCTTGAATTTCGGTGGGAAGCGACAGAAGAAACGAACTGGTGAAGATGGGAAGTAATGAGGCTTCCGGAAGTAGCATATGGTGAGTGATGACCGAAGCGGTTCATCTATCGCTCGTTGAGCGGTTTGCCCAACGGACCATGCGCCCCGATGGACACAGCAGACAGGAGTTCAACGTCTTCGTTCAGGAGAAGGGCGTTGGTTCAACCTGGCACGTCACTACGCCTGACTTACTGAGACCTCGTACGATTCTTCACTCCAAGTCTCACGGTCAGGTTATCGGGTATCCCTGATAGAGTAGTGGGCCACTGGGGCTACGGAGTATGCCCCATTTTTTGTACTCATGTGCAAGCATACAATAAAGAAACAAACTGAAGCCGGGGAAAAGTAGCGCCGAAATCAACAAAGAAACTGGGTGAATTGAACGTGACATAAGAACGGTGAATACCGTATTCTCTTTGATGTAAAAACCAATATCCGTGGAAGAAACACTACGAACGAGCGAACCCATATCCATAAAAGTTGGAACTTCGTCCACTTAGAATTAAAACTAATAAGACAGGTAAACAGCTGGGTTTGCTAACCGTATGACCTATCACACATCATTGCGACCCGTCATATGCAGGATGCGATCAATTTATCGTCAAGGTTAGTGTACATTTCATATGTAATAAACGTTTTTCCCACCGGCTACTAACAGCTTGTTAGTAGCTACAGTCTACATGTTGATCTTATCCACGTTCTTCACTTGTGTTATTCGGCCGAGAGTTGGTCATTTCACTTTACTCAGCCGAGATTCACGATTGGTCATTATTCATAATCGGGCGTTAGTGTGAAGCTTCGGTTTTATTTACCTCGTTTGATTTTGGTCGCATGTTTTTATTTGGTTTTGGATTTTCTTTACCGCTTTCTCCTTTCTGACACTGACCGGCGTTCGCTTAAATGAGCATAGGACACAGCCGTCTGGTTTAACAGTGAATCTGACTATCCATTTTCCGTGTTTCATTCGGTTGAAAATTTGGCTGTGTTTTTGATATTCATTGGTCGCCAACGCTGTAACGACCATAGAACCGTGTTTCGGAATATTACGTCTATCAATCAAGGTCTTCTGAATTTTGTTCGAGAAGTAAGCCACATCGAGAAGAAACAACCTAGAAAGGCTGAAAGCTGCTAGGTCGTACGAATCGAAGTGGAATTTAATGGAAACGGTCAAAGTTGACGGTCGAAAGGATTTCGCTTCAAGTAAGTATGCGACCAAAACAGAATGCCTAGATCATTGTTATCTGCGGACTTCGTTTTTAAAGTTTAGTGTGCAACACACGACTATATTTCGCAGTGTGACATGGATAGGACTACTAATTTAATGATCGGTTAGGAAAACGGAGAAACTTTGGATCCTTCAGTAAAGAGCTAACACGGAAGAAAAAGTACTGAGACGTGCCTCGACCAAATCCAGGCCCATGCGGTATCGGAGCGTGTGCCCGACTCATTGAGCTACGAGACCACGCCCACCGATTCAGCCACTTCACCGAATAGGTTAACCGTCTAAATTATGGTGGTGCAGAGCATCTACCGCAGTGAATTTGCAATTCAACTACACATGGCAGGATTTCCTCATGCATCAAAAAATTTTCATCGGTTGGATACACCGGTACAACAAGGATTCTGTTATTGAATTTCACGATAACAGTAAAACTTTTTTGTGTTGTGAGAAACATGCGATTGTTCTTGATCAGTAGTTGACCAGCTGACGCAGAAAATGTACCCCAGTCCATTTGAAAACAGTGGGAGTCAAAAACCAGACAGACGAACGTAATGATACAGTGTGCGACAACGTTATAGGATCCCGTACAAATTTTCGCTGCTGCAATCTTTAACAAAATCCCATCCGATGAGAACGATCAACGGCACGGTACGATACGGCGTAACGAATTTCAGGACGAATCTATGTACTGTGCTAATTAGAGCAGAAAACACGAAAAACCAGGCTGACAGAAGTACAACACTCTATTTCGGTGGGCTTTCGAATGGAAAATTTCGCAGAGTTAGATAGAACATTGGCTACATGCTGATTAGTTAGGTTTGTGGATTTGGTGACCGACAATTCGATGAGAACGAGAATCATGTGTACCAGAGCATATGATGAACCCTAACTGTGTAGCAACTCCCGGTGACCTTCATTCATGTTGGTTGCACTAATACACCTTACAGAACTCATCGAACTTCGTCTGTGTAGTGCCAGACGGAAGCTAACAGATTTCTAGGAGGGTGAAATACTTGTTCTACCCACATAGGACTCAGCTTGAATGAAGTCACCTGGCAATGCAAGAGATTGAGAAACGTCGTACAACGGTACCTGGAATGCAACAAGCAATGTGCGTCTGAAAACCAAATGAGCCGTCTCTAAAACTGACGAAATCGGAAGAACGCATACTAGTTTATTTAGCTTTGATCGGAGTCAGTCTTTTGAAACGAACTTTACAAGGAACGCTCAAAGCTGTGCCGTGGATATAACAGGGAAAAAGCGAAAAGATGTACTGTTCTCTCACCGCTACCTAAAGAAGAATGCTTACGATGGGCTCAAGCACACGTAACATGGACAAACAAGTGGGAAAACGTCTATTTTAGTGACAAAGAAAAATTAATTTGGATTAACCGGCTGCTTAGAATTATTACTGGCATATCAGAAAAACAGCAATAATTTTCAGTCAAGGAAGCAATGACAGGAGCTCAGTGACGGCTCGCGGAGCCTTTTCAACTGATGCCCAAAGTGAATTAGTTATATTTGAGGGCATAAAAGACTCCGTTGTGTATATCCGTACGTTGGAACAGGTTTTGCTTCCGCTACTGGCCAGCAGATTAGAAGATCACGCCATATTCCAACATGATAATGCTTCTGTTCACTGCTCATGCACCACAAAACGTTGGATTTTGTACCGTGAGATCTAGATCATGCTGTGGCCAGCTTGAAATCCAGAACCAAACCCGACTGAGAATCTTTGGGGAATATCTGCTCGCCAAGCGTACAAGGATTTCATGGATTACTAGTCAGATTGAACTAATAACCACCATTAAAGAAGAATGAATGAATGAATATTAACCAAGGGACAGAATGTACATTAAGATGTATTCAGGTCCTTAAGCAGAATGGTCGTTGCAAACAACTTCAAGTAGTGACCATAGACGCCGGGGTGAGGTGGTCCTATACTATTGTCATCCTCGTTTTTCACTTCTTCTGCACTAACTAACACAGTACATAGTTTTGTCGTGAAATCTGGTATGTTCCGTGGTACTTTGCATTCGGTTGTTCTGATCAGGTGTGATTTTGTTAGAAAATACAGGAGTGGAAAAATGATGGAGGTCTTAGATTTTGTCGCGCACTGTACTGTCAGAGTGATTTCTTTAATATACGATGCATTCTGACTAACTGATTACCCATATCGTAGTTTCTCACGGACTTTTAAGCATGCCTGCCGGTCACGAAAGTGCACCTCACAGGTCAGATACCTTTTCACAGCATCTCATACAAACAGATGGATGAGAGTGGTGCATAACAGTGGGAAAAACATGCTCAGATAATATGAACAGAAACAATGTGGAAATTAGGAGGTTGATAAAGTGTAACGAGAATGGTTTTTTAAGACGGTCACGTGACAATGTACGGTGAAAAAAAACTTTCAAATTGCAAATACTTCAAGCGTGCCCAACTCTTTTGTGAAAGAACGCTTTCAGACGGGGGAAAATTAGTTTTGTTCTACCTATCTGACTCGATAACATCTCGCTAAAAGAAGGAATATCTCCGAAAGTAACCACAATAGTGAATCCCTGAGATGGAGGATGAGATGATTCGGAGATAACAGCACTTACTTTGCCATTGGTTCAAAATTGAGAATGAACTTGAGTATCTCGATCTTCTGTGTGTCCGGTAGGTTCTTCGCGAACTCTGCAATAGTATTGATGATTGCTTCCTGAAATTGACGTTCCTCTGAGCTCGTCTGAGAACGGGCATCCGTTAGATTCTCCGCCTCTTGTGATGTTTTGTCAATGCTAGCACGCAAAATCTACGGTTCAGGCAAATAAGAAAGGAAACTTGTTGTGGATATAAAATTAATTCAAAAGTAAAAGATTTTTTCTATGGACGTCTCAAGTCAGTCGACATTCATTTTTATCGAAGTTTCGTTCGCGAGGCATATTTCTTTGGGTCATTTCGGCTCTACTGGATTGCTGGCTCTTCGTATCACGCTGGATCTATATCATAACAAACGAGTGATTTCATCAGCAACGTTTGTCACTACATAGGGCAACTAAGTGAAGCGCAACTGATATACTCAAAGGAGCTTCCGCGAGAATGAATAATTACCATATTTATCTCCCTTGGGTAGTAAATGACAGGCAGCAATTTTTTGGGGCGTGAAATTTGTATGGCTATCTAACTTAAGGCGTTTAACTGTATAGAGTCTATCTGTTAGTTCAGTGTCTTCAACAACATCACACCGTTGTTATTATTATCATATTATCGTGATCATAATTATCAAAGACAAAACAACTTGACAGATTAGCCTCCACCTACTGAAATACCAACAGTGGTAAATTGACCACCATGACATTGAATGACGAGCGGTGAGAAAAATAATCACGGAAATTTTTGGGAATGAAATGATTTCGAAGAATTTCAAGATTCACAAAATTGTCACTCTGACATTGAATATCGAAGGGTCGGAAAAAACCAAAGCATGAATTTATAAAGGAAGTCAAATGGGACGGAAAGGGCCTGAGTCCCAGTCACAACCGTTCCGGAATCTCAATTCTTCACGTAGATAGATTGACGAAGCCTGATTGAAAAACACCAAAGTCAAGCTTCTAAAATTGAAAGAAACTCCGGAAAAATTATTTCTCCAAGGGGTTTCAAAATCTTCTGTAGGGTCACAGTCGGCAAAACGAGTAAGTGGATAGATCGTAGTCGGCGTACTGGAGACGATAAATCTGCAACTTGAATGCCAACTGTAATAACCGAGATTCAACGATGAGGACGATTAGACCGTCATACAACAAGACGATACGAAAATTACGATCGGTGAACTTAGTCATGCAGGGCTTTTTTGGTAGATATATGTGGGATTTGAATGCAATTTGTGAAAGAACTGTTGCGTGCGTTCATTAGTGCGCTATCATATATATATACAAAAAACGGCACAGGACCAAGACACGAGCGTTCTACTGGGTCACTTTAGTGAAGCACGCCATGCATCCAGCAGCCGAGTGGACAATGAACAGAGAAGGGAAAGGTATTGCATCGCGAATCGATGAGTTCAATTCACCATACTGGATGAAAGATAACGAACTACCACTGGCCCGAACACGCGAACAAATGAGGAGCGAGTGTTCAAAGAAATTTGGAGCTAAGAACTGGGAATGACAGAAAATTCGCAAAAAATGAGAAACAGTAGGAATGCATAGGAACGAACAACTTTCTAAGTTAAGGACAGTGCGGCTTGGAGTAAACAAAAATGAACGACCGTACCCACTTCAAAAAAATGACGGTGGAACAAATTTCGTTCTAATCTCAAACTGCTGATCAGTAGGAAGAGAATGTGTGCCTTGAAAAGCGGACGAGAAAAGATATTAACTGCAAGTTTTATCTATACGAGATAAATAGTGACTAAGTCGGACCGGTTGTTTATCGGATGAGACGGGTGAATGACAGCTACGAGTTCTGACAGTTACGTTTTTGTATTGTATACATCTGCGTGACTACATTAACCTGCCAGTGGTAATCCACCGTACTAGCAAAAGTGCTGCCTCGCGGAAACAGCATTGTCGTGCAAAAGTAATGTGATCACGTGATCGATTCAACCTTGACGTATCCTGTACAACAGTCAACCACAAACACATGCAAACGGCTTCCCAATCTATCACAGTCATCACATATTTAATTTCAACACTGTATTGGTGAGTTCGAAATAAAGGTACCAATTATTACCATACAATACATTTCATATTGTCCTGACACCGTGGAGTAACGCAAACACCGTTTTCTGTTTTTGTTACACGTGTTCGTCTCCCAGTAATACCAAAACAAGGAAATTATACAGCCCCAAAATCAATTGTCACCTAATTTACAAGCTCCTATTGGATGGAATTCCATAATAATCACCCTGCAAATACCCTTCAAAATCAAATACCCACTGGAGTATTTTTGTGAATAGACGAGACGGCGCATTAGGTCAAGGAATGCACCCAATTAAGAGGATATATCATTAATCACTTTTGGAAAGTGATCTGATTACGAATAGACCGTCTGTTTGAAAGGCTCAGACGCGGAACACTGCCAATTTGTAGGGAATGATGCTAACAGATTCGCAGTGAAATAAATCGAAGAGGGCAAATAAAAAAGAAGTCATAAGATGATATCATGGGAGCGAAGAGAGTTCGAATACGAACTCACCGCTTACCGGGACACCTACCCATATTACTAAGTGTTCCCCATCATCCGTTAGGCGGATACCGGCCAGTCATCTAACCGTTATCCGCCTCGGAGAACAACGTACACCGAGAGAGTTTATCTGAAAGCGTGAGTAAAGCGTGCCCTAACTTGCTTAGATTAGGAGATTGATCAATGTGAGAAGCGGGAGATTTAATTATCAAGTAATTTATCATGTGGTATGATTCATCAACTCATCATTGAAAACCACAGAAAAACTATTTCATCATCATCCTCATCATCATTAGCAGTGCCCTCACCGGGACTCGAACCTAATGCGAACGGGTGCGAATCGGACAGCTAACAACCAAGTTATCTGAGATGGCTCTCACTGGTTTGTTTGACTTTGGAACCACATGATACGTCACCATTCCATCGCTGGCTTTTCAGGGGTAACAACCCGTTGACCGCAAACCGATCAACTCCTATAACTGAATTCTCCATAGGGAAGAGAGCATAATCTAGAGATTGACCTTCGGTCCTAACCAGCCCACACAATGTCGGCATCACTGATATGCAGCACGGCATTCTCACCCTATTCACTCGTTGGTAAAAGCGCATCGATGCTCATACATCGATAGCCTGATTTTTTCCAATCCACAACCACACGTTATTGATATAAACACCGCATTGTGGTTTCCATCTTATGTGGAAAAACGGATGGCACGATAATACCACCACCACAGGTAGCTCAAGTTGGCATTGTGCACGATGGCGAGTGTCTGATGAGACGGGATATGGTTTGATTGAGGAAAGAACAGGGGAGCGTCGGTGACGAAAATAGAATAGGCAAAGAACGCGGCAATGGTCATCGTCGTGGACTCTGGACAGTGGACGACCCGGGCGGTTCGATTCCCGCTACCGCCACCGCCGGTCACCCCCATTTGGAAGCCCCTTACTGGCCACGAGTCCCTTCTCGAAAATGTCGGACTTTACAGTATAGTAAATAAAAGTAAAACGAGTAAAATAAGCAAAGTACACACGGAGGAAACAGAAAAGATCGGCGAGGCGGAAAAAGAAAGCGCAAAAGAACCAATAAAAAACTGAAGTGCATTAGTCACCTCAATCAGACGGCAATGGATCATAATAGTACAGATCTACATGAAAAAAAACCCGAAACAGGAAGGATTTGTGAGTTATCGTTTTTAATTGTTATTACCTTATTACTGTCATAAGACTGGTCAGAAAACAACGTTCATTTTACAAAGCGAACTCAATCGACCTGGTTGGTGTCCCAAAGCAGTAGTCATCCATGTATACAACAAGATTTCTGTGTTTATCTAAAGATTCCTCCGATGAACCTGTTTTTTTTAAAAAAAAAACGGTGTTTCACCGGAGAGCATTTGAATAAACAAACTATTACCGGACGCATGAACAGCTTTGGTTCAGTATAGTCAAACCAACATCTGTTCGCATTTTCTAATCTGTCTCTCTTGGTACAAATGCAGTGGTCAAAAGGACCCAGTGTACAATATGATTCACCACGCAGTATCAACGCTCAACTCACTACTGAAAACCGCTGAGGCACTGTACCTCTGTTTCATCCCTGTTAGGAATCATCGTCAATGCACACCCATCGATCTCCCACTGGGGCTCGAACCCGGAGTGGAGGACCGTGAGTCGTGTACAATAAGAGATGGGAAGAACGGCAGTCTGGACTCTAAAACGGATGAGTTTTTAAAAGATAAGCAGGCGTGTTGTTGAAGCGGCTTCACGCCAAAGTGGACCAACCGCGGTAGGTGAGAAACTTCGTACCGGGCCTGTGTAGGTTAGTGACTTACGGTACTCCATTAGCGACTGGACCGAGATCGAACCTGAACTGAGATCCTAATTTGAGTAAAACATTCGAATCGCCTATGAGACAAATTAAAGGACAACGTCAACGCTTTACCGAAACTGATAAAGCAACAAGACTTTCCAGACTAATCAAAATTCCTACAATGCACTTGGGTCCCTGGGGAGAAGACGTTCATCATAGGAGTCGAGTGTTGTGAGGACGATGCGTTGTCAGCATCCAAAGCTAGTGTAAAATTGGCTCTCACATCATGTAGTATTGCGTGTGTGTACCAGAATGTCCAAAGTCAGCTTGGATAGTTTAGTGGTTAACATGTGCAGGGCTCACAATCCTGAACCCCGGGTTCGGGCAGTTTCCCCTATATAAGATTCGGAAAATATGGTTTGGTGTTGAGTCCTAACTGTTGTGTGCGGTTCTAGTAATATTCGGATCAACAACAGAACTCACCTTACCTAACATTCGGTATTTTTCTAACGCCGATGATTGCAACGATTTGAACAAGTCCTATGATGTCCAGACACGGAGATCACAAAACGTTGTCTCTTCTGTTCCACGTTCAAGATGGCGTTGTGGCCTTGGAGGACAGCTGATAACATGGATCAGTGCTAACAAATCGGACACTGAGTGACTGGGACTCCAGTCTGTCAACAGCATTCCCAACTGGGAACAGGACTAGATTTCCCTGAGTTCAGATCTCGCCTTCGATCCTCGCTAATAGGCAGGTACTGTCCGCGACATCCATGAAACCGATTGATTCCACTGCAGCAGCTGGCCGCGCAGAATAAAAATCAACCAACATTATGGGTAGCGTTCAACGGTCCAACAGCGCGCTACTTAAGATTTTGCGTCCAGTTTAAGAGAGTGCACAAAAACTGATACGCATGTTGGTGAATCGCACATTTAAATGCCCAATGATACAACTAAGCTGAATTATTCTGAAACTGAACATTATTTCACGTATGCATTAATTACCTCGTATACGTGCATAGATGCATTCCCAAAATAACCTTAATAGTTCCAAAACCATTTTCAGGCGGCGAAGACAGCTAATTGCCTGATGCTTTTCGGTGAGCAAAAAGCATACCAACTACAAGTATATCAATTTGTGGTCTGAAGCTTAATTCAACACACCTCAGTGATTATACTTGAACTATGTTTTCTTGCAAGTTACTACTGATCTCTGTTATCTACGGCTTCAATGCCCGTTGCATGCTACAAAACGTTCCTTTCACAGAAAACCTGATGGTGGTGGCATCTATAACAGAAACTATTTCTCGTAAGCTGCACTACCGTTCCTGAAATCTGGTTCAGAATTATAGCAACACCCTCCCGCGATGAGATACGCGAAAGGCTTCCACCGCCCAGTTATTGCTTAGTATTAGGAACATTAGTGCAGTCATTCTGACTAATTTCCTTTGTCCATTCGGGTTCATTCTAAATTCCTTCACATTGAACAATTCATTTCACTGATTTAAAGCATAACTCCCGACAGTCACGGAGGTCCCCAACTTTAAATTGTCTGCGAGTCTCCGAACAGCCACGGCAGTTAATGGAAGCAACGTTGGCTAACCTGTTTAGAAAATGAATATTTGTAAAATAAAACAAAATTCGCCACGAAACTGAGGATATCATTCTTACTTTCCGCATTTAACATTTCATCACATTCAACCATTTTCTCCAATTTGCACGCTCAACACCAGTCTGACGAACATTAAGGTTGGACAAGACACTATCAACATTATGACTGCCCCATTGATCTATATTCGTTGGCCGCCACACACACACATACGACGCCCGCACCTAGTATATGATTGAACTACTTTACCGAATCACATTTCGCTACCCACCAGACCGCCTTGGTTGGAATGGCCTAGCTGTATGTCCATCCCGTACATGCTGACTTATGCTCAAATAAAAATGGATTTCTCACAACCGTGTACCAATAACGAAGATGAGGGAAACGTAAGGTGCTTCCATGGCTTTCGATGACGGGATGAGCCCGTGAAGATTTCATGGTGAATCATTTTATAAGCAATTTGAACCGCCCCCGTTACTAAAGTTGATCATACGATTATTGTATGGTTGTGTAAATTAGTTGACCGCGTATGTAGTTTGGGGAGCCAATCAAGATTCTTAAGGTTTTTTTCCTACAAAGTCAGTACCAATTCATCTTGCCAATTAATTCGACACATACAACAGTTTTCTTCATAAAAGCAAACGGCATGACAACCAGTGATAATTCAATATTTCTCCCCGTTATAATGGAGTGGATGTTACACTTGTCAGGTCGTTCTTCCGTAGGAATGACAATGAGAATATCACTAGCGGTTTGACTTTTTTAGGGATTGTAGAACTGACAGACGTACATTCTGCACGGACCGGTCAAAATATTTCATAATTTTCGAGATCGGGCCTCTATAAAAGATGTTCGAAACAAAACTTTCCACTCCTAAGAAAGGAATCCGTGAAGTCGTTTTTTCACCCAACTAGCTCATATCTCCGACCTTGATTAGTAGACAAATCACATGATCAATTGTCGGGTACGAACATAACCGCACGAGCAACCATGAGAGTATGGCACTCGAAATAAGAAAAACAATGATACCGAAAATGAGATAATGACATTGACAATGGCATACCAACTAGGATCATGTGGTATCGAGCCACATACTCAATTTTTTTTGTGTGAAGACAGGGGGAGGGATCGAGAATAAACGCATGCCTATGTGACATAGTTTGATACTGATCCATAGGATAGTCTCTAGTCGGCTCACGGGGCACACACAGAGTGCGTTAAATGCAGACAAACGGACAAAAATCAAACGGGTAGACCGTTGAAGTTTTGACGAACAAAATAGTAAACGATCAGTGTGCCAAATTCGAAAGAAGGAAGCGAAAGTCCGACCCTAACTCTGATAACCACAGAGCCGTCTGGTGTACGCACGGCAGTGGTTTAACTGCATGATAAGCAAAAATCGATACTGAAAAGAAGAATTCTATCGACTTCTGAGGGAGAGATAAAGAGTTGACTATGATGGACTGTTTGTTTTCCGATTTCATATATATATATATATATATATATATATATATATATATATATATATATATATATATGAGCGTGGTGGAAGGGTCATACCTCAAAAGCCTTGCAAGCGTGCAGTACTTCGGGAACCGGCAGTAATGATTCGAAAGAGTCCAATGAGGGTTTGGACAGTTTGGGTTTGGTCGAGAATTGGGCGATAACAGAGTACTGTGGCCGTGAAGTTCAAACCTCATGCCTCACTTCTGATAGTCAAAACCGCTTACTTATCGACCAACACCGGCCTGCTCACTTTACCAAAATGGACGGAAGAGTTTTATTGTTTCTGATTTCAAAGTACGGAGATTTCATTGTGAAAGTTATAATGTTAAGAACACAGTGTTGTTGGTTGATGTAATACGCCAACGTTTCGGTTATCGTGGATTATCTTTCTCAACACAATGGAGATTTCACTCTTGAAAAACAACGAAGTCAACCAATCCGGTTCAGAAGCAGCAGCACCATTGCACCGATTTTGGTAGAATGTTTCGAAAATCACGGCTCCCAAAGAGGGGATATCGTTCACTTGTGATGTACAACATTATGAAAACCAACAAACAGTTATTCAGTTTACGAATTATTGATCAAGTGTACAGATATGAACCAGTTCAGTCTGAACAAAGGTCAAACAGGCAATAGGTTTTTCTAGTATATACTAGCACATCAGTGCAGTAAAAGAGGTACACCTCAAAGCTTATAAAAACCCGCTGAACTACTGGGGATAACCGGCAATCTGGCCTTAAGACTTGAAATAGAGAACCACATAAAGTCCCAATGGGTCACGTGCGGTAATCAGCCCGACAACATTGGTTAGTGCCTCACAACAGCAACCTCATACGAAAAACCAAAACAATACAGAGCGTGAGAAAAGTGGGGACAGAACAAAAACTAATGGTATCAGGTCGATAATGAAAAAAGTCTGGTGTGTGTGTGTGTGACCGAGTTTACTGATCAGGCTTTGCATACCCTTCTTTTATGGCTTGAGCCGCCCAAAGCTCCATATAATTGGAACGTCCAGACAGAGTAAGACAGAAAAATTTGGGGTCTTTTATAAAAGCATAAATTCGATAACTGTTTAAGTGCTGGACAACAGTGAATGCACTTGTGAACCATGCGCCAAAAGCCGACTGAGACCCAAAGATAATCGAAACCTTCGCATAATATATCTCGTCCGTATCTGACAACAGTACAAAGCATGCCCACTACTTCGTAGGATATAACGGCAATCGTTCGCGCAAGATCTACATGTGTGGGAAGCAATCTACATTCCACAGTGCTTCATTGGAGAGACTCACTTGCAATAAGGCATTGAAATTATGGAAGACATCCGGACCGATTGCGCCTTTGGCCAAGCTGATCACCGTGAGGCCGATTACCTGGACGGGTGAGTACGTTTATGCATGTGGTGGAGGGGGGGGGGGGGAGGTTAAGGAGAAACAAGTAGGATCGGTTATGATGGACAGATAGCACAAACCAGATGAATGAATCTCAACTGAAGCATAATCTTGTATGGAAGGAAGCATCTATCAACAAGGGCTAACAATTCGATGCACACAGGAAGATTTAAGATAAGACTTCTCGTGATCGGATCACAACTTCTCTCAGTATGAGAATTATACATACTAAACAAAATCTCGCACGGAGCCCTTCAGCCTGACATGTGAGTACGTAGTACACCATGTGCCTACAGTGACTCACCACACTATGATAGAGAACCTGCAGCCATGACATAGAGTAGAAAGCTTCACAAAGCCCCAGCAGGGCGGGCATGGAATCGGATTCGCCGATGGCGGAGGGCTGCATATCATTAAGGCTGACAACGGTGCGGAGTTTCAAACATCACAAATCAAACTTGAGAGTGTCAGATTAACATAACTCAGCCTCTACCAGGAACGAATGAAATTTACGAAAATTTTCCTGTTTTTTTATCAGAAGAGCTGTGAGCTACCAGGTGCCTGCCAGAACGTTAGCTTCGTAAATCGTTGTGAGGGTTATCTACCCACTGAATAAATGAACACACTAACGTGGCGGTTTTACCTCACCACTAAACAGCACTATTACCATTTATCGTTTACGCAAAGTTTTTCGGAAACGTGGGAATCATGATATGGGTAACCGGCGGCTCTGGAACGAAAGGCTGACCCAGACTCGGGATTCCCGCCGAGTGATGCATGGACCATCACCTTGATTACGGACGAGATCTCCTGATTTCACCCCGCTATATTGTTGGCAGATCTTTTCAGTTCATTTCAATTCATACAATCATTGCACTGGATGTAGTAGCTTTGGTTGCCATGTCCAAGAGACAAACTCAATCAAAAATAACGAAGCAAAAACATGATGATACAACTACAGACAGCATAAAGACAACAAACAAAGTATGTGATTACGCGAGCACCACTGATCGCGACACCAAGACATATCCTCCAATGTATAGAACCACTGAGTGGGGGGGAGCCAATTTCTCGGACCCCACCTAAGAAGCCTAACACGCCATATATCACCGAGTCCACTGCTCACACTATTCACACCTCTCTTACATGTCATCGACTGGTCACTCCTCTTCTTCGCTTCCAACTAATACCTACCTCAGCAAATGTCAAACACTGAACAATTCTATCCACGGACATGCGCAACACATGTCCCAACCACTTTCCCCTGATGAGCTTTAATGCTTCATCCAGCGATTTGTTTTTTGCCCAACAATTAGCACCCAGCCTCAACAATTCTGGTATGGTGTTCCCATCTGATTCGACTAATACTATGGAGTCATCAGTGTTCAAATGCCGATAACCTTTGTACATCCTCCAAACACAGCAGCCATGCTGCAGAACCATACTGAAGAACTGGACTGATTGCTGCAGTGTACACTCGACCCTTGATAGACAAACAGATGTCACCCCGACGCCACAGATGACCGAGGTTGGCAGAGCCCTTACGCGTTTTCTATGTACTCAGAGACACTCCATCCAATATTTAAGCTCTGGGTGAAGTGCACCTGCCTTGATACCAGAACTTGTCTACCTGACCTATAGTCACCCAGACCCTTTGGTCAAGGGCTACTTCGGCAGACGGGCGACGGATCTTTTGAGATGAATGCATGACTTCGATTTCGGAAACCGTGCAGTTTTCGGTTCACGTGCTCTACACAATCAAAAATAGTTCATATTATTTGTAGCGCCGCACCTCGCACACTGTGCTCATGTATGGGTGAATAAGGATAAAATATTTCATTCGTTTTTTGTTGTTGTTGGAGGGGATACCTTCTGGTGGTGTCAACATCTTTTTTATTAAGTGTATTACATATATATATATATATATATATATATATATATATATATATATTATATATATAATACCACCGGCTTGAGATCAAGTATGGTGCTAACGCAACGACAGCGGTAAAGGATTAAAATTCGAGGGGGGGGGGATTCAGAGTGAACATTAAGATAACAACAAGTAGAAGCACATTTTCTTATTGTTTTCACTGTACACGTTTTGTAAACTTTTTGTGTTTTTCAGTTGTTTACCGGAAACGGGAAGTCAACAGAGAGATCATATAGCGTTCGTGCCACTGGATTCGATTTCGGGCCATATCTCTCAGTGCCTCTAACCAACAGCAATCCTCATCTCTTGGGCCCCAACCACGAAGGCGAGAAGCACCGACGGAAAATTGCTGAACAAACGCATAATGTCCAAAGAGGTCAGCTGTGATACCGCTCCGGACGACATTGGATTAATGTCTACCACCAGTGACCGGTGGCGGGATACGAACCTCTGACATCCGAGATGGCAATCAAACGCTCTAAACCACTCGACCACAATCGGTGCAAGTGGCGTCACCTCGATTAGTGAGATGAAACGTTTGCGACCTAAAAGCCAATCTGAATGCGATCAGGTGCTTATACGGATGCTTCAACGTGAGCTACGAACATCACCCGTATTCATGGTCACTGAGGGGACAAATTGAATGCTACTGACAATCATTATCCGTTCGATATAGAACAGATAGTCAGACCAATGATTTTCAACTTACACTGAAATTAACTGTTAAAAATAAAAGCGTAGATGTTTTCAACAACTAAATGAGAATATTGAGATTTATAAATAAACGCTATTGTCTACGACCCTTCATTCTTGTCAAACGTGCTCGACTTGCGAGTGAATGAGCCAAAGGAAAATGTCGTGTATCGTTCTGAACAATGCATCATTCACTGAATACATGACTGATGAACCTTTCAGTCGAAGTTAAAGTAGACCCTCAAATGGGAAAGTGAAAGCGGAGAAATACAACAGTGGTCATCACATACGATACGAATTTTTCAAGCAGTCCGACTTGACAAATAATGACCGCGCATGGTTCGCTCTCATATATCTTCCGGTGTCTTTAGCCGATCAATGGTGACGGAATGCGTTGAGCAGACAACTGATAAAGCGAAGCGGAAGTAGGGGTCAGTGCATTGCATACAATTGTTCTCGGTGGTCAAGATGTTCATGTATTCTGTACAAATCTACTCAACGCTGTGTGGGCATTTGAAAATTCAGTGTTAACAATTTGCGTTCATTTGGGATCGGAATACGGTTGAAAAGCATCAAATTAGATACCATGAGATTGGTCGATAAATTCCAACCTGGCTGTCCCCCTTCCGGAACGTACCTGGACCATACACGTGCGCTCGGGCAAAGTGAAATCAGACTCATGTGTACTAAGATGAGCTACAAGCTGTTTGACCAGACCATGTGCCGTTTGTGTGTTCTGTGGTTGTGAGAGCATGACGACGCGAGGGATGGGAGGAATGGAGGGGAGAAGAATAAAGGGATAAAACTCGAGTGAATGCAATCATGTGAACTGGATGACAAATAAATTTACACAACACAGACCGGAGATGAAATGAACCGGTTGTCGATTCAAATTCGTGTTACAAATTCCACATTTGGATGGGCCAGTAAGATCGAATTTTATCCAAAGTCAACTTAATGGAAGCAGTCAGCTCAATTTGTTACAGTAGTCAAATTCATCAGCGGCGGGTGAATTTCGCGGGGTGAGCAATTATAAACACATCAATCCAGACGGACAGACCGACTTTATTGGCATGACAATATCAAAGAGAACCGGGAACCGAGGAGTTGGATTAAAGAACCCTATAATCCCCCATTCAGCAGGTCAGGTGTGGTAGTAAACCGGGCGACAAAGGAGTTTTGTCAGACAGCAAAGTTGACCGGTGGTAGTAAGTCTTGCATCACTTGACCACGACCGGTTGTTTATTTATTACAGGCTTTCGCATGAGTGCAGTGGAAGGGGTATACGCTATAGACCCAAAGGCCCACTGTACTATTAGGGAATACCGAGCCCTGAGACTTGGAGTGGAGAACCATGTAAGGCCCTAGCAGGTCAGCTGTGGTAACGAGCCGGACGACAGTGGACTGCAGTCTACCACCAAAGTAACCGGTGATGACGCGGATTCGAATCTCGGACTTCCGAGATGGTAAGCAAGCGCTCTAAACCGCTCGACCACGACCGGGTGCTGTACGGTTTACTGGGATTTCAGGCACATCACCAGACAACACGCAATGTGGTTAAAGGTGCCCCACTCAGACTCTGGGCACCGTGAAAGTCAGTGATAAACTGAAACTGAACAACCTCAAATCGATTGGAGTCTATTGGATAGACTTGGAATTCAAATCATGTGACTGACTGCACGGCGAGAGTTTCCAGGGTTGTGGCAAATCCGATCAAACCCTTCCGGTAACTTAAGTGAATTCGGCTAGATAGTGCGTTATCAAATGCAAGTATGACGCAGAACGCACATATGATGTGGGCGACATTACAGCAGACGCATGCATTTCTGATTAAACACAACAGTATTGCGATGAGGTTACAAACACCAAAAAGTGTAAGCGCTGAATGTCACGAGATAGAACTAAGAGAAGCAACTGTTGCACTCATCGATACAACGACAAGTATGGTTTCTGGGTGGTAGTTGACTAATGGAAGAGGTGTGACGAACTCAGTTACTCGGTCGATGAACAAAAAAAAAACAACCCGACATACAGGAAACTAGTTTTTGACGAAATTGAATGACTGGAAATATGTCTAACGAGTTTAGATCGAATTATGCTTACATCCAGAGGCTACTGAGAAAAGCCCGCATAATGTATAGCTGATAGGTAATCTGATAGATAAATATGAACGGAAAATAGATCAACAAGTAGCCTGTTTATTAGGCGAAAAGAGGAATCCGGATAAATCACAACCTAGTAATAAAGCTATCAGTCGAAGAAATTCATGATGAATGCCAGAAAGATGTAACAGAAAGCAACCAGGTCGAGGATGAAATAAACGGGGAAATGAAGGCGTGACATTTCAACAGCGTGTTATTTATTTATTTATTATTGATATAAAACTACCAGTGATTTCAATTTAAGAGGAAGAATTCATAAATACGGGGAGCCTGTGAGCTAGAAAGTAGAGATGACGACCAAGATCTTGAGTGTTGAATGGAGCACCACATGAGATCCCTCTAAAGGTCACGCGCGATAGAAAAGCGGACCGACTACGGAACAAACTCTACCACCAAAGCTGGTGTGGTTCGAAACTTCTACTTTACACGTGGCAATCAAAGACGTATACCGCTCGATCACCAAAAGAAATTGAATTGTGGAGGCAAATGTACAAATTTCCCTCCCTGCATATTGAACGATTTCTTCGTTAGAAAATGAATAGATTTGTCGCAAATAAATGAACTCCGGCGAATTGCAGCGTGGAATAAAATGCCTATTCTGAGCCGGTTGCTCCTGGTCTGTTGGAATGACCGTGTTTAGTCGATTCATCGCGTGCATTGTCTTTATTAGAAAAGAAGGCGATAGCGTGTGACGAGTAACATCAAGGAACACACAATCCAGAGCGAAATGGTTCAAGCGATAACTAGAATTCAGCGACGGCTCAAGTCCATGAACTCCGGCTTAGTTCTGTCTTCACTATTTCGGTAGTAGAATAACGAGAATAAACTGTAGTGAAAAATCATAGAATAATAAAGTAGACAGGGACGTCATTGACTGCAGCACTTGACCGCGTGATACAGTGTCCCCAACGATCGGGAATTATGGTCTCGTGATTTAGCACATCATATAAGGTCAAACCCACTCATGAGGATTTTTTTATACCTTTCGCCGTGTCATGAAATGACCGTCTCGGTCCATTCTCCGATCGCGATCTACCTTAAAAGTTAATGTACAACGAGGGAATCTGTCAGCGGATACACGATACGCCCGTCCCTACTATCGCTGCAACCACCGCGCATCATTTTGTCGTCCACTTTTAAATGTCTTCAGGCATTGAATTCAAGCCATACCAAAAGCAGAAGTTCCTTATAAACCAACTAGCGTTTCACGCCATGTTTTCCGCTAGGACCCACTTGTGATCTCATTGCCGTTTTCGAAATGTTGTACGTCATGCGAGTGGTAAATCTAGCCACATCATGAACGTATGAAAGCAAAGGAGCTAATATTCACTTCCAGACGGCAAATTAGGGTATGATCGCACGCCCAGGTACCGTTGCATTTATGTGGAGGTTTACCAAGTCTTGTAAATAAAACGCTGGAGTTTGTATCTGATGCCCCGGGAGAGTTCACTATCGGTACAGAGAGCAAAAAGAATATTATTCCTTCAAGAGTTGTTCGAAAAGTAGACAGTGAGGCTGTCATACGTACAGCAGACATTAAATTGCACGCAGTAATGGAACATAAACTGCAGTTCATGGGCGAATGCCACATGAGACTCTGTCATGGTTCTCCTCTCGTCACAGTTCAATTCATGGTGTCCAGTTCACATCCTTCTATTCAGACTTAAATGCTTATTTACTGCTAGTACTCTCATATATACTGGTCTACGGCATTCACGAAAGGAGCAGTTATCAATAAAATACAAGTGGAATAAATATTAGATCAGTGCACACAAATGAAACCGATACACCGTAACCGAACAGATTAGAACCAGCCTGTAAAATAGGTCATCAGAAGGATGCAAAACAGTGGCATATCGACATCAATACAGTAGCCTTTATGGGTTACGTCAACTTTAGTGACCACGAAATCATGTGGCAAGTCCTTTTGTAACTACGGTGACTGTCGTCACAATGAACTCCCGACTGAGCCAGGATACAGCAACTACAGTACAGCAGTTCACCATCGAAGGTGGCGGGCGATGACAGAACTCGAACCACTTACGCAAGCAATAACAGTCTGCAAATATTATACCCGATCATTAGCCTCACATGCGAAAATGGCATAAGTTGCAGTTAGAGAAAAACAAATCAAGTAACGATTTTTCGTTAGCACATAAATTCGCGAACGGCTAAGGTGAGAATTCAACGGTGTCAAAAGTGAAACAAGGCCGAATGAAATTGATCTCCGGTCCTCGAGGTCACGTAATCTAAACGGCTGCTATCAGCAAAACGCATACTGGTCAGTTCCGATCATTCACTAAAAGAAACTTCTTTGACAAGTTGGAAAAATGTGATAAATTTAGAACTTGATAAATGACTAAAATTCCACCTGTATTTCACCAGTACGAGAGTTGTATATTTTGTTTTATGCTCACAAATTCTCTGGATAGGATCGATAAGCTCTGTTCAGCGATCACCGATAGCAGTGCTGAGTTGTGTTGCAACTTGGATCGAATGCGAATGTGCGGTACAGTATGTGCATAATTTGTACCTAATTAAAGTGACTACCTAATGTCGCCCTCTATCATTCGTCCAACATTTAAACGGTGCCAATTCATGCTGTGAACTAGCAGTACCTTTGTTATGTTTTGTTTCGTCGCGGATCTTTTCTGTCGTTATCATCAGGTCAGTTTTTGTTCTACAGAGTGGTCGAACATTTTCGAATAATCTTTTCTATGCTGATTGGTGTTTGATCAAACATCTAATTCTTTCCGAATTCCGATTGGCATCACTCGAACGCTTCGCAAGTAACTGGAAAAATTGCGACAGTTTCACCAAGATTCCAAACAATCGACCACTGCGCCGTGTACCAGGTTCTGTGATGCTCCTTAACCCACATTAACCTGTCGTCCCTTCGCAAAACAATAAGAAGAACAGGAATCAAAAATGTGTGTGCTTCCAGCAACAGAGAATGACTCTTGGAAGTGTTGGGTACCCTCCACGGAAAATAAACCACACTGAAAATGCCAAAATCACTTGCTTCGTCAACGTCACCGTCGAATTGTCTCAGTTCAACGCCACAGTGAGTGGGCTTTAAACCCAACAAAAGGCGCGCATAACGAACGACTACGAATTCTTCGCATCTCGCATTGACAGAGTGTGGACTGCATAGGCGATAACGCGCTCTACGGAGTTTTCTTGTTATTGTGATAATACTGCCTCGCTGGAATCATCGCTCACATCAGATAAATAAACTGGCCTCGTAATTTTTCTAGTTATTTGCGAGGAGCTCGAGTGATGCAAATCGGAATTCAGAATGAAGTAGATGTTTGATCAAACAACAATCAGCACGAAAGAGATCATCTGTCATACTGGTATGATAGGGTCTGGAGCGAACAAAACGATGACACAGGTTCTATGAAACACAATGGGGCTAGAGAAAGGCTTTTTTAACCTGTTGGGTCCAGTAAACACATCAGTGCGGGTTTCTGTGGCTCCACGGTCTTTGTGCAGAGTTGTATTAAATTAGGCTGATCCTCGCAAATGTAAAAAAAATACGAACTTGTCTAGAAACAATGCAATCATGAGAACCAAACTGCATTCGCATTCAGCTTAGGTTGTTACGAGCAAGTCTCCAATAACAGGTAAACATTGAAAAACATGCCTGTTACTATTATTCTTATGGATCTGAGGCAATCGTGGGTTGTTTTTACCTTGCAGCCTGCTGTAAGTGCTTCGTGCTGGAGGAGACATCACAGAGATTCACCTCGTCTGTTTAGATCACCAAACCTCAGTATGTTATGACATTTACTGAGGTGGTTATCCATAACAAAAGTTTTCTTCTGTTCTTTGAAAGTGGGCTTGAAAACGCTCTCGACAAGACAGATGTGGAAAATAGTGACCATCTATCTCTGCTGGAAGTTTGCTAGTGTCTTGCTAATCCTCAAAGGTAATTTCTTCAGTTCTATCCTTTTCAAGTATTATTTAAAAAGTTATCGAATTCGTAATTGCGAAGTGGTTTAACTCACATCCGGAACGCAGTGCTACTCTCCGCAACCACTAGCAAGCACATAATTGTCACAGATTTATAACTGACCCGTGTTTCAAATCTTTTCGATTCCCGTGTCCGCACAATCTCTACGTATCTGAACGTATCCAAAGCCTTTGACCGTGTCTGGCACAATGGGTGATACCCTTCACGTTAAGAATCTTAATTTTAGTCACTGGATCCAAAGCCTTCTGAGAGACTGTGTGTTTACGGGAGAGACTTTGCTGGAACACTTTTAGTTAGTTTCGATGTTTTTCGAAGTTATGTTTTCCCCTACCTTATTTCTCACTGTCAGTGATCTTTTATGCTGTAACTTGAAATCACCCGCTCGTTTTTCGATGACGCCTCTCTCTACACATTTACTTCATATCTGCCTAAGACCACTATCTCCTCTCTGCATTGCACAAACACCATGCAATGTGCTACTTTACATGGACATAAATTTTAATACCATCGCTTCCCTGGGAAGCCAAAAGTCTAGTTACTTTCGACGCATCCAAGATCTGTTGTCTCCGCTCCTCATAAATATGCACTATTTTCTCTAAAATTCATTTCTGACAAGAGCATTGTTTTACTGTACGTCTGTTAATTCCTTTTCTTGGTCTCCCACATTTCTCAAATCGCCATAAACGCATTAGGCACTTTTAACCCACCGAACGCGAGACACTCCTGTAACTCGCATGAACTTCTTTGTCCCAATGCGCTCCATCCTTGAACACTTTGATCAAATTCCAGGTGGGACCGCCTTTTCTCCCTTTCTCTTATAAATGGTCTTAAACGAAAGGACACTCGACAGATTGCCGAGCCATTCATAACTTCAAATCGATGACCTCTCTTCCTCCGCCAAGTGGTGGGTTCCACTTAACTCTTTGGTATCGGTTACCTCCATAGAAATTGCCCCCTGAACTGGTGCTTTTCATTTCTTCTTTGATGTACTTCTCCTGCGAATCCCGTTTAAAATCTTGAGGTCACCCCTATTAAGCAACTCTAGAAACGTATTTACCGTCGTCGATCAAATCCCCGTCGTTCTCTTCTAGAATCTTAGCATTTCGGGACAATTTATAAGCCTCTACCTTATTGTATTATAACCTTTTTTCTTCCGGCGCAGAAGCGATATAGTGTCTCTTCTGCGAATGTTCTCCGTACCCCTCAGATGGTAAGTTTACGCCTTCTTGCTGTAAATCATGTATGGTTCTAAAATAAAAGAACATCGACGTTCAACCTAATCCAGCAGCACCATGAACTGCATCATTTAAAGAACCCTTACAGCGACAGTGCTTCTGAACCTGCTTGATTTATTCAGACCGGGAGACGAAAACACGTAGGCTGGGTGGGTCCTTATGGTTTACAGAGCTTGATGAGTCAGCCACCTACATAAATCTGCAAGCAGTGTTATGAATTGTTTTTTCCTCTCAACGGTGCACGTATAGTGCTGTAGAAATATCGCTCCACGTGAGGACAAAGATGAAAATAACTGAATGACATAGGTGATAGTGCGACACTTATTCAATGTCAATAGATCCTGCCGTAAACGACAGTGAAAACACATGCAACTAAATCACTTCAGCTTGAACAGTTGGGCTAAACAAGAAACCTTACCGGATTCGCGAAGCTGCTCAGCGACGAAGATCCAACTTGAAAATAAAATTACGTATGAGACAGAAAGACGAGACATATTGGCCTTAGGAGGGCGGGTTTCCGTGTGGTATACGCGGGTTGCAGAATGAGTCACTCATACACGAAGACGCACGGGATAGAAAATGCTGTTTTAGTGAAGATAATCATATGAACAGAGTGCAGCTGGAGTCGGATGGTTCAAGAGGAAAAAATCATAATATGCGAACAAACCATACTCTAATTTGGTACAAAGTCACCTATTCTTATTGATACTCCCTACTCAAAGTTACGGAGGCAGGAGTTTGTGAGGGTATGTGCTGGTTTATCGTCGATAGACAGCCAAATCACCTTAGCAGTCAGCATGTTAGCGCCTGTCCATAATCCAGGTTAATACCTGAGTCAACGGATCGATAAGGCGAGAACGGATCCCTGTCAAGTGGTGGCTGACCGTATCAGAAATCAACCAATTAGGAGAGGTTACCTGGTGCAATTTTGAACCAATTAGTTTTCATTGCAAAGATTAGTGACAATGATTGTTTTTTCCTAAATGAACTATGTATTCTTTACTAATAAACCGAGATGATCCAAATGCCGGAAATTTTCCCTACCAGAGCCGGTGGGACGAATCAGAACAGAGTTGGCAAACGGTGATTTGACCTTCCACACCCGTTATTCCGTGATGATCTCTACTCCACGAAGACGATATATTTCGGGGCGATATAGTGAGGTAAAAGTGTGTACTGTGGTCAAAAACGAGGACAAATATAAAAGATGGGGAGGAAATTTCAAGCAACAGATGAGGAAAGTGTGACTATCTGTGGTATTCGGAATATCCAAACTAATAGGGCGTAGTGAAATCACTCCAGTCCACAGCTGCGCAAACCAAAGTAGTAAAAAGACCAAGGCTGCGGAATAGCACGTTAATTATATTGCCGAACTGCTCTGTATAAGTATGATAAGTCGAAGAAGATGATTAGTAGATTAAAAGTTAACCAATCACAGTGAGCTTTTGCTGTACCTGTCCAAGGTGATCCTGATTGTTTGAAGCTCTTCAGCGTACGCAAACACGAAGCTGTACCTGGCCGTATCACGTGTGATGCCCGCTGAATCACCACACTGTCCCATCAAAAAAACTTAGCACAAGAAAGAAAGTGGTCATTTTCCACGGTTTTCGTCACATCTTTCACTATTTACGTCAAATGTTGCCAGGATGTTTCCTTTTGATAAAAAACCAGACAACCACTTTTCCTCACCTATTGGAAACACCTTATATCTAAATGATACACATCTCAATGCCATCAAAATTGCATATAGTGTAGTAAAACAAACGAATGATTGGTTGACTGCACCCATTGTGTCAACAAATTTATCGTCCATATACTAACAATGACATGATACCTTACTAAAAGTATGAAACAAATCAACTTCTGTTATTGTTTTTGTTGTTTTGAAATGACACTTTATGTTGAGATCGAGAGACAATTGCAGGTGAACACACGAGCGACTTCATGATCACAAACAATACAATATTAAACTCCTGGTGAAAAGAAAAGAAAATAATATGCAATCAATGCGCACAGGTTGGAGAAGTAGGATTTTTGGAAGTATTTACGGATGACAGAAAACAATAGGCAGCATTTTACAACAATCCGAACGACCTACAACAGTGGTTCAAGTGTTTTCCTATAATCGGATCGGTTCACCTCAGTTGACATTATGCAATCACTGACCTCGCAACTCAGTGCTCTGTCTCTGTTTTCTACTACAAGTCAGAAGTGAAAGAATATCAAAGCACAGAGGACAAAACGAACGAAGTTAGGAAAAGTGTGATTACAGGAGCACCACTGATCGCGACACCAAGACATATCCTCCAATGTATAGAACCACTGAGTGGGGGGAGCCAATTTCTCGGACCCCACCTAAGAAGCCTAACACGCCATATATCACCGAGTCCACTGCTCACACTATTCACACCTCTCTTACATGTCATCGACTGGTCACCCCTCGTCTTCGCTTCCCACTAATACCTACCTCAGCAAATGTCAAACACCGAACAATTCTATCCACGGACATGCGCAACACATGTCCCAACCACTTTCCCCTGATGAGCTTTAATGCTTCATCCAGTGATTTGTTTTTTGCCCAACAATTAGCACCCAGCCTCAACAATTCTGGAATGGTGTTCCCATCTGATTCGACTAATACTATGGAGTCATCAGTGTTCAAATGCCGATAATCTTTATATATCTTCCAAACACAGCAGCCATGCTGCTGAACCATACTGAAGGACTGGACTGATTGCTGCAGTGTACACTCGACCCTTGATAGACAAACAGATGTCACCCCGACACCACAGATGACCGAGGTTGGTAAAGCCCTTACGCGTTTTCTATGTACTCAGAGACACTCCATCCAATATTTAAGCTCTGGGTGAAGTGCACCTGCCTTGATAACAGGACTTATCTACCTTGTTGACTGTCCCATCTGTCATCGTGAGGTTTGATCATATGGAACTAAATGTTACCCAACGTGTTCTGTGAAACTGGGACTTCATATTGCCTTTACTCTTTTAATTTCAGGCATGACTGCACCTCTGGTTTGAGGGAGCCAGACTGCGTAGCACTTTCGGTCAAGCAATTTATGACACACATAACACCTCAAGTTGTGGTTTCATCGAGATGGAACAGACTCGTTGTCATCCGCAACTCTGGGACTATAGATCAGTTACCTATGAGAACCGATTACTACTTGGTAAACGCTGTTTTTAACTTCATAATGGGCTGCGCTTACTGATGGTTAAATAGCAGCTTAGATAACTCGAACTAAAATTATATGTCTCCTGATGAAATTGATTTGGCAATGCCCATAGGTATTATTTCGAGGTAAAGGCAAACAGAGAACACAACCTGATGTTTTACTACTCACTTATATCACCCTCTCTCAAAAGTGCTTATGCCAAAGCCTCACTTTAAAAAAATGTTTCAAAGTGTCATCAATACTATCCAGACTCCATTTACCCCAGATGCACCGGGTTAGTATGGATAGGTTATAATGCTTTGCTTCATTCATTGCACAGTTTTCTTTATCCCACACAAACATCACGGATCGACCAAGTGACTGAAATCACATCAACTGTAACTAGTCAACCCACTGGTTTAGTAATCTGTCGTGTATTATTATTCTCGCATAATATGTCGGGTAGCGCTGCCCTTAATATTTGATTAAATGTTTCAACCAGTTTTAATGGTAGATAGCATTTCACTGTTGTCCGGATCGTTATCACACCTGATCCATTGGGGCCTTATGTGGTTCTCCGCTCTAAGTCTCAGGGTCTGGTTGCCGGTTATACCTGACAGTGTAGTGGGCCTTCGTGGCTATGGGATATATACCCCGATCCACTGCACTCATGCACAAGCATTTAATAAAAAAAACAGCTCACATTCACGGGATCTGCAATGAGGACTAACTTGAACACGGGACGAAGCAAAAAAAATGCGTCAGGGTTTCCAAGCATTCAGCTACCGAGAAGCGATAGGATAGTTATAAAAATCCGGCTTAGTCTAGCTCAAGTCTTGTCTCGAAGTTGACATCAGACACGGATTGTCCTAATCCGTGAGAAAAGCTTGACATGCATCTTTAAGAATGATAGTAACTAATGTCCTTAACTGAATTACAGCTAACGGTATTAGTGATAGATAATAATCCTTTGATGGCAGACAGTAATCCACTGTCATCAGGATCGTTACCACACCTGACCTGTTGGGGCCTTATGTGGTTCTGTACTCCAATTTTTAGGGTCTGGTTGCCGGTTATCCCCAATAGTGTAGTGGGCCTTCGTGGCCATGGAGCATAAACCTCTTCATCACACTTATGCGCACTCGTGTAATAAATAATGGGGATCCGCTAAGTGCCACAGCCAATCTTTAATTTGATATTCGCATGCATTAATTCAAAATGGATGGAACTTACTGTTAGCTATTTTAGAGACGAAGCAATTAAAACCAGATGTGCAAATCAAGGACAGTAGGTACACACCCAACTGATGCTGCAAAATTCTGCGATCGGGTGACTGGAAACAACCAACCTAACGCCTCGACCATTCTTTGTTCTCTCTTTGTAATGACCGAAAAGTGCAAAGGCGAATCAAAGCAGTGCACTGTTCTGTCTGACATGGGATAATCTGCCTTAGTATCAATATACCATTCATTTTTTAAACTACGGATTACTGCACACATGTTCCGGCTTCGTTGAGAATCAACAACAAATGGCAAGGGACCGATTGGTAAGACAAACAGAATAATTATTTGGTTTTATGGTTCAGTACGAGTTTAGTGAAATGAAAGTATTCCGTTGCCAAAAGGATCTGTTGTCCTACCTGAGAGAACCTGCAATGTCCACTCTGAACCACGGGGGAACAGTAGTGAGCAAGGAGACAGTGATAAGTTTGTGCCATTAAAAAGGACTGGCGGTGGTGAGCTTCAAAACTCATATGTTCACAGGCCAAAGGCTAACGTCATTCGATCATGACTAACTGACCATCCCAAAGTCAAACGCGTTCTTCAACCTAAAGGATTATTTTATTACATGCTTGCGCGTGACTACAGTAAAAGGGGCACACCCCATAGCCACAAAGGCCCACTGCACTATTAGGGATAACCGGTAATCAGACCTTGATAATTAGAGTGCAGAACTACATAAAGCCCCAATAGATCAGGCGTGGTAACGAGCCGGACGACACTGGGGACTACTGTCTACCACCAACGTGACGGGTGGTGGCAGGGATTCGAACCTCGGAGCTCCGAGAAGGTAATCAAACGCTCTAAGCCACTTGACCACCACCGGCAGTCGTACACGACCAGACACTTTGTTCAGAAAAATAAGTGATAAATGCGGATATGTTTAAGATGCTGACGAACACGAGATGTGTGTGTATGAGTGATTCACTATTGACAGAGAATCAGAACCACTACTGTTCATAAGCTACGCCCTCGTAGGATTGATAAGTAACGCAAAAACTTTAAACTAACGGACGTTGTAGTAAAAGAGCGAGGACGCAGACCGTTCGCGGAAAAACGCCCGATCAATCGTGAAGTCAGCAGGCTATAAAATGATTCCGGATAAGCAAAATGGTCAAAAGAAATGAATATGTTGTGTGGTCAATCGGAAACGATTTAAAAACTGACGCAAACATGGCGATACTGTTCACTTACTTCGATTGAATCAAGCAAATATTGAAATATCAGGAGAGGAAAATCCGGTGGATCCCATAATTTGTGGTTGTCCAAATGGCTATTAACGCACGTATGATCCAGGAAAAAACAAAAGAATAGGAAGGAAGATAAGAACGAAATCTTCAGAGTACAAATGAACGTATCGTAAAAGAGAACAAAGCCAAAAGGTTCACGAGACCTGATGGCATAATCAACTCCGGTCGTCGAGTAGTAAAGAGCGTTTGATTATCATCTCGGAGCTCGGAGGTTTGAATCCTCGCCATCATCGGTTACTTTGGTGGTAGACAGTAATCCACTGTCGTCCGGATCGTTATCACACCTGATCCATTGGGACCTTATGTGGTTCCCCACTCCAAGTTGCAGGACCTGTTTGCTGGTTATACCTAATAGTGCAGTGAACTTTCGTGGCTATGGGGTATATACCCCAATCCACTGCACTCATGCACAAGCATATAATAAAAAAAAGAAAAGTCAGACGGAACGCGAACAAACGTGTGTACAACTAGACTATGTTCCGTTCGAATAATACAACGCATTTTCACACACTAATCAAGTCAGCTGAAGCTGATCAAGCAGCCGAATGCCCCAAGCTACTTCCAAAGTCATCATTTCACATAAGTCACTGCCGAGAAGATGCGATTTATCAGAGTCGCCGTGCGACCGACTGGTTGTCAACATCCACAGTCAGCGAGATGGAGACTACATCATGTAGTGTCAACGTGAAGCAAGCTGCTGAGTGCCCGCCCTGCCGGGTAGTCTGGCGGGTAACGTGACACTCAATGGCAGGCATCACTCCTCCATCAGAAACAGGTAAACTAGAATGGTAAAAAGTAGCCGAATTGAATAGTTTATCTCCGTCCTTTCTCAAGGACGGATGTGAAGCTTTGCTAACGGAGTTAACACAACTCTTCAGATTAATTGAGGAAAGTGAACACATAACCCAGGAGTAGTGGCAATCAGTAATGATACCGATTTATAAGAAAGGTGGCAGGTCCTTTTGATAAAACCACAGGGGAATTAGCATTTCAAGGCCAAACGAGGTTCGGAGTGCATCGAAAAAACGATGTGCCATATGGTGTGTTAAACGAGAAAATATAATGTCAATAACACGGTGTTGTCGGTGGAAAGGCAGTAAAACTGTCTTGAGAAAGGTTACCCACTGAATCCGAAACGTCGGCTCATAATTTTTCCATCGACAACGCCGTGCTATTGACATTATATTTTTTTGTTTAACAAAGAGGAATTAGTTTGGTGAGCATGGCATCTAAACTTCTAGCCGGCATTATTCTCGGTCGATCATGGTATGCAATCATCCGAAGCTGAGTTCGTGTTTGTGGTGATCATCCACCCGAGTTCACCACAAGAAGGAAAGTTCATTAGGGTTGCCTTCTATTGCCCTTTGCTTTCGAGGCCGTTCGAACCGACCAGCGGTATCCGACAAGGATGTCTCATTTCGCCATTCATATTCAACTTCGTCATCGACGAGATAATGGAGAATGCCCTGCGAAATCTCCATGATGTGGGCGTCGAACTACGAAATAGTGAACAGCTATGTGAATTAGATTACGCCGACAACCTTGTTTGCTTGTTCCAATGCATGGGGATTGCGCGACATGCACTAGACACACTTGCAAAAGCCGTAGCTCCATTCGGCATGCACTTTGCACCTTCAAAGTGTAAAGTGATATTGCAAGATTGGACATCAACGGTTCTGAGCTTGATACTCAATGGAGAGGTGCTAGCAATTGTCGACCGCCTCACTTATCTCGGCAGCAGCATGACGACGGGTGGAAACACGGCAGTGGAGGTGAACACGCGTATATCCAAGGCTCGAGTGGCTTACGCTGGACTGAAGCACCTGTGGTGCCGACCTGATATTTCGCTGAAGTTGAAAGGTCGTGTGTACTGTGCCACGGTGAGCCTAGTTCTGTTGTATGATTGCGAGACATGGAGTCTGTGTGCGAAAGCTGTTCGTCGCCTTGAGGTTTTTGACCATCGATGTGTGCGTAGTATCGATGAGATAGGATGGAATGACCGAGTGAGCAATGCTGAGGTCAGAAATCGGGTATTGGGTCCAAGTTCAGAGAATCTTCTGTTGTTATGATCCACAGGACGTGTTGGGTAGAAGGGTTATCACTCATTCGGACACCGACAAAATCAATCAAGTGTTATAATAATGCTTATTTGCACAATAGCTATTTGGTCCACTTGAAAACGGTTGCCATTCAGTTGGAAGATGCAATCACGTAGTTCACATGTCCTCCGTCACCTTATTGCATTCGGTTCGTCTGACGTAATCACGTTCGTTGGGAATCTACAATTGTACATATTTGTTTTGAGCCATGAACTATTTACTTATTCAGTAAGTAGTATGCGCACCCCCCCCCCACACACACTATCACACTGTATCCAGCTTATACTTCGTTGGCTGGGGCACATGTTGCGTACACAAACACACGTCTGCCGTACCGTGTTCTGTTTCCTGTTCCTCTTTGAGAGTAGAAGAAACCACGTGGAGGTCAACAAATGACGTGGTAACGGAGAAATGACAAAATGTACAGCGAACGTAAGAAAATTAGGTACTCCATGTATTCTTGGTTGGGGGTTCAAAAGATCCGTCTACCAGTTGGTTGGAGACACTGAAGGATATGGAAACGAACCGTGAACAGTGGCCATCGTGTTGTCACTTTCTGTCGAATCAGAATGATTGATTAATGTGCGTTTGTACAGTTAGACTGTGTATTCCGTGTGTTGGCCATTAGGGCGTTCTTTCCTTTTCCCACCCCTGTCCATCTTGCATATTCATTCTTTATATTTTTACGTGCAGTGTGGTGAGATAGGCAGTGATCAGTGGGGTTCGCCCTGCTGTTTAATGCTGTACGATGATGATGCCCTTTCCTTTTCAAATGTGTAATTGAGACACTGGAAATAACCTTGTCCTCGTGTGAAAAAGCCACATCCATCCTTGTTCAGAGAGATAGGCTTTGAATACGCGGACGATGTTATGTACCTGAGTCTTTTTGTATGGCTTAAACTACGATGCATCGATGTTTTGAAGGCATTTTGCGCCTGTGAAGTGTAAAATAACGCTTCAGGACTTGGTTGGTCTTACACTAAACCTTGTCCTGGCAGAAGCGTTAGAAGTAAAGATCTGCTACCTAGAAGTTATATCTCACCTGCTAGTCGGATATCGGATGAGGTGCCGTTGCGTATGCAGAAGACCTGTACGGCTCTTACCAATGCGTCCGTGTGACCTCGGTTTTTCCATCAGGGACTGAGCGTACACTGAAGCAGTTAGGTTCGGCCTTTTATATTACTCAGGAACATAATCGCTGGTAGTGGAAGATACGCGACGACTATTTGTGTTTGAGCGTCAATATCTTCACAGTATTGACTGCACAAGGGGGAAAACACCATATCATCAATGCTTAGGTTAGGCGTAAGGCGTTAAGACCCACAAATCAGTCTATGGACCAGGCGCTCAATCGAAACAAGTTAAGGGGTTGGAACACGGATTACGCATGCTCACCGATAGACTCCGATGGTGTGCATAGTTTTGCGAGACAGGTAATGATTGGAGAATTGATCGAGGTGGTAAAAAGATGTGAAAAACTTTAGCCGGTCAGCTTGGTCGTGTAGGACGTGCTCGACTTACGAGTTGTTGGGTTGGTATCAACAAGATCTGCCTAACGGATAGTTGGAGATATTTGGTAGCATGGCTAGAAGAAGTTGCCAGTGGATTAGTTGTATTTAAACTTTCTTCGTCTATGATTTTTCTTCCTGTTTCTGTTTATTTGCTTTTCCCACTTCTACTTTATTCACTATCGATGGGACGATGATGTGAGGTGGCGACTAAAACAGAGCACAGAAGTTAACAGTTATAAGAACTTAACACATGATTTCATCATCCGCGGTTTGTTGATATTTTCTGAGAGTACATTAGTGGGAGATAGTTGAACCTGACTCGTGGTAGGTGAACGGGCTACGATTAAAGGTAAGCTAAAATTAAATCCATTAGAAAATATGATAATCTGAATAGCTCTCGCAGAAGTGAAACTCACGTCAGAATCGAGGTAACGACTGGTCTGATATTACTGTGAGATGCACGAGAGGCGATGTCCTTGAAAACGAAAACTGCTTCCTGGGATGGATCTTCTTGATCTTCAGTCCCAGGGTCCAATTCAGGTCTGAGTTTTGACATAAAAATAAGCCACACTTAACATTAAAAAGTTCACAAGGAATGCATTTCATCATGATTGAGCCGGATTTCATCCTAATCAAGTGTGTTATGTCGGCATTTGGACGGCAAGAAAGTAAGTTTACGGTGGCATCACTGTTGCAAATTATAACAAATTATCCTATCATGTATACAAATGACGATTTTAAAGTCAAACAACAAAAATCACTCGATGTGGTAAAAATGACCCGATTCAATATATAACGCAAACTCCAGAACACGAAAACAGTGCTCTAGCCATCGGGAGCGCTATATTAAGCTATTTGATAGTCACTAGAACATGCATACACCCGCGTCGAAGCGGGCTGCGGTTGGAAAGTCTTCATACGGCCAATACACAGTGTGGAAGAAGGGTTTGGGTGCCCCAACTGTTGGAATGGATCAAGTAGGATGTGTATTCTTATCTGAGGTCTACGAGACAATTAGAGATACTAATGATGTGACCACGCATTGCAATCCGTGGCATGCTTGCCTTCGGACTCTTCGTTTGTCAGCAGAATTTTACGTGTTGTCTACTTAATCCAACTTATTGACATTTAAAGCGCTAATTGAGTTAATCCGTGAGAATAAGAAGTCAACGGCTGGCGAAGAGAAAAATACAATTGAAAATGCCAACCATGTATACTAGTGTCATTTGGAAATGCTAGATATTCGAACAGTGAAAGTTTTTTAGTTTTAACAGTGTATTCAGGTTTCACCCAATTCCATTTTACATAACTTAATGACAAGGCTTGGTTTAATTAAACGAATATTTTGAAACGAATGAAAGGCAGACGACGAAACAACGGAGATGTAAAATCGGCAAATTTGACTGATCATTATCGCTAAAATTTGGGAGTTTTAGGTTGTTTTTTACTAAGGCCTAAGTAACGCAATTTAGGAACTATGCTTGCATGTCTGGGAGGACCATCTGATAATGAACACCCATGGTGCCTGACCATTGTATGCGTGAACTGCTGACTCTCCCGACTAAGTGATCTTTAGAAATGGATCAAAATGAACGGGACGTGTCAATCTTGAAATGACAATTTCCAATGTACAAGCTTAATGATGAATGGTAACATATTCGCGTGCCCAAACAAATTCAAGTTGGCTATTTCCAAATAAGTACATGCCAGGAAATAACAATAGTTCTACTGTTATGTAATGAAGTGACGGGGTCATGAAATTGTATTGTTACACACATAAATTCAAAAGATTCAAAAAATCATTGACAGTTGGAAAGGTGCATCAGGAATTGCAGTGATGGGCCGTCAAGAGCAAACTGGAATTTACATGAGCATGTCAGCCAGGCTCGATCATAATTTGGGCCTTAACTGGAAAAGATGATGAGCGTTCATGAGAGGTATTTTACTTGAGCTGTGCTACAAGCCTTTTATGCGGTGCATAACTCTGAAGAACCACGGAGTGATTGTTGCAGACCCTCTCTAAAGGGCTTCGAAGGCTCTGGGACAGGTACTTACTGAGTTTTGTTGCTCCAGAAATCACGATACCAAGAGAAGCTGACACCATTTTTGCCTTCTTTTCTTTACAGATTCCTATCCATCAACTTTTAACTTTGGGTGAATTCAAGGAGCTGCCCGCAATCGTCCTTGACAAATTATGACTCTTGATGAGAATGGTAACTTGAAAATGGATTTTTAGAAATATAGGTTCCACCACCAAAATCAAGCATTCCTTTCAGTTTATTTTAACATTTAATCAGTGTCAAATGATGTAATAGGTTACCCTATTCGGCGTTTGAAGCCATCAAAAGAGATGTATACCGTGTTTCCAGAACCAGTATACAATATACCAATTCAACAACTACACCTCGATCTTCAGGCATATAACTTTGATCCCTCGACTCCCTCATCACGTGTCAAGTGATCCAGTGGCAACTGCTGGTGGCCAGTCTGGCGTCAGAATTATTGCAAGCACTAGAGATAAGTGTCCATTGTTAAACAGGATCGTAGCCAACAGTACTTTGCATGCAGTTTGGTGAGACAGGTCCATACGCTTCAATGGCAACGAACTGAAACATCGATGCTTGTTCATCGTTCTTGCACATGCACCAACTAACTGTAGCTCTTCTGAGGCAAAAGACAAACTCTAAAGGGAACTATTTTAACTGTTTCGGAGCATACGCTCTAATGGAAATAAAGCTTGTTGCTGGCAATTTCTGTGTTGAATTCGGGAGTATAGACGAGAAAGAGGAGCATACAAGAGGCCTGCCTGCCGTTCCTCTCGATCTAATCCATATTGCGATTAACTCACCTAACTGTGTTCTCACGGTAAACTGTTCCTAACACATGCAAATTAACCACAGGAAAAGCGGTATGATTTCAACTGGCTTGCTCCTGTAAGTTCACATCACTGGAATTAGCTCAACTATATCTTCACAGACTCTGGTGGCGCGGATCGAGAAAACACTGTCACTCATTTTGACTCGTTTGTGGATTTTCGTCAGGCTCTTGGTCATGCAATTCTGCTACATCCCCCACGGGTAGACATACAAGCACTTAAGTCAACCGCATCCCCATCTTCTGCTAGAAAATAACTGTCGATCTGGTTTCCGAATGCAATCAAACACGCAGGATCCAGATAAACGTTAACTTCAGATCAAAGAGGTTTTGTTTAAGATTGTTAGTGTTATTCAAGGCCCTAAAACCAGACACAAACCGAAACGGTGAACAACTGCATTCTCGGTTGTACTACTGGATGCGCGTAGATCGATTCCTCCAAATGCCACAGATGCCTTGGATGCCAACTGGCCAGAAAAATGAACGTGAGCAGTGGTGGATCGTAAAGTGCAAGGAGATGGAAAAAAATGCAACGATTAGAAACAGCTGTGATCTTTCACGTCTGATTGAAGATACCGGTCCAAGTAAACTCGGTGCAAGTGAAGTGATGAAGGAGGCAAACGGCTCACTGAATCAGATGTGTGAGCGCTTACCGGAACGTTCGGTGGAGGATATCGTAGAACAGTCTAATTGGCCCCCACCTACCGAAGGTGTGCTGAAGAGCTCGTTGGATAGAGTTCTAGATGTAGATGGCCATCCTGTCTCGGAGGCAGAGGTTCACTGAGAAATAAGCTATCCTAAACGAAATAAGGCAAATGGGCCGAATGGGCTACTTCAGTCCATTGTGAAAGTCGGAAGGCCAGCCATGGCACTGGAGTTCACAAAACCCTCAACTTGATATCGGTGATGATGATGGTTCACAGGATGACAGATTCACTTGCGAAAAACAGAGGGTTAGGCCTGATGAGTGGGACATCCAAACTAAAAGCTGACATTATTCTTCGCCAAACATCTAACGATCAAGAGAATGAAGCTGAGTCCATATAAGGTCGAGAAAGTCAAGAATTGTTGGGATGCAACAATACCATTTGGTTTTGGCTATTAGTCGGAGGTCGACGCTGTTCAGTTTTTTCGTGTCTTCTACCTTCAGCGGCCGTTTTGCATACGTGATTTAGAACGAGGCGAATGGTGGCCCGAGAAACGCGAATTTCCGTGCGAGGGACTTATTTTACTGCGGGACCAGTTGCCTGGGAAGCTGAACGAATTATCTCATCAGTTCAGTTTATTCAACTAATCGAGCCTTATTTGGTTCTCCGCTCCAAGTCTCGGGGTCTGGATCCCAGATATCCCTAACAGTGCCGTGGGTCTTTGAGGCTATGGGATACACTCCTTCTACTACACTCACACGCAAGCATATGAAAAAATTCAAACAATAACTTCGCATTTCTGTGCTCTGGTTTCAGTTGCTACCTCGCAGCTCCATCAAGTTGAAAGCCGAATGAACAGAATAATGAAGTGAAGGAGGCCGAAAGCAAAGTAAGAAGAGGATATCCCGAAGACCAAGAAAGAGTTCGAATGCAACCACGACACTGGCCGTGACGTTTAGGTGTATCATGTAATGTCCCCAACCATCTGAGAGGAGACATTGAGTGATATGGCTAGGTGTCGCGGCCAGTGGCGTAGTTTTATTCGGAGGCTGGGTACTGTCATTGAACAATAGACACAAAGTTTGATTTTATCTTCAGCCTGGCCATTTGGCTGGTTGGTAGACACGAAGAACTTCAGGATGAGAACTAGTTCCAAGATTGGGTCGCCAACGTGGACGGAGAGTGTTTGGTCCAGGGAAGTCGTGAAGGTCTTGGTTTTTTGGCGTCTATCCCCAAACCCATTGTTTTGGCCTCACACTCGATATGGTTGAGAACCGGCGGAAGACTGTTGGGCTCATTGCCTAGGATGACAATGTCATCAGAAAACTCAAGACCCATGATCCAAGTCTCCTGTTTCGGTCGAATTCCTCGGAAGCCGGTGAGGGTACGACGCGTCACCCAGCCTACAGTGTAATTAAACAGAACTCACGACAAGGGACAATCTTGCCGAACGCCGGCTACGGTGGTTGGACTGCATTGCATGTGTCCCAGGGTAGAAATTCCCCTGCTGAGATATTCGGAGAACGGGTGAGAGTGTCCAGTCTACTACATTACATTGAAGAAAGATACAAAAACCATGACCAGTGGATCTAGCAGAAAGTCGTTTCAGCGCAATAGGAAATTATTCAATTTAGTTCTGCATCTATTGGGCTGGCGGTATAAACCAGAAGCATATATTTTTTTAAAATATTTTTTCGCTTGATTTGATTCATTTGTAGTGAGCGAACGAAAGGTATCCTACAGTTGCATGTTGACACTAAGTAGCCAGGAATTCAAGTTTGGGAAACTTATGCTTTTTGCTAAATAAGTAGTTTGATAAGGCTGCTGGCGCCATTGAGTTCCACTATTCTTACATAACTCTTCTCAGCCAAGGTGTAAATTGAAGAGAAATTGTGTATCACGTCAGTGAGCACGGTCATAGGAACGAGGTCGGAATACATGTGCGAAAACATTCAAATGAAAATGAAGTTATTTTGTGGTCGCAAGTTTCACGGATGTGGGTCTGAAATCCAATAGAGCTTATTGGATGGTAAAATTCGGTAGGAAAAGCCAGACTTAAGGATAAATGTTAGATTAACTTAGGAAAAGTCGTCGGCAGTTAGAGTTACGGTGAATTAATAAGAATATGGATAATAAAAGCGCGAGAAAAGTAGCTGGAGCACTGAAATATACTCAATAGCAAAAAGCTGAAAATAGTCAACGACAGGCTGTAAGTGAAAAACTTATAAACAATACGTACTTTTCAAATATGTTCAGCAAAAGAGATGGGATGATTTTGTTCATATTTGAGCCGTGTACTACGTCCAAGTGCAACTGGTCACCAACAGTTTTGCGAACAACACCCTGGATGCCAAATATTCCAGCCATACGCACCCTGCACAGTAAAAATGAATTTAGAGAATTGTGCGTAATGAATAAACTTACTTATTTCGTTCTCGGATATTGGGAGAAGAGGCATGAGCCATTGAACAAAAGTGGTCGATTAAATCATTATATTCTTTGAGATAATTAGGAACATCATCTTCAATCTGAGAAAATTCAACAAACTAGATGTCAAAAAATGAAAAGTATATAAGCGTAAGAAACATACGGATTTAGCAGCTAGTATTTGCAGATCCACTCGATTGGTTTGGAGAAGCAGATGAACCATGCGGAGAAACACTTGAGCCAGAACGAGCCTCTGTCCGTGACATGCTTGGATGAGTTTGTTGATACATTCAATCGCGATGAACATATTGCTACAGGGTATTTGTCGTTACAGTATGAAGATTTTTTAAACCAACAGATCATAGCGCCGGTTTACATCCTGGGACAGTCGTTTGTATAAATACTTTGCAATACGGTCGAGTTTATCAGGTTGGTGCAAGCAATAATGAATGAGCTTGTTTTGATTATTGCTTTCCTGGGGGGGGGGGGGGGGGGGAAATTAGAACCGGTGAATAATATTACCTGAGGATTTCCAGAATACACGTTATCAACCATTCTCATCCATTTTGGTCGGCAAGGCCCAACGAGAACGCATGGAACATGACAACCTGAAGCATGCACTCACTAGAATAAAGTGCGATGGAGACTTACGCGCTGACAGACACATAACGTAAAATCTTGAAAGAGCAACACGATCGTACAACGATCACTGACAAACTCGAACTAAAAGCAAAGCACCTGTCGGATCTCTGAGCCACTTGATAGTGCTATTACGTCTGCAAATATCACGACAGATGTGTTCACAACGATTTCTAAAACGAATTAAAATATATGAGAGCAAACATTGCTAACAAAGATAATAAGGGACAATAATCACCAGTATTTTGTACATGCTTGTCCATGGGGGAAGTAGAGAGTGCACAGCTCATCGGCTCAAAGGCCTAATGCACTACTAGGTATGGCCAGCAGCCAGACCCTGAGGCTTGGAGTGGACGATCACACGAGGTCCGGAAAGGTCAGGTACGATAACGAGCCGGACGACAGTGAGTTACTGTCTATCAGCAGTAAAGAAAGAGTATCGCTCAAATGATAGTACAGTATAATTGTTTCACTAAACTTAGTGATGGTACTTAGTTTGTTGCTTAATGCTTTCGAGGCAAGAACCAGCACAATTATCTTTCACTCAGAAAAACGACTTGTAACTTCAAGTGAGAACTATCGATTATTTAAGGAAATAATTCCTATCGATGTTCTTATTTATGACCAACATCCTACTAAAAAGTAACGGAGTCTTTCACCTTGAAAACTAGCATAACCTATAACTATTTGTTATTTTCATCAAAGACGGCGGCATTAAACATTTTCAGTAAATATTAAATCAAATGTCTTCTACTAGAACAGATTTGACTGGAGCCATATTTTCCGTAACGAGTCTGACCAACTTTACCTCCCTTTATTTAAGCTCGACGCAAAACGTCACGGGTATTTGCAACTCTGTAGAGAGCAATAGTTCACGAGTGGAGCATAAATCGAACGCACTTCTTAGGCCTACATATTCACTTCACTTGGCTGCCTTCAACGTTCGCACACTATATCGGATAGGACAACAGGTTGCCCTCACCAAAACTCTTAACACTTTCAAAATAAATGTATGTTGTGTGTCCGAAACGCGCATATAAGACCCCACTTTTGTGGTCACTCTTCACACCTGAGATGCAGTCTCAGTCTCTTGCTCCACTTCGCGTGTCGGGTGATTCGGTGTCCAATGTTCGTGGTCAGACTGACGTTGGAGTTGTTTTGAACGTGAGAGCTGAGCGTGCACTACTAGACTGGATTCCAGCCAGCATTCGTTTGTGTGCACTTCGGTTGGACGGTTCTGTGCGTGTCAGTAGGCTAGCTAGCCCACTTCAGTGGTGGATCTTCTGAACATGCCTGCAGAAGAAACGGTCCATATGAGTTGTCTTCATCTTTGGAGATTGGAGGGAAGTTTCGGTTTCAGAGCTAATAAAACTCCTCCGGGTAGTCTGGGATAATGAGCAGATTCCCGGCGAATGGCGTGAATCGGTGATTGAGCCGATTTAGAAGGTGGCAGATCCACTTGTGAAAATCATAGAAGAATTAACTTCGTAAGTATTGCATCCAAACTGCTCACCGGGCTCATTCTCCACCGGTTATCCAGCGCCCGCGAAATGTGTACGCGTGAGAATCAATTCAGTTTCAGACCCGGTCGTGGTTGCATCGACCACATCTTTACTCTTTGACAAGTCTTAGAACATAGACACATCTTCCATAGGCCCATAATCTCTATCTACCTTGATCTGAAAGCTGCGTTCGATTTAGTCGACCGCGCACTTCTTTGTCGCTGCCTGTCACTGAAGGGTGTGTCAGAGAAATTTCTTTCTCTTTTCCTATGCTTGTACGCAAACAGCCAAAGCCGAGTTCGTATTTACGACGATCTTCCACCCGAGTTCACCACGGAAAGTGGTGTTCGTCGCGGTCGCCCTTTTTCACCCTTCCTCTTCAATTTTGTGGTTGAATTGGTTCTTGAGATAGCCCTATCGTCATGTGGGAATAGCATCGTCGATCTTTGCTCAGGAAGTAAACTGACTGACTTGGAATACGCAGACGATATTGTTCTTCTGAGCGAAGATTCGGGTAAGTTGCAAGTTTTTCCGGATTGCCTAGACAACAACGTCAAAATGTTTGGGATGCGTTTTGCACTTTAAAAGTTTAAAATGCTGCTTCAGGACTGGGCTGATGCTACACCAAATCTTGTGTTGACAGAAGAAGCTCTAACTGAAGTAGATAAGTTTTTACCTAGGCAGTTACATCTCGTCAGATGGATAGATATCGGATAAAGTGTCATCGCATATATACAGAGGGCGCGTTTGGTCTTTGTTAACCCCAGTCATTTGTGGCACCTCTGTGACATCTGATGGTCTGTTGTGAGTCGAGTGTAAACTGAGGTGGTTAGATCAATTCTTTTGCATGACTCAGTAACACATCATCCTCATCATCATCGTACAGCGTTAAACAGTAGGGCAAGCCCCACTGACCACTGCCTTTCTCACCATGTTGCACGTTGAATTAGAAAGTATGAATATACAAGATGGACAGGGACTGGACCGACAGGGGTGGGAAAAGGAAAAAATGCCCTAGTAGCCAACACACGGAATACACAGTCTAACTGTACAAACGCTCATCGATCAGTCATTCTGGTTCGATAGAAAGTGACAACACGATCGCCACTGTTCACGAATCGTTTCCATATCCTTCAGTGTCTCCAACCAACTGATAGACGGATCTTTTGGACCCCAACCACGAAGACATGAAGCACCTACTTTTCCTAAGTCTGCTGTACATTTTCCCATTCCTCGCTGCCACGTCATCTGTTGACCTCCACGTGGTCTCTTCCACTCCCTAGGAGGAACGGAGAATAGGACACGGTACGGTAGACGTGTGTTTGACATACCTAACACATGCCCCAACCAACGAAGTCTACTAAGTTGCATACGCTGTGACAAAACGTTCTCCGAATTAGTACCCAATACTCGATTTCTGACCTCATCATTACTTACTCGGCTATTCCACCCGATCTTAGCGATACTACGTAAACATCGGTGGTCAAAAACCTCAGGACGACGAATATTTTCAGCACGCAGACTCTAAGTTTTGCAACCATACAACAAAAATGAACGCACTGCAGCACAGTAAACACGACCTTTTAACTTCAGTGAAGTATCAGATCGACGCCACAAGTGCTTCAGTCCAGCGGACGCCGCTCGAGCCTTGGATATCCGCGTACTCACCTCTACTACTGTGCTCCCATCTGTCGTTACGCTGCTTCCGAGGTAGGTGAAGTGGTCGACAACTGCCAGCACCTCCCCATCGAGCATCAAGCTCGGAATTGTTGACGTCCAGTCTTGTAACATCACCTTGCATTTTGAAGGTGCAAAGCGCATGCCCAATGGAGCTACAGCTCTTGACAGTTTATCTAGTGCACGCTGAGCATGTTCCATGGATTCGAACAAGCAGACACCATCGTCTGCGTAATCTAGGTTACACAGCTTTCCATCATTTCCTAGTTCGACGCCTACAACCTGAAGAGTTTGCAGCGCACTCTCCATTATTTCGTCCATGACGAAGTTGAACAGGAATGGAGACATAGGACATCCCTGTCGAACACCAGTGGTCGTTTCGAACCGACCGGATAGTTCACCGTAAACCCTTACGCGGCCAGAAGTATGAGAATACAATGATCTCATTAGGTTCACGAACTTCTGGGGCATACCTTTTCGATGAAGAACACTGAAAAGCGATGTTCGATCAACTGAATCGAAAGTGCCTTTCAAGTCTAAGAAAATCATTATTGTCGGTCGGCGGTGCGTGTGACGCGTTTCAAGTAGTCGGCGAAGAGTAAAAATCTGGTCGATGCATCCTCGACCTGGGCGGAATTCAGCCTGCTGTTCGCGGGCATTCCTCTCACGAGCCGGTGTAAGACGATGCAGCAAAATCGAAGCTAATACTTTGGTGACCATCGGAATTAAGCTAATCCCACGATGATTACTGCAGTCATTGCGTATTCCCCTCTTGAAGATGGGAACAATCAATGACTCGCTCCATATTAACGGAATACGCTCCTCGTTCCAAGTGTCACAGAGCAAAGCGGTAAGTGATTTTATCATCGCCTCACCGCCCAGTTTGAAAAGAACTAGGGGAAGTTCGTCGGGACCTGCCGTTTTCCCTCGCTTTAGTGATCGAATGCATGACTCTACTTCTACTTCCGATGGGGGCTCAAGTGATACCACCCAAGGAGTCGCAGTTGTTGACACAGGAAGTACTACACTAGCGTGCGGCCACCTAAACTGTTCCTTGAAGTATTTGGCCCAACGGTCAAGCCTTTGCTGTTTGCTATGGATGGGTTCTCCATTCCTGTCGCAAACCGTTTCATTGACCTGGATGCGCCGTCCACCGGTGTCACGAATAAGTTTGAACAGTCTCTGACTGTTACCTGAAGCAGCTGGTATTTCCATTTCTTCGGCTATCTTGACCCACCAATTTTCGCGGTCATTCCTGAGGCTTTTCGCAACTTGCCTTTGTAGCTTTCTCCGCATCTTATTCATCTCCTTACGGTTCGAAAGCTGACGCTTTTGCTCCATTACACTCAGAGACTCTTGCGAGATCCAGTGTCTTTGATGGGCATCGGATCTAGGACCACAGGCAAAACCTGCTGCAACGTGCATCGCCTGTTTGATATGAGACCAATGCTCATCTACATTACTGTTCTCCGTGGATCCTAGCTCATGTTCTAACTTCTGCTCATAACGGGTGCGTACTTCTGGATCACACAAATGTTGCACGGCTAATCGGGTTTGCGGTTTGCGACGATAACCATGGAGCTGGAGAGATAATCGCATTAAAACTAATACATGGTCCGACTCTACGTACGTGGACTAGTAAGATCTACACTTCTGAACAGAACTGCGCCACCGGTAGCTTGCGGCAATATGATCAATTTAACTCAAAGTACCTGTAGAGTTAGAGCGTCATGTCACTGTGCGATGCGAGCTGTGTCGGAAATTTGTGCCATAGAGGAACAATCAATTGTCTGCACAAAACTGGAGAAGTCTATCCCCGTTATCTGTACGACCAGCGGGTAAAGCACAACGCCCACCTAAACAGGCTTCTGACACACTAAGTTTGCCAACTTGTGCATTGAAGTCACCAGCTAGCACTACAATGTCAGAACCTTTACTGCTGCGAACGAGGGTGGCGAGGGCATCATAGAACTCATCTTTCTGCAAATCTGAGCTGCAGTCTGTTGGGGCGTACGCCGAGATCACAAACAAATTGCGCTTAACACAACTATCCTTTCGAACGCTGACTGACCCTTGGAGTCTCACAGCACATAAACGACTGTTAACAGGGATCCAGTCAAAAAGGGCAGCCTCAGCCTTCTCAGTCAAGACTATTCCTACACCACGTTGACCAGCAGCTCGAGCTACTTTGTCTCCTGAAGTGCGCAGAAAATACCTCGATGAGATAACAGGAGCAGTTAGTTGAATTACACAGCTCGAATCCTGTATACACGTTTCACTTAAGCAGCAGACACCCATCTTCAGAGAGTTCATTGTGAGCGCTAGGCACGCCTGCTGACCCGCCTGCATGAGTGTACGCACGTTGAAGGAACCGAGATTCAGAGGCTGACGAGGCTTGAGAAAATGTGAGTTACCAGACAGAGGATTATTCCCGACACTATTTGACAGTGAATCGTTGCGAGTATCGACCGAGTTATCAGTGGGAGCATTATGGATGGATAGATGGGGCAAAGAGGAGTGGTTAGGGACAGCAGACAAAGGTTGAATAAAAGAGAGGGAACTCTGAGCAGTAGCCCACTTATCACTACCCACCCCGCTCGATGCAATGGGCAGCGCGGTCTTGATTATCCTGCGTGACGACCGATGCAGTATGAAATTCTTTGTATTCGTGCAGTTCATGGGAGATGTTGGACGGGTACTGCTAGGGTGTCCAGCCACAAAGCAGGAGAACGATTAGGGTCCTCATCCAAAGCCTTTAATTCTAACAAGAACCTATCCGCAAGGCAGCGGGATGGCTTAGTGGAAGCCCATTTGTTTGGACCAATTATTCTTCCACTGATTGCCAGTTCAAATCAACCCCCAACCTGGAGGATCAGGAGACTGGACTTTGTCTGATCACTACCCATTGACCTGTCAGGTATGATTGCATCTCCCGGCTTAAAGAAGCCATCCTGTATAGCTCTTTGGGTCATAGAGACGCGCAAGCCATCACACAACGTCAAGATGCAGTCTCGTCGTGATGGACTCAGGAACACGGACTTTAAGGGTTGACGATAGACGAAGGCTGTCGGTGTCTGAGCATCGATATCTCCTTACTATTGCTCAAATATAGTGAGAACACGGTATCAGTCATGCCGAGTTTAGGCGTAAGGTATTGGAAACCAGAAGTCAGTCTCTGGAACAAATACTAAGTCTCGCCAAGTTGAGGTGGCTGGACATGTTACGCATGCCCACTGATAGACTTCCTTGGTGTGCGCCTTTCTCCGGGGTAAGCAATGGTTAGGTGTGTTGAGGTGGTCGGTGCATGACATGATAAAAAGGTAATGAAAACCTTGACCAGTGAACCTTAGCAAGTAGGATGTGTTGAACTTTCACGTTGGGGTCCACGCGACCCGTCCACCACGTGGTTGGAAACGTTAAGTGTTATGACTAGGTGTCGCGGACAGTTCAGTTGAGTTCAGTTTATACAATCACTAACCTCGCATTTCTGTGCCCTGGTTTCGGTTGCTACCTTCCAGCATCATCCAGCAAAGGGGAAAAAGAATAAAAGTATAACGTGGTTAATGGAATGAGAGTTCAGAAGACGACGACTGATTGACAGGCTGCCGTGCAAACTCTCATCTCGTTCTATGGTTTCATTTTATGCGTTGTAATTACATTGCTGTTTTTTGCGTTTCGGCCCATGTACGTTTTTACTAGTTGAGTAAAGCGTTACATTCTAAATCGGTGTCCCGAAGTCTTTTGCATTCAGAACGTAAGTAATCAGTGGCTGACGTTACAATTTACTCAACTAGCAAGACAAACAAACAAACAAACAAATGGACCGTTATCTGCGCTCGGATAAATTTGACATTGACGTGAACGCTCCCGATGCATCCAAACAGTGGACATACTGGCTACAGACCTTCAATGCGTTTCTGAAACGAGTGCAATCCGAAGAAGCCGACAAACTTGAAATTCTCGTTAATTTTCTTTCTCCAAATGTTTACGAACATGTTTCTGAATGTCAGACTTTTGACAGTGCTATTTCAACCCTCCAGTCCCTGTAAGTCCACCCCCGAAATGTCGTTTTCGCCCGATATCTTCTTACTACATGAAAACAACAGATTGGGTAGAGCATAGACCAGTTCGTCCAGAACATCAAAAGACTCTCAAAGGACGGTGACTTTCATCCTGTATCTGCTGAAGAATGTCATGACGATGCTATGCGTGATACATTCATTACCGGTCTTCAATCCAAATCCATTCGAACAAGACTACTAGAACAATCTACCTTGAGTTTTCAAACAGTCCATGATATGGCTAGATCATTAGAGGCTGCTCAGAAACAATCTCAATCCTATGCAACTGAGAACGCTCCCTGTTCTTTTTCATCTACCCCAATGTGCTCTCCACCAGTGACAAATCCAGTCAATCCAACGATCGAGACCGAACCAATTGTGTCCGCTGTTCATAAAGATAACTGCTTTTTTTACTTATTCTAAGCATCCTCGTATAAAGTTCCCTGCCAAAGATGCCATTTGTAAGGCCTGTGGGAAAACAGGTCATTTCATGCGTATATGTCGTTCAAAACCGATTAACTGATCCGTTACCTAGGCTGCCGCACCTCCTTGTCTGTCTCGCGCGACCACTCGAGTCTACGTGAATAATGTTGAAATTCAAGCACTCATAGACACTGGTAGTTCTGACAGTTACATTTCGGAGTCTGTTGTAGACTCCCATCCGTGGGAGGCCCGACCATGCGACTCTCGAATAAAAAAGGCCCCTGCATCTCTGTCGTGTGCCATTACGCAATATTGCTTGGCAAATATCCGCTACCAAAACGTTTCGTATGACAATTTCAGACTCTCTGTCATGAGTAATCTCTGCGCTGATATTCTACTTGGCCATGATTTTCTAGGGTTACATGACAAGGTGGAAATACCATTCGGCGGCAAACACGGTACGTTTTTCTTGTGCGGTCTGGATGCCGCCAAGGTACAGCCTCCTCCTTTATTTGTCCACCTATCGCCTGATTGCAGACCCATCGCTACAAAGTCTCGAAGACATTCTGCTGAGGACGAATACTTCATACGGGCTGAGGTCCAGCGTCTCCTGAATGATGGCATCATCGAACCGTTCAACTCCTCTTGGAGAGAGCAAGTTCTTGTAACTAAGGATGCGACCCACAAGAAAAGAATGGTTGTGGATTACAGCTAAACTACCAATCGCTTCACTCAGTTAGATGTCTATCCGCTACCTCGAATCGACAAAATGGTTGAGGCTATATCTCGTTATTCAATATACAGCACCCCGGATCTAAAGAATGCATATCATCAGATTCCTATCGCGGAGCACGAGAGGCCATATACTGCATTTGAAGCATGTGGTACTCTATCAATTTAGGCGTATCCCGTTTGGGGTTACCAACGGAGTTGCCTGCTTTCAACGCACCACTGACGAAATAGTAAAGGCTGAAGGTGTTATACGCACATTCGCCTACATAAACAACGTGACAGTATGCGGCGTGACCAAGGAAGACCAAGATCGAAACCATGAGCGTTTCCTGAAGGCCGCCGCGAAATACGGCATAACATTCATTACGGCCAAAACTGTGACTGCCACAAACAAAATCCAATTTTTGGGTTACCTGATATCGCAAGGAGAAGTAAGACCTGATCCTGACTGGATGAAACCCTTGCGCTAGATCCCACCACCAAACGATATGAAGTCCCTGCGTCATGTCATTGGCATGTTTCCCTACTATTCGCAGTGGATACTATCGTTCTCTGATAAGACCAATCCACTTGTGAAAAACAAATTTTCCTCTGCCAGAAAATGTGAAACCTGCCTTCGAACTCCTCAAAAAGACAATAGAAAGCGCTATGGTTGTGATAGTGGACCAAAGTGCCCCGTTGGTGGTTGAAACGGATGCTTCTGACGTTGCAATAGCCGCCTCACTGAACCAGAATAATCGCCCTGTAGCCTTCTTCGCTCGTACCCTAACAGCCAGCGGAAAGCATCACTCTATCTAAAAAGAAGCATGTGCAATTGTCGAGGCCCTTCGTAAATGGCGACATTATCTCCTAGGACGCCACTTTAAACTTATTACTGACCAGCGATCTGTAGCCTTTATGTACGACGGAAGACAAACAAGCGAGATCAGAAATGATAAGATTCAACGATGGAGACTCGAACTATTTGTGTATTGTTATGACATAATTTACAGGCCCGGAAAAGACAATGCAGTTGCTTATACGCTATCTCGCAACATATGTGGTGCTCTTTTTGGTGCGACCAAGTTCAGAGAACTGAACGATTCGCTGTGCCACCCTGGAGTTTCCCGACTGGCCCACTTTGTACGGCCTAGAAATCTGCCTTATTCGACTGAAGAGATTAAATACATGATCTCGCGATGCAGCGTTTGTGCGGAAATAAAACCACGATTCTATAAACCCCCCATCGGTCGTCTTATAAAGGCAACACAATTGTTCGAAAGACTGAGCACTGACTTCAAAGGCCCTCTGTATTCGACAACTCGTAATCGATACATGCTGACTATCGTTGAGGAATGCTCGCGTCTTCCCTTCGCGTTTGCTTGTGCGGATATGCACTCATCTACCGCTATCGACTGCCTATGCCAACTTTTCACCATATTCGGCATGCCGGCATACATACACTCTGATCGAGGAACGAGTTTCATGTCGACTGAGTTCCTGCAGAATAAGGGCGTGGCTCCCAGTCATACCACTTCATATAGACCCCAAGGAAATGGACAGGTGGAACACTTGAACGGCACGCTTTGGAAAGCGATCACTCTCGCTCTGAAAACCAAAGGTCTACCAATCTAGCAATGGGAGACCGTTCTCCCAGATGCCTTGCATTCTATCCGCCCACTGCTGTGTACAGCAATGAATTGCACTCCGCATGAGAGGCTGTTTAGCTATTCCCGGCGATCAACTAACGGCACTTCATTGCCAACATGGCTTATGGTTCCAGGCCCCGTACTTCGCAAACGGATGGATCAATCCTTTAAGTTTGATCCCATGGTTGAAGAAGTCGAGCTAGTCAGTTGTAATCCACAATACGCCCGCGTTAAACTGCTTAGTGGCAAGGAAGAAAATGTTTCTGTACGACGACTGGCTCCGACAGGCGATTTTCTAGTGCCAGAATCGGAACTGACTGAGATATCGGAATTTCCCCTGGTACACCACAAACAAATCCGCATTCCATAAATGATGCGATGGAACGTGATACTAAAGATGTACCCATAATTCCATCCACACCCAATACTCCTTCACCCGACACAGTTCCAGACATTCTCACTCGACAACAGAGAACTCACCCGTATAATTTATGCAACACAGAAGCCTGAGTAGGTTAGTTTCCTCTCCTTGCCGTGGCTCCATCCCTACATAATAAAACTGGCTGTTTTCCTTGGTGGGGGTGAGTGCCATGCAAACTCTCCTCTCGTTCTATGGTTTCATTTTATGCGTTGTAATTACATTGCTGTTTTTTGCGTTTCAGCCTATGTACGCTTCTCACTAGTTGAGTAAAGCGTTACATTCTAAATCGGTGTCCCGAAGTCTTTTGCACTCAGTACGTACGTAATCGGTGACTGACGTTACATGGGCTTTATTCAACCAAAAAACGAGGCATACTAGCTAAAAGAGGACAAGCGAAATATCGGATGATACAAACGAAATAGGGGCGGATTATGAGGCACAGGCTCAGCAACAAATATCAAGAAACATAAAGTGAAGAAGATCCAAAAACCAAAGTAATATGGGGAAACACGAAGACAAACAAAGAGTCCGAATGCAACCACACCACTGACCGTGACACCTAGCCACAGTACTTAATGTTTCCAACCATTTGGTAGGCGGACTTGGCCAAGTCCACTGATCAAGGTTTTCATATCTTTTTATCATGTCATGCACCGACCACCTCAACACACCTAACCATTGCTTACCCCGGAGAAAGGCGCACACCAAGGAAGTCTATCAGTGGGCATGCGTAACATATCCAGCCACCTCAACTTGGCGAGACTTAGTATTTGTTCCAGAGACTGACTTCTGGTTTCCAATACCTTACGCCTAAACTCGGCATGACTGATACCGTGTTCTCACTATATTTGAGCAATAGTAAGGAGATATCGGTGCTCAGACACCGACAGCCTTCGTCTATCGTCAACCCTTAAAGTCCGTATTCCTGAGTCATACAAAATAACCGATCTAACCACTCAGTTTACACTCGACTCATAACAGACCATCAGATGTCACAGAGGTGCCACAAATGACTGAGGTTAACAAAGGTCAAAAGCGCCCTCTGTATTTATGCGATGACACTTTATCCGATATCTATCCATCTGACGAGATGTAACTGCCTAGGTAACAACTTATCCATCTGTTTGTTCTGTTCAGACAACCACTCACCACGCGCTGATGCGGTGGCTTTGGTGGCTATCTCCTAGCGGCAACCTCAAAAGGAAATAAAAGAGGGGAGAGTATGAAAGGAGTAAGAGGAGAACTACATCAATAGAAGTCGATGAAGTTTGTGGGTACAAATGCGTCACTGATAGCGGCATTCAGCCATATCCCCAAAAGTATCTAACCATTGAGTGGGAGGGTCTCTTCGACCCCACACAGGAAGTCTAACACGCCCTACATAGCCAAGTTCTATAGTTAGGCTCTTCATACCTCCCTTCCATGTCATGGACTGACCACTCTTACTAGTCTTCCAACCGGAACTCGTCTCAGCAAACAGCACGCCGAGGAATCCTGTCAGGGGACATGCAAAACACATGTCCCAACCGTCTCAGCCCGATGAGCTTAAGTATCTCAACTAATGATTTGATCCTTGAACCCAAGGCTTTTCAACGAACTTCAGCATTGCTCATATGGTGTTCCCACCAGATTCGAGTAATACTAGGAAGACATCAGTGTTCGAATACCGACAATCTCCGTATGTCCTCCACCCGCAGTGGCCATGTCTCCGAACCGTACAGAAGCACGAGCCCGACCGCTGCAGCATACACTCCACCCTTGATAGGTAAACCGATGTCATGTCGACGCCACATATGACTCAGGTCGGCAAATGCCCGGCGAGCCTTCTGTGTACGCAAAGACATTCCATCCGATATTCGACCTCCGGGTGAGATGCAGCTCTCCAGATAACAAAACTTGTCTACCATGTTTGTAGTCTCCCTAGACACCGAAAGGTTTGGCGTTGGACCAACCCAGTCCTGCAACAGCATCTTCCACTTTGAAGGTAGAAAACGCATATTGTACATCGTTACGCAATCCGTCAAGCTGCCTAGAAAAGCTTACAACTTACCTGGATCTTCGCTTAGAAGAATTATGTGGTCCGCATACTCAAGGTCTGATACCTTTCCACCCGGGGAAAGTTCAATGCCGCTATCCTCACCCGACAAAAGTGCGGTCTCTAGGACCATACCAATCACAAAGTTAAAGAGAAAAGGAGAGAGGGAGCAACTCTGACGTACACACTTTTGGTGGTGAACTCGGGCGAAAGATCACCGTAAGCCCAAACTCGGCTTCGGCTATTCATGTAAACGGGTGTTACGATGGAAATGAATTTCTCTGGTACACCCATCAACAAGAGGCAGTGACAGAGAACTGTGCGGTCAACTGAGTCGAAGGTCGTTTTAAGACCAAGAAAAACGCAAATAGCGGGCCTACGGGAGGTGTGTCTATGTTCTTAAATTTGTCGAAGAGTGAAGATGTGATCAGTGCAACCTCGACCAGGTCTAAATCCAGCTTGATTCTTGCGCGAGAGTTAGATAAGCGGTGGAGGATAATACCAGCCAGCAGTCTAAACGCGATGCTAATCAGACTTACTCGCCTGTGGTTTTCACAGGAGGACCTGTCGCTTTTTTCATAGATCGGTACGATCACCGATTCACACCAACTCTTCGGAACTTGTTCCTTCTCCCATATCAAACCGAGGAGTTTTGTCAACTCCGGTAAAAGTGCTGGGTCACCGTCTTTGAAAATAGATGGAGGGAACCCATCCGGTTCGGCAGCCTTATGTCGTTTAAGATAGCTCATCTCACGAAGAATCTCCGCTTCTGATGGAGGACTGGTATCTACAACAAGGGCTTTATCCATTGCGCTAGTGATCAAACCTGACGAGAGTAAAGGCTAATTAAACTGCTTCTCGAAATGCTCCGCCCAGTGAATTAGACGACGCTCCTGACTTTGAATCAGTGGCCCGTTCACCTCTTTGATCAATTCGCTAAAGCCTGGTTCACGTGGATCGGTTTGTCTAATCAGACGGAAAAGGTTGGGGCTGTTGCCAATCGCCACAGCTTTACTATCTCCCTACACTTCACAATCCACCACTGATCACGATCATTTCTCAGGCTCAGAATCAGTTGGCGTTTAAAGCATCTCCGTGCCCCATCTTATCTGGAATCCGGAAGAATCGATCTGCGCGCATCTAACAGCGTAACTGAGGATGCAGGTATCCATCGTTCTTGTGTCTAGCTGTTGGACCTTGGGTAGCATCAGCAGCCGCACGTAGAGTCTGTTTAATCTCTGTCCGTCGCTCTTCTAGATCCTTGGCATTTGGCTGCATCGATAACCTGGTGGATAATTCTGTTCGGGAAGCAGATCGTTGGTTACCGTCCAGTAGCAGCTGCGGGGGACTGTTCACTTTGGCGTTGTTTCGGCCACCGACGAGGCGCAAACTGAAGTGCGCGCGGACAAGAGCGTGACTAGTGTCTACAGACGTGGACCGAAATGATCGACGGCTTTGAATTGATCCGCTCCAGCGGTAACTGACAGCAATATGGTCGATCTGAGTCCAACGCTGTGAAGGCGCACGAGGACGCCAGGTTAGCCGGTGCCCCATTTTGTGCAAGAAATTTGTACTTGATAGAAAGTCCTCGGTCGGAACATAATTGAATGAGTCGATCGCCGTTATCAGTCCGATCGGCTGGAACGCCAAAACCACCTCCCATATTCCTCTCCGTCTCGTCTAGGCTTCCGACTTGAGCAGTGAAATCACCAGCAACAACCATGATGTCCGTAGAGCGCACGCTACGGAGCAGTTGAAACAAATCCGGGTAAAATTTGTCTTTAGCTTCAGAAGAGCTACAGTCAGTTAGGGCATACACAGAAACGACAAATATGCATCGAAGCTCCAGTCTAGTGCTGTTGACACAGAACCATTCAACCGAACTGCACACAAACGGCTGCTGACTGGGATTTAGTCGAGCAGTGCACGCTCAGCCTCCACGCTCAGAGCGATGCCAACACCAGCGTAACCACGAGCACTAGATACCGAATCGCCCGACACGCGAAGAGTGAAACAAGAAGCCGAGCTTGTATCTGGGGAGCGAAGTATTAGCCATGAAGTTGGGTCTTGTATGCGCGTTTCGCAGACACAAAACACATCCATGTTAAAGGTTTCAAGTGTCCTAGCTAGAACAGCCTATTGCCCCGTTTGGCAAAGTGTGCGGACGTTGAAAGCAGTTAAGTGAAGAGAATGCCTAGGTGGGAGAATGGATTCTATTTCTTCCCCTGTCTACCGAGAGAGCTACAAGTTCACAGTCACGACCCATTGTGGCTATTGGTACGGGTTTAGAATGGGAACGTAAAGAATAAAGAGCAGAAAGATGGGGAATGTTTCCCGATTGACCGCTGGAGATTACTGGGCATATCATACTTCGCGGCTGCCTACATTACAGAAGGGGTTTTTCTTTGGAAACCCCAGCCAAAACCTTTGACTCAAAAGTCTCAGCCACAAGGCAGTGAGGCATTAACCCAGCACAGGAACGTGACTGAAGAACCCAAGAAGGAACTTCTTCTCGTCTGTCATGTGAGACCTGATTACTGCATGCGTTTCGTCTTATCTTCGCTGGTGCTTTGTCATCGATCCACTTTTCGGGTTGTCATTAGCTCCATTCGCCCAACGGAGCAGATGGAACGTGCAAGGGACGGCATCCTTCGCGCTGGGGGTTGCCCAGCTTAGGTGGGCGATAGCTGTCCAATGAAATGCGATGACTTCTGCCACCGTCGAGAGAAACCCCACATACTCCACTCCTACGCCCATCTAGTGGAGCTTTTTAGACCGGTAAACTGTTTCTCTCCGTGTTTATTCGATCAAGTGTTCTATCCATGGGCATGGTGATTAGAAGGAGATGCTACCCGTCAACTGGTTCTGAGACTGGACTTCGTCTGGCCTCTACCCATTGGCCTGTCAGGGATGATTGTATCACTAGCTTAAGGAAGTCATCCTGCATAGCTCTTTGGATTATGGAGGCACGCAAGCCACTACACCACGCCAATGTGCAGTCTCGTCGCGGCCACTGGCGTAGTTGCATTCGAAATCCTTCTTAAACTTCGTGATTTCCGAAAATTACTTTGATTCACCTTATGGTTTTATTTTTTGACCCTGACTAGGCGACAATGGAAGATAGAATCCGAAATCAAAGCAAGGAAGTGAGGTGGATGGTTGAATAAACTGAACAGAATTAACTGGAGGCTCTCATTCATAAATATAGTATATTTCGGGTCGAGATATTGCTACGGATAATAAACGTAGAAGGCAAAATCTACCAAGCGACAGAATGTTGTGAAAACCTCCGTAATACACTGACATTAAGGACACAGGCGTTCTACCCCTGACCGCTGAACTGATTCGCCTGGGCGTCCCACATTGCTTTAGGTCCAACGCACGACCAGACGGGTGTGGACCGATACCAAAGTCTGGCAAAACAAACTTCACACACATTTGAACGCCCGTAGAATTTTCCATGCAGAACATGAAAATACTGTTGTCAAGTCATCAGCAGACTTTCCCCACGTTATGTGGAACACCTGTCGGTGCGATACTTCAACGCTAAATGGTCGGTGACAGGACTGCCAATGTTGATCACTTACATTATTACTTGGGGGGAGGGGGGAAGGAACTTACACTAGTGGTCCACGCAGCCTTTTAATTGCCCCAGGACGGGCGTGAACCGAGCAGCGTAAAAACACTATGCTTCTTGCAATGATCTTCAATCTGCCAATCTTCCACACCAGAAGCAGGAGGGTGGTAACTCACGTGAGATTCCTCACTTCAGCACTTTTGGCATGTGTTTAGATGGACTTGTTCTGTCACCACTTAAAAGTTGTGTCCAGACGCCACTTGAAAATATTGTTATTCTTCTTTTCTATCACTTATACCAGGAAAACATTCGATAGACTGGTCACCCTACGTGAAAGCGGTAGACCAGCGGCAGGTTCAACTATTGGGCTTGCCGGTGCTACTCTTCTATCAATCAATTTTTATTTACGACATTCGCTATTGCCTATTACACCCTTATACCACTACATGGGTACAGCAACAATAGCTCGATATTCCCACCTATATGACATCTATATGGATTCACAGGAGACACATCGGCCGATAAAACGTGAGAAGAAGAAAAAACTTGATTTCTCTCTGCTTATACAAATCGATAGATATCCGGGGATATACATACGTATAATCAATTTTCAATTCGACAGTAGATGGAGGAAACGATGAATTCCGGTGGTGAAAATTTCAAAAACGATTTAAAGCTCAATATAATACTGGCTTTTCGAGTTATTAAGGTGTTATGTGCATATTATTGCAGCAGCAATAATCGGCACCCAAAAAGAGACACCTCCGGAGTGCACTTAATTGCACCACTACGCAGCGCGTAAAGTAGTGGCCTGGAGGGTTCAGTTCAGTTTAGTTCAGTTCAGTTTGCACAGGACAGATAATGGCCACGGCCAGTCCAGCTTCCTGAATTCCTTCAGTTGTATGTGCACTTTGTAGGCACCTCCCACTGTGCAGTTTATTTCTTCGAGTCCAAACTAAAAATAGAAGGGGAACGTAAAACCACATGTCACGTCAATTGCGGGAGTCAATAAGCATCATGAGCTTTCACTAAGCCATCATGTGGCAAATGGAGGTTTTCAATAATTGGGCACATCACACCCGGCTCTCTTGTAACAAGCTCAGACTTTACTGTCAGAAATGGCCTCGCCCCTTTTACGATCTAGGGCCCTCTTAAATGCTTGGGCCCCAGTTCTATTACCACTTCCGGCACTGTATTCCAGTAGTCAGCTACTCTATTGCTAAAGAAGCGGGATCTAGCCGGGTCTCAGGAGCAACTCCCGAGGTGGTGGCAAGTTTCTCTCAGTAGTGTCCTTCACTGGGGTGCACGGAATCCGATGGTCATCTGGGACAGCCGAACATTCCCAATCCGTCGCTATAGACGGCTCCTTGACATCCAAGCTGACGACCGTCGTGCCGTCCCCCACAGGATAGCACTGCTGATTTCCATCTCCCAGTACGTCCCCAGTTACCACAAACCATGGCGGTTTGTCTGCCTTATTTGTAGCTGTCGGTGAAGTAATCCGACCGCTGGGTAAGGCATTCTGATGTACTCGGGGACCTTTCTTTAGCGCCCCCACAAGTTTGGCCACTTTTCCACCTGTGTGCAAACCAATCGGCATTATTCTATGTTCATCGAGTGTAACCTGAAATCTGCCCTCAGCGATGTGGGCTATTGGTGCTACCTTGGCCAGCAACATATCTCTGCAAAGCTCGTCCACAAATTCGACCAGTATTGGTCTTGCGACATTGTTTCCCATTTCCGTGGGAGGAGATCCCCGCGTCCCCAATCTTTGAATTCTTTTGAGAGACGCATGACCTGGTGCACCTGCAAGTCACAGTATGTCTCCCATTTATATCCCTTCTCGCCCTCGACTCCCGTATAAATGGTTCCTCCTGATTTAGTGTCAATGGCCTATGACTTGGTGTCCATCCCCGCCATTGGAAGCTCCTTTGCAGACCCATCAGCTGGATTTTCAAATTACGATATTCAGATTCACCTGTCTTCCCGATGCTGCCCGTCGCCCTTGTAGTATCGTCCTTCTTCTCAACTTGTTTCTTCCTAGGTTTTCGCTTCACACACTCACTCGTGGTTGTTCGTCGCACAGGACTGGAAGCAGCTGGTATGGGGCGACCGCCTGCCTGGCCCCCTATTGCCCCCAGGAACGTCCTCTCAGACTTTCCCAGAACTTCCGCATATGATCTTACTAACGCTCCGCTCCGCGGCTACTTGCTTCCAGAGCCTCGGCTATCTTTAAGAAGCTGGACTTCGTGTCGTTTATATTGCTCTAAATGGGCTAAACTTGCGGCTCCCTCGCAGAGACCACAAACCCATTCGACCCAATTTACATACAGCATAGCAGATACTCGTCATTACTAGTGCCAGAGCGGCCTTCTTGGGCCCATCTACTGCATACATCACAATCGATGCTTTCGTCCAAACGCTTTCCGCCTCCGGCGGCCAGACAGGGATACCTCTCACGCGTCATGATATACGTACAATAACAGCAAGACACTGACCAAAGAAAAACGGTATTCTTTAAAAAAAGCTTGCTGTTAGTGAACACTCCAATATACCTTGGTACGTAATAGACGAAATATCCAAAACATTTTAGGGGAGAATAAAACAAGACGATTCCCAGGTGAAAACCGTGCCACGAGTTCAGTTCAGTTCAGCGTCCAAAACAAGAAGGCAGTCTGCCAGGTAGTCCGGTTTCTTACACTTGTGAGCTCTTTGATCTCCCAGGTGCTTCTACTTTGTGAACTGTCTTCTATTCTTCGTAGGTGCTTCTGAGAACTATTGGACGGCATATTTTGGACCAGACCGATCACACTGCTTGAAATCATGAAGTCTTGAAGTAGTGCATGGGCATCGTAATAGCTGAGCCGCTGTATGACTCACTAACATTGCTGCCCACTTCAGACGGTCGTATTGTCTGTCTTGAAGAGGTACACGGATACGAGGCCAAAGCCAAAATGTTCCTTGACCTTATGATTATCTTGCTATCTGATTGTCACCAGTGAGCTGGAAGATAGTTCGCCGGATAATGAAGCAATGGAAAAAGGGAAACGGTTCAAAATACAAATCTTGACAGTATCTGACACCCGGTATTGCCGGCGAGGTGGAAGATAGATCACTGGACAATGCGAAGGGGTTCGGGTCACCGGCCTCGACTTTATCTTGCGTCTTGCCTTCTCGATGATCTGGAAGATAGACCACTGGACAATGAGAGAAAGTTTAGCTCTGAGGCAGTCCGTTCAGTGGAAGGAAAGATTCTGTCACGGGAAATCCGTCAAACATGAAACAGCGAAAGCTTTGAACAGCGCGGGCGGTTCGCAACCTTGCCACCCGGCTCACATCCTAGAAGATTGTGTATCCTAGTTCCTCATCCTTGTCCCAAGGAAAGCGGCGAACCGGAGTCACTCAAAGTGGCCAGAAGACCCGTGATCATTGTTCTCACCCAATCCCTGCTGAAAGATGGGTATTGGATGCGGTAGTGTCTCTCCCAGGCCAACGTCTCTTCCGTTCGAACAGAATTTGGCCCTAAGTGAGGGCGGCGTACTGATTTTATTCGTGTCGGCACGCATTCTCCACCCATTTGCGGAACCTCAAGCATCTGATAAAGCGCTAGGGTGTGGAGTGAAACTGGCCAGTTGTGGATATGGGGCTGCAGGTTAGTTCTACAGGACACCGGCCGCTGAGCGGCTAAATGCTGCAGTTCGCGCGGCATTCGGCGGAGGGAGGATACTGCCTGTTCCTGGGTGACTTCGAAGAGCCCCACAATGAACGAGGCCGAGAGGCCAACTGTCACACTACAGCGGCGGATTATTTCCTCCGACACTCACGCACGACAGTGTGTGATCCGAAGCTTCGCTACAGAGCGCACGAACCTACTCGCAGTTTGAATGAGAAAAAACCATTTCCAACTTAGCTTATGCTCACAAGTTACAGGCCATACACGAATAGATGTGAAGTGACCTTGATCCCTCTGAGAAAATTACCGTCCCCTGGACACCGTTTTGGATCTACTTCCTCTGCGACCTTTTCTGACGTTTAATATCGAACTCGCTGTTTTTTCAGTTGCGTACATTTAACTGGACTGACTTTTCCGAGGCTCCCTTTGACCTCATTTTGAATCGTTTCCACTTTCGGTCCTCCACCGATTGCATCCGCTCGGGGCTTGCTCCCCGCTCAGCCGTGGCGCCCATTTTCATCCAATGTATTTCCCATATCGGTGTTGCTTCAGTGCCATGATATTTAGAATACATCTTCGCATCTGTAAACCTACTGCGCTACACCGAGCCTCTATTTTCCCTAGGTTATGTTTGGTTTTTATGTTTATGAAGCTTATAACCGTCTGTCATTTAGCTAGAAAGGCGTAAGAAAAATACCCAAAATTTTCTACGTAGCTTTACACTCTCGAAAAGTTCAACGTGCTGACCCATAATCTTTCCCTCTTCTACACATTATCTCCCGAACTACTAATGGAAGCTCCAAAGGGCCTGCGTAAACGTGCCAAGGTCCCGGGTGCAAATCAGGCAATTCGCACCGTTAGGCAAAAAAAAACCAGGAACACTCAACCCCAGTCTGCACTCAGTCCATGCTCAGTACCTCTCGTTGATGTTTATGACGTAGTCAACAAGAAGATTAACGAAGTAGATCAAAGAGTGGCGGACCTGCATAACCAGATCCAGTCCATCGATGATATTCTATTAAAGATATCCCCTTTATCTAGCATAATGGAGCCCACGCCTATTGCTAATCGCCAGAGCCTAGTCATGGCGGGCCGCTTCTTAGACTCAGTTGCGACGGAAGTTCATAAGCGTATAGCCAACTCCAAAAACGCGATAGTTTTCAACATCCCTGATCGACTACCCCTGCCGTCAACCAAACTCGCCATCCTGAATGCTTGCAACATGGCACACCACAGGTGCTATTGCACTCGACTGCGCAAAAAATCACAACGCACTGACTGTCCTTTAAAGTTCCAATTCGCTGACGAAGTAACTGCTAGAGAATTCATAACTAGTTGGCAAATCATTGCCAATTCCACCCCATTCAAAAGAATAAGAATACAACCGGATAAAACGCCCCTCCAAAGAGAGGTTTTTCGATCACTAAAAAGTGCCTTAGCTCCAACTGCGCAACCCGTGGCTGAAATATCAGTCGCCGCGTCTTCTCGCTGCTTGTCGAGCCACCCCGCAACACAAAAGCCCTCAGTTGTCTGCACCACTCTGGTTGACCTAGACCTGACCCCATCTCCAGCACATCCCCCTAGTAAACGGCCCTGCCTTCTACCATCAAACTCCGCTTCTTCAAACGGCAGCGATATCCATGCCAAACCCACTATTAGCCCAGGGCCACCAAAGTCCCGTGCATCCAAGCCTGCCGCTGCTAATGCCAGCATACTGTCCACCGTCTCACCACCGAAAAAGACTCCGGGGAAGTCTGTTTCCAACAGCCCGTCCTGCTCTAACTCATGTCCCACCGTCTTGCGAACACAGATCGTTCATAAAAGACAAGATCTACTATGTGGCCAATCGTCCCATCGGCAGACAGGACTCTGTGACCCCCCACAGCTTTTAGCTACTCCGGCTACTCCCGTATTCCCCCCCGTAAGTCTTCTCAGAATCCCATTTAGAACCCCCACCAAGCACTCCAAGTACACCCCAAATAATTCATACTTGTTGGCAAGCAGGACGCAACCCTGCATCACCCTAAAGCAGCCAACCCCACCTCGTTGTATTAGCGTGGTACCTCGGCTAATCGACAAGGTCCTCCCAACTCCACTCTACAATACCGGCGAAAACGGCCACCGAGTAGCGCATCATCATGCATCGGGATCAAACACACCATATTCTCCAAGTTTCCCGAAACAGTTTTCCAGTCATCTGGCTGAGCGCCAGCATCTCCCGTCGAACCTCCGTAACCAATTTCTCTCTCCTCCAATGATACAAATAAGTAACCCCCAGTCGGATTATAACCAATGGCCTCAATTGTCTAGCTCCGCACCCTTTCCTGAACACAGGATGGGCCAGCCCAACCAACTACAGTTATTTCGTCGGTCTTGGTCAAGCGGCAACTACCCGCCCCCTGCGTACCCCGTTGAACCCAGTCACCACTACTTTCTGCCATCTCACTTGCCGTTACCCATTACCTCAGCATCCAACCCCCCACCTGGCTACTTCAACCACCCCGGAAATCCCACCTCCCTAAACGACCAATTTTTTCTTGACGGCACCCCCCCCAGCCCAGCTTCACCCCTTCTTCACAATGCCGGCTCCCCACTTCTAACCCCTGTTTAGACTCCTTCACTTCTATACACGACAACCCTGTCGTTATGAGTCCACTTAATGACGTTTACCACCTCGGTAGTGTTAGCCATCAACGCCCGCAGATGGTTGTTCCCACTCCACACCATGACGGTACAGTTGCACTTAACTTGCTTCTCCTTAACGCTCGCTCATTACTGAATAAAACCCATACTCTCCGTAATATAGTACTGTCTTCCGACTTCGACATCATTGTCATAACCGAAACCTGGCTAAATGATTCTGTCCCATTGGACCAAATTTCTATTGCTGGTTATCAAACCTTCATGAAAAATCGTCGTCGTCGTGGAGGAGGCTGTCTTATCCACGTTAAAAACAGCTTGCCTACCATTCCTCTCTCTGATCCAATACTGGACTCAATTCAGGACTCAATATGGGTAACGGTTCTTCTGGCCAACTCTCCACTCCATATCGGCTGCGTTTATCGACCACCCAATTCAAACACCACGGACCTCGCCCACGTAGTCAAAGCCTTTGACCACTTTGCACTATTACCCTCCTCGTCAAAAATCGTTGCTGGCGATTTCAATGCACCTAATATCTGTTGGGACACCATGTCATCACCCCAATACTTCACGAGCTTCGTTTCGACCATACGCGCAGGGCGCTGGGTCCAGCACGTAATGACACCAACCAGAGGTAACAGCATACTAGACCTGATATTTACCATTGGCCTATCGGACGTGATGACTACCGCCCTCAACCCTTTCCCAGGCAGTGACCACAGAATGGTATCTTGCAGATTCACAGCCGGGCCCATAGACCCCATATGTAGCTCATCTCAACAGCCCCTGCACACGATCAACTGGATGAACCTCAAGCCTATGCTTCGATCCCTCAACTGGGATGACTACTTCCTACAGCACAACACTCAGCTCGCCAGTGACGTACTGTACCATAAGCTACATAGCTGCTTGTCAGCAATCACCACCATCGGGACCAACCGTTCTCAAGCCCGCGGCTCCTACCAAACAAGGCTGCAAAATAAACATGCAAAACTGCAGAAGATCTACAATAAAACCAAGGACTTCTCCATACTATTGCAACTTCACTCTCTCTCTGTCACCATCAGTCTTCGGACTAATGAACTGCTGAGAAAGCAGGAGCTGTCGGCCTTGAATTCCTTCGACAGATCGTACCGATTGTCCCGACTGCTGAAGAGCAGAAATCAGAGAGAGCCTACAGGGATACCATATCTAATTTTGGGAAACAGCACGCATATTAAATCTGCAGCTGAAATCGCTGAGGCGCTCAATACCTTCTTTTCAGAATCCATGACCACTGACGCCACTGTAAACCCGCCACCCGTACCCCTCATCACTGAGCAAGTTCTCTCTGACATTGAATTTAGTTTGAACGATGTGACCCACCTGCTGCTGCGTGTTAGACCCTCCTCCCGCCCTGGCTATGACGGCATCCCCTCAGCACTCTTTCATCTTGGTGGAACTGACATCGCTGCTATCTTTATGAATCTCTACAACTTATACCTCAAAAATGGCATTTTTCCATCCCAGTGGAAAACTTCAACCATTATTCCTATCCACAAAAAGGGTCCAGTGCATGACCCTTCAAATTATCGTCCTATTAACCATACCCCTTTGGCTGCCAGGATAATGGAGCGTTTGATTAAGCAGCGGATGTCCGATTATCTCATTTCGCATAACCTTATTCACAGCGGTCAACATGGCTTCCTAAAGTCACGTTCTTGTACCACATGCCAGTTTGATTTCTTCAATCTACTGACCACGGCAGCCGACGACGGAAAATCTATGATTATCATCTACCTCGATATGACCAAGGCATTTGACCGAGTTTCTCACTCCCGGTTGTTAACAAAACTCCGGGCCTACGGTATCCATGACCCGCTTTTATCATGGATCACTTCCTACCTGTCGGATCGAACCCAGGTTGTATATGCTAATGGTCATCTATCGCAACCGACGCCTGTCACTAGTGGAGTCATACAAGGAAGTGTACTTGGTCCGCTATTTTTCTTACTCTATATTAACGACATTTTCTCGATTGTGCAACACGGCACACCTTTCCTGTTTGCCGACGACATCAAAATCGTTTATGAGTTCCGCCATCAAGATTTGAGTACAGCGCTGTCTGAAATAGGTAATGATCTTGAGAAACTTGATCGATAGTGCACTTCATGGCAGATGTGCTTCTCGACATCCAAAAGTTTCTACACAACCTACAGATGTCAAGTCCCCCTCGGAACTCTGTCACTGAACCAAGTACCCATCGCCCCAAGCTCATCAGTAAAGGATCTTGGGCTTCGATACACTAACAATCTACAATTCTCGGAACATGTCTCATTTCAGACGGCCAGGGCCAGACAGATAATAGGACTAGTCCTCAGATCATTCAAAATGAAACATAGTATTCTTCTTACATACCAATCCCATGCTAGACCCCACCTCGAATATTGCCCTATAATCTTCTCCGGAATATCTAAATCTGATAGAATACGCCTGGAGAAAGTTCAGCGCACCTTCACCAAGAAGCTCATAGGATACTCTTCTCCACTGAGCTATAAAGAGCGATGCACTCTATTAAAACTTGACCCCGTATGGCTTAGACATGTCAGGCTTAATTTGTGTTTTCTATATAGACTTATTCATCGCTCTGCGTTCACTTCTACCAACTCTGTACAATTTTCACTACCCTCATCTTATCCTCTGCGCCACAGAGACTTCAATCTGACCATCCCACAGTCCAGGCTGGCAATAAGATCCAACTTCTTTCTCATTAAATATTCAAAGCTTTGGAATAAGCTACCCCTGACCATTCGCAAATGTACGTCAATAACCCAGTTTAGCCATGCCCTTAAATCACAACTTACCGTTAGTCATATGATATCTTTGACTAACGCCAGCATATCTGAGGATCGAGCCTATGAAGAAGGCATCGAACTTTAGAACCCTAGCTTCAGCCTCTCCTCCCGCTTTCTGCTATCCGTCGAGCTGGCCTTCAAAAACGGGTTCCACTACTAGGATCATGGCACCATACCTCAAGCCTACCATTTTCTGTCTAACGACAGACGCCAGACGTAACATTCATTATCATTTTTTACGTACAACCTACATTGCAGAAGGATAGTTTTGTCGTTTACAACTATAGGTAGCTAGATGCCTGCCGGTTCTCGCTACTCACCTGACCCCTTTACAACCCTGCCTCATCTAATTCAGTAGCCGGTCTTCACAACTTTGTCTAAACGATTACTGCCTCTTTCGCTATATAGCACTAGGGCTGCCATGTAAAACAACTTTCCTCTAACCGAAGGTCTTTAGTCATTGATGTTTTCCCCTAGCACCAAATTGTTCAGTGGTGCTGGGTCCTAAGATATTAAGCCCCACCACCCAATACTTCGCTCCTTGATCCTTCGACTCTTCTCTTATTTATTGTGGCTTCCGCTCCTCTCAGCTTCCTTGCCTGGCCGTAATTCGCATGTAGATATTATTTTATATATAAACATATATGTAAGAACGTAGAGAAAAGCGCCCGTATTCTTCGCCCAAGTATGTTTTCCCCCCTTTTCGTAAGAAAGCGGCATTCCTCTTGTCCTAGAATCCGGCCTACTCTCCAGTTTACAGCCTTAACGAACAGCAACCTGCAGCATTAGACCTGTAGATACCCCACGATAGGATTTGTCATACATCTTCCGGATCTATCATATAAGCTAGCCATTCGAGTTCTGGTGTGTCCTAGCTGCTTCTTTGTGACCTGTAAAACACCACTGTGGGATTCGCCATATATCCCCTAGACCTACTATGCAAACTTGCCATTCGAGGTTCTTCGTGTTGCCCAGCAGCTTTTTCACGTAGCCCTCAGACCCTAGTCCAAATGCACTTCCACGACTTTATTAACTCATAAAGATAAGACTTCCCGGTGAACGGCCGATTCGGTAACCAATAACTTTGCCTAGTAGTATAATACCAGTTAGCCCTCACGAACACCGAACCACAATACCAACGACCCCACATTTAACTAAGACCATTGTGCCTCATTTCCAACATCCGTACTCTCGTTATTTTGCTCACGCTAACCCTCAGCTGGAACATCTCCCAGACTGCGATCCTCCCTTTTTCAATTTCAGAACCACCCGGCCATCACGTTGCCTGGCTGTAATATATCGTGAAGACAGCTTGTCTTTTTCTCTGCCCGTCTACAACCACACCAAAGGCTGGCTACCGCGAATACGATCTAGCAACGGGGTTCACCCAAAACAAGTCCTGGTATCACTGCATACGTTACTCTGAGGCTTACTGAAGAATTCTCACTACAAGGCCCTCCCGATGTCGAAGCTGCCGTGCGAGGACTTCTAATTATACTGTGATCGGTCCAGATTCGGCGATGCCCGCCTCTTTTCCATGAGAAAGCGAACAAAACCGCAGTCAACCCTTGCCCAAAAAGCCCAACATGGACACAGAAAACCCACAAGAAACTCAACAAAATGATGTATTTGCCAATTTACCAGCATAACCTGCCTATTGCAAAGGTCTTTACTCTTGTCTTGCCTTATTTTGTTCCGCATGGACACGACATTCCGATGGTTGCTTATTCCTTCCTGGAACTCCATCCATCCTCCACCAGCGGCGAACTGCTGACACCAGATGACACACATCACCTCTCACGAAAACTGTCTCACCTTTTCAAGGGGTACTATTCCTTTTCACATCCGCAAGTCTATGAAAATTAGTATTCCTCTGCGAACCTTCGTGAAATTCTTCCCTGCCTCCTTTGTCTCAACGTCAATTACCTTTTTAAGTGAACATGAATATGCAGTGCCGACCTTTTCCTCGCATTATTCTTGTAAATATCGTATTTCCTGCGTCCTAAGCCAATGTCCGTCTGAACCTTCCTATATCCGGCTGATTCACTACTATTGCCGCCGTTGACTTGAAATCAATTATTGTTCGCCGTGTGTTCTTTGCTCGTTTTGATTCATTAAAACTCTCGGCAGCCTTATTCCATTGTTACCGTGATTTGCTAATCTCTCCTTCAATTTTGTGAAATTTTCCATTTCATTCAGTGATATTGTAAACTCTGATCATGCTTACATGCGTGCTTCTTGACCACGGTCCAGAAATATACCATTATTATTACTTGCCTCTTCTCTACTAGCCCTACAGAGTGGACTACTTTGATATTTCACCATGAGACCGAATGGAAAACACGTTCATTAGCAGGGCTCGGAAGTATCATATCGATGTACCATCTTCCAATGAACCAGCGATTATTCTGTGTTGAACGTTGGAAGCGTGGGACCCATGTCTCACGGTCACCTCACTGCGAAGCGAATGTCTGGCCGATACCCTTTCACGATATGAGAGCCACTGCTCGAAACATAACTTGGAAGAATGAGGACACAAACAATAATAATCAGGCCACATCTTATCCGAGATTGAATCCACCAGCTGGTTCGGAGGTTCGCCCCGCCACACAGTCGACGGTTCCATGCCCATGATCCCCCATGGTTCGACAAAGAGCTCCAATGCCTACCCTGCAGAAGAGACCGATCTTAGAGACAGCTTCGAATAAGAGCAGCAGATTACGTCGCCATGAACTACGAGCTCAAAGCTATTCCATGTAGATGGCGAACTGATGTGCATTCGAAGGCAGAATAGCAACCGGATATGTACATCAACCAAAAAGACCGTTTGCCCATTCGAAAAGGCTGACGAGCATCACCAGGCATACCTGCACTTGTGGCAGACGGGAGATTGGTTGACCCTGATGCAGCTGAGGCAGATACTCTGGGATATCGCCGTGCGTTTGCGTTTACAGGTAATGAATATTTATCACTGCTGTCGCCGGCGCTCCAACCTTCAATATAGTTTGGCGACAATAATTTGAATAAACTTATGGCGGTTCTCAGTCCTCTCAAGCCGTGTGGATCATCGGGACCGGATGAAATCCGTCCACTGGTACTACCTGGGCTGACCGAGGTTCTGGAGGACTCAGCCACCAAGCTGCTCGACACTCCGAAGATTTAAAACAGACAACCGTTGAACCGGTGTTCAAGAGTGGAAACACGGTTGCCGCTTTCAGCTATCGACCTATGTGCCTTATCTGCATCTCCTGCAAGGTGACTAGATGGCTTATAGCCCAGCGGGCTGAAGAACATCTCTATCACAACCAGTTTAGCCCTGCACAGCACGGATTTCAAAAATCACGCACATGCATCTCCAACCTTCTGTTGGCTCGAGAACACTGGGCGGAGAAAAAGGCTGAGGGATACCAAACAGATGTCGTTTTCGTCGACTTCAGTAAAGCATCCGACAAAGAGCCACACCACCGGCTCTACCAGAAGCTCGAACTATTGGGAACACTGGGTCTACCACTACGCTGGACTGAAGACTTCACAAGGGGAAGGAACTTTGCGGGTAGAGTTTCCGGGACGGCATGCACTCGGCACCCGGCCTCCAGTAGTGCTCCCCGAGGTTCGGTACTTGGCCCACTGTTGCTTCTGGCTTTTGTCCTTAATCCCGCAATCGGCTTGAACTAGCCGTGCTTACTCCCTGATAGTGATGTGGAGGTTTGTTGCGCATTTATTTCTGAAATGGACAAAAAATCCCTACAGGATGGTCTCAACAATCTGACTCATTGGCCCAGTATATAGGCATTTCCGATAAATTTACGAAAACCTGTGCACATGCTTATAGATCGGTTACTACCAAAGTCGATTTTTGCGTTCTCTGGCATTCTGCTGAGGACAACAATCAGTGAGCTTGATCTTGGGGTGGCAATGTCGAACAGCTTAAGAACGTGAGTTTATACAGATAGATTATGTGCGTCGACATGGAGTAACTTTGGGGCGATCCGGCGCTGCTTCGCAGAAGCTCCCTTAAAATACTTCTCGGATGTTATACACCATAAACGGTGGAATTCGGATGAAGTATGGTGTGTAACAACCGGTCGTGGAAAATCCCCCTTTAACCCTCGCGATTCAGTGTTTTTCCTAACATCACTCATTTGCCTACACTATTGACTTGCCTTTACGAACTGGTTGTTTCTATGAACCAATTGTTGTTTGTTCGTGCCCACAGCGCTACTTTGGCACATCCTTGTTCAGGACCTGCGTGACACACTCGCTGTTTGCTCACACGCTGCTATTCGGTTTCTCGTTGTTGAGTCCTTTTGATCGTATTATTGAGGTTCGTATTTTTTTGATGTCATTGTTCATGTAATAACCTAGTGTCGTAGAATATCACGGATAATCGCCTTTTGATTTCGGGATCCGTTGTGAATTTCGCTACGCATTGCTCAAACGTTCGTTACATGGTGCTGCGGCGGCGTAGCCGTTCACCGCTAAAGATTCGGCCAAGCTTGGAAGAGCTCACAGAGCTGCTGCTTGTCTCGCTGAGGGCCTAGGTGGGGCTGGCTACGAAAATCGCCCAAAAACAAGTGGACTTTTACCAGAGGTCCACCGGAGGATACGAGGTGACCTTGTTTGTGCCCCTCACACCGTACGAGGTGACCCAGGGCCAGAACCACAAGAGATCCTTCAACTACGTGGACCTCGTCGTACTGGTGAGCACACAGGGACTCTTAAAGCTAGAATCTACCGGTTTGCCAATGATATATCGTCTGTCCCAAAGACCCCCCAACACTGGGAACTCGTTTCCATGGGAAGCGGCAGGAGAAGTACGCTATTTAACCTTCGAGCGAGAAATGGATGACTTTCTGTCTGATAAGCAGTATGATTCTATTTTGCTGAGGCCACGCCGAAGAGCATCGGTGATGAGGCCTACACGGGAGGTTACCCTCCGCCTCTTACCCTGAAAAGTGAGGACATCCCATCCGGTGTACTGTGTAACGCGAGTTCGGTTATCGCTTTCAGTACCCAGGAGTCCGAGCCTAGAGATAGATTAAAAAACACTGAAGCGAGTGGGCCGGAGATTACCAGGAGGCTCGGATATTTCCAGGGGTTAGGCTGCGAGCGAAGGTTAGGCAAGGTAAGCCTATTCCTGTTGAAAAGACGAAGACTAAGAGGGGCCTTAATAGAAGCGGTCAAAAATGTCACAGGAGTGAACACATCAGGCGGGCCTGGGGCATGTCTCTTTGGAATTCCGGGGGATGACACCATGCGAGGGCACAAGCTCCAGCTCGGAAAGGGCCGTGTAAGAACGAGGATTAAGAGCCAGTAGTTTGCTGTGGGGTCAGTCAGCGAATGGGCTAAATCGGCGGGGGAGATGAATGAAGCCACTTCCGTGGACTCCCTAAACATCGACTGGACAAGTTCTCGGGAGGATTTTTTGATGAAAGTAGCGAATAGAACACTCTCTGTCACGATTTTGTCATTCGCTTTCGTCTGTCTTCAATAGTTTTTACCATGAAGTGGTTGGCCAATCATAGCTGATGACTGACAGCTTGATTCCAGAGCCGGCGGCAAGGCCGCGAACCGCCCGCGCTGTTCAAAGCTTTCGCTGTTTCATGTTTGACGGATTTCCCGTGACAGAATCTTTCCTTCCACTGAACGGACTGCCTCAGAGCTAAACTTTCTCTCATTGTCCAGTGGTCTATCTTCCAGATCATCGAGAAGGCAAGACGCAAGATAAAGTCGAGGCCGGTGACCCGAACCCCTTCGCATTGTCCAGTGATCTATCTTCCACCTCGCCGGCAATACCGGGTGTCAGATACTGTCAAGATTTGTATTTTGAACCGTTTCCCTTTTTCCATTGCTTCATTATCCGGCGAACTATCTTCCAGCTCACTGGTGACAATCAGATAGCAAGATAATCATAAGGTCAAGGAACATTTTGGCTTTGGCCTCGTATCCGTGTACCTCTTCAAGACAGACAATACGACCGTCTGAAGTGGGCAGCAATGTTAGTGAGTCGTACAACGGCTGAGATATCCCGAGGCACTGCGAGCATATGTTTTTTGTTGTATATGTTTTACCTTTTGTGCCTTTCACTTCATTATTTTAGAAGCTGCGAATCTTTATCCCTCTGGTTTTGGGTGCTTTTGAACTAGCTACTGGTTGTTCGATTTGCGAGAACCTACTTACACGCAGGAAGGGCGGCTCGTGCCAGTGATAGTCCAGTTTCTTGCTCTTTTGAGCCCCGGGTCTCGCAGTGCCTCGACTTTCTTTGATCGTCTCTCTTTCAAGAGCAGGAAGCGCGATAAACATCGAGATCGCCCTCAGAGAGTGAGAGAATAGTAAAGAGAGATATTTCAGTAGGTAAGGCGGGTTCGCTCGCCGTGCGACAGTCAAGACCTCCGGCTATCAGCTTCTGCGAAGTAGCAGATAAAAGAAGGTCTAGATCGATCGAGAATTAATTGGAGGAGGTGATTAGACAAGCTGGGAGGGAATGAAGGGGAAGAAGGAGAAAAGGAACAAGAAGAGAAAGAAGAGTGGGAATGCTGAGGCGGGCAAAGATACTACGACTAGGCTCAAGCTGCTCACCTTCTGGTAGCCCGTAAAGGTATGTCAGCACTAAGTCCAGCCTTCTCTTTGGCACTGAAAAGGTGTTTGTTTCAGTCACCGCCTCCAGTATAATACTGAATGCCCTCTCTTTGAGTGACGTGCTCCGCTGCTGGAACTGGCTCCCCTCTTACTCGCCTACCACCTGTATCTTCTCTGTGCGCATAAAAACCTTCCGCATAAACCGGGCTTACTCCCTCCCTCTCACAGCTACTACTCCGCGATGGCTGTGCAGTCGACACCTCTGGATTCCGCCCCTAGCTCCCCCCATTTTTTCCCTGGGCTGCTTGCTTTGCAATGCATCTTTGATATGCTCCCGTAGTCCAGCCACGGTATTAAAATACGAAACTCATCCATCCTTGAGCCCAGACAAAAATTTGCGGCCTCTTTCTGCTGAAAGCTGCCTTGAGCAGGTAAACGCAAAAGGAAAGATATCTGGTGCGGTCAAGCAAACAGGATCACCAACGGGAAGTCTCTGAACTGTGAATCACGCAGTACGCACAAAGGTAAACCACAAAAAGCAGCGCACCCTTTTCGAAGACCGAAGGATGCAGACCGTCAGCCTGGTATGTTACTTCCCGGTTACTAGACGGCAAAAATTACCAGTCCCCACAACAGTCTCTTTACTCTCTAGCTCCCCAATGTCTTCAGCTCCCAACTCCTCCAGGACCTCCTTTCCACCCCCATCTCTCCATCTTTTTCCTCCTCATACCCAAAATCAGCTGTCTCTGGCGATTCTGTAACAACTGAGCACGTGCCCAAGTGTTTTACTGCAATCGCCTGAGTGTGCTGAATAAGATCCCGGAGCTACGGCAGCTTGCAGTGGATAAGGAGCTTCAGATCATAGCCCTTACAGAAACCTGGCTCAACCCTGATATACTTGGCGCCGAAATATCCATTCCGGGATACTTCACAGTAAGGGAGGACTCCAGCAGAGGTCGTGCCGGCGGGGCTATCACATACTACGATAATTCTATCACTCTTCCCACCGTACTGACAAACCCTACCTTTTCCTGTATTGATAGTCTGTGGGTTGTGTTTACTCCCACTAGGACAGATGCCCTATTGTTTGGTGTAATCTATCGTCCTCCCGCATGCAATTCAACCGACGGCCTAAGTCTCATAGACTTATTAGGTTCCCTGAAAAGCTACAAAGACTTCATCCAGCTGTTAGTCACTGGCGACTTCAACTCACCCAGTATAAACTGGCAAAGATCTGATGCCTCTGATATCACCTTTGGTAAACCCTCCTAGACCTCGTACTCAAGAACTCATGGGTGCAAAACTTAGATGATCCGACTAGTTATCGCACAGGACATGCCCCGTCCCCACCAGACCTGGTCATCACCAGTGAATGGTTCCAAATAGATGTGGTGCGCCACTTGCCGCCTCTCGGCAAAGTGATCACATTCTCATTGCGTTCGATTATATTATGAAGTGGCCTCCTCTTCTCTCAGAAATAAAAAGTTTTGAGATCCTTCATAAAGATCAATTTTGACCAAGTCTGTGAGTTTACTAGCTCCCAGCTAAATTCAGCTAACCTAGGTAACTCTGCTGATGAGATGGCAGATAATCTCACAGAGCTCATCTCCTTAGCTGAAAGGTTATTTGTCCCCAGAATTCGTCTTCCAAAGACCGGTGGGCTGCCCCTCCCTCGCCTCATTAGGCGCATTCTAGACGAACGTGCAGATAGCCTTGCTAGATATAAGGCCACAGGCCTTGCCCGAGATGCGGAAAGCCTCAGGATTATACGCAACATATGCAATAACGAGATTAGGTCCTATCAGAATGCAGTCCCAAGATCTGTACTTGATGGAGCACAGACCAATAAGGCATTCTTATTTCGGTACATGCCGTGTCTAAGGAGCACACCTCCGACGCCACTAGTTCTCAAATGTTGCACCGGATCCCCAGTCACTCCCTCCAGCCAAGTGACCGAGGCCTTCAGTTCTCACTTTCTTACTGTTTTTAGCTCCTTACCCATATCATCCCACTCTACTGTACACCCGATATCTCTGGTCACTCCACTTGACCACGTCACTATTTCCACTGGTGCAGTCGCACGAGGTTTCCGACTGCTCAACCAATACTGCTCCATGGTCCTGACTTAATCCACCCCTGCATTCCCAAGGAAACCTTGGACACTAGCTGCTCCTCATGCCCCTCTTTTTCAGCGATGTGTTGATGGTGAAGTTTTCCCCAGTAGCTAGAAAAAAGCAGTCATCGCACCTATCTGTAAGAAGGGCAGTAGACATATTGCTTCTGGGTGCAGACTCATAAGTCTAACTAGTGTCGCCAGCAAAATTTTCGAGCGAACTCCTAACAATGTGGTTCTTTCCCATCTGCACAGAAAGGGGATCCTCCTCCCATCCCAACATGAGTGTCTCCGCGGTAGATCATGCATCACCAACATGCTTACTGTCATGGATAGTCTGACGAAAGCCTACTATGATAGCCAGCTCTCACACGTTGTACTAATCGGCTTTGTTAAGGCCTCCGAGAAGGGTCCCCAAAGCCCCTATTCTTTGTAAGCTGCAAACTTACGGGATCACAGGCTCCATGTTGACCATCCTATGCAGCTTCCTTACCGACCGCACCTTTGTGGTTAAGGTGGGGGATGTTTTGTCTCAACCCTCCCCAGTAACAACTTGGGCCCCCAGGGGTCGGTCTTTGGTCCTCTTCTTTTCTTGACTTACATAAACGATCTTCCAACGGCTCTTCCTGCGAACATAGCCATGTATACAGACAATGTAACCCTATGGAGTTCAAGCGTTGAAGACCTGCAAGTTGCTGCCTATGAAACAAAAAGCTGGTTCGAAGATTGGAACCTCCCAGATATTGATGAAAAATGCTTGAGCATGCCTTTCGGTAGAGAGACTGGTCACACGTCTTCCATTAACGGAGCAACCACATTGTCTAGGTTTGTTCGACACAAGGCTCTTGGTTTCTGGTTAGATTGTGACTTGCTGTCCTCTCATCATCACCAACTTGCGGGCGAGTCTACCTCTCGGGTCCTAAATATGATCCAAAGGTCTCCCGCGCATCTCTAGGGATGACTTCCCCATAATTTTCGGCACGTATATCGGACTTCTGTTGGAGTACGGTAGTCCGATAGTGCTCTCTGGTTTTGTTCGAAACCGTGAGATTCTAGAAAGATTTTAAAGCCCCTCCACCAAAGCAGCATGGGATCTGTCCCATCTGCCTTATCCCGTCCACCTCTCACTCCTCAATCTCTATCCCCTTGGCTTAAGACGCACAAGATGTGATCTGATTTGTTGCTTCATCTTTTGAATCAAGTCAAAGTGATTTCTCTTTCTTTGTTTGTCCAGCCTCTCCTCTCCGTGGTCACAGCAGAAAGGTTTCTAAGCCGAGACCAAGCACTTCACTACGAATTAACTTTTTTAGCTATAGGGTTATTACTGTGTGGAAAGCACTTCCGGAAGATATGGTTCTCTTGCAGAACAAAACTATCTTCAAGAAAAAGTCAGACCCCTGCCTGGGTCTCCTCCAGTAATTCCTTGTCCAAAATAGTGAGACAGATGTATTTTATTGCATTTCCGTTCCGCTGTATGTTCATGAATGTCACACCCCCATTCCGCTTATGCACTGTCCACAATGAAACACTGCATGATTTTATGTGAGTTTTGTTTTGTTGCCTCTCATCCCCGCCCCCTCGCCTCTTTTTACTCCGGCTTCAGCTCAGTTAATCGGACGAAAGATCAAAAATTTCCCCGAGAACCGGTACAATTGGGTCCAAAGCCTCGAACCCTTGTGGCACTTCAAGACAACTCACCGGGCTACGGTGCTTCATTTTCTCACTAAAATGTTACGCCCAGGTGTTTCCTCGGCTTTTTTCCACACCCTGGTTTCCTGGTGGTGCCACGGTGGTGTTCCTGACAGCTGCTGCGTTACATGGAGTTCCTTGAACCATCGGGCTCCTTTGGTTCCGCTGGTCCCTGTGCTCGGTTATTGGTGTCAGGCTCCGGACTGCTTTGGTTGTGCTGGGCCTTGTGGACAAACAACGGAAGCACTCGCAACGCGGGCGTAAATGTACCTAGTGGGCTTGCCGGTATCGCCAACCTGGACGGTGTGGGCTTTCTAATGTCTCGCCAGGTAGTACGGGCTCTCCATGACGGCGGGTTACCTAGTGCACAGGTTATGCTCCCTTAGGAGCTCCTGTTGATTCTGTCGTCAGCAGTTAGGACTGCACCCCGATACCTAGGGTTGCCAAACTCGACCAAGATGGGCCCCCCAGGCTCTGGCCCGTCAGCTTTGGGTCTCCGTCTGCCCAGCAATGGTACCCCCTAACAAGTGCGTGGTTTGACACTCGAACCTGCCCTAGAATATCCGTTACTCGTTGTCTTAAGTTATGACCTTGTTGCCTTGTCCCTCTGTAGAAAGGCTGGGCGAGCCCCTTGTCACTCCTTTCCCCTCTTTGTCCCAGTGCTATCTTGGCTTGGGCCTGGGTTCATTTGATGGCCTTCACTAGTGATGCGGCTTGTAACCTTGTTTGTTTCATTTGCGTGGACTGGCCCTGGATAAGGTTGGATAAGGTCTGTCAACCGACCCATCTCCGTTTCAGCCTTAACCCTGAAGGTTCAACGTACCCCCGTTCATTTTAGTTACACCCTTTCCGCTTTACGATTGACAGAGGAAAGTGTATCTGCCGGTGGCAGGAAGGAGGTGCCCGTTATGCTTTCGCTGTATAAACCCGTGATATGGTTAGCCTCGCCGGTCCCTACGCGCAAGCCGGGGATGGGCATGTTTCCTTGTTTATCATATTTTACTCGGGGGACAATTTATCGGTGCAGTGTTCCCTCACGTGTTACGCACCGAAGCATACCCAGGTTAAGTCGTCACTGTTCTGGTAAGGCAACAGAGCCCTCTTCGCTATTTTGCCGCGTGCCCACTGAAACCAATCTGAGTCAATATAGCAGCGTACACCATCCTGGATATCCAGCGAGCGACGCGCTTTTCCAAACTAGAACTGCGCCCCATTCTGGGACATCCCAGTATCGTCTGTGTTGTTTGGAGATGTGAATCTTTGGACGGAAGAGTGACCGTAATCTTTACCGGTCTACCAAGAATAACAGCTACTGAGTACGGCCTAAAATCAAGGTCCAGTGGAAACTTTTGATAACAGCAACCGGAAAACTCAAGGAGTAAATCCATGGCAAAACGGATCAGAAGCTACCGTGGCTGAGAAAAAACGGCAGCTTCGTACTGTAGGCTAAGCAGTTACACATTTACAAGCTTCCCCATTGGTTTACCATTTTCTAGTTTGGCACTTTTCATTTATCAACTCATTTGTGACACCTTCGATGTGTTTCTGCTTCCTGTTCGAACCTCAGACGGCCAGTTTTCCAGATAATACCCCCCTTCGTCGTTTCTGACCGAGAATTTTCCGCGGCAGTTTGTATTTTCCTTTCTTCTTATGGTTTATAGAAAGAACATTGATTTCCATTTTACAGCAATGATGAACTTGCGACGTCCTACTATCTTCAATTTCCACTCACGAATCCGCCAAAATAAAGCACAGGTTCGTCACGGATTTTGCAGTATCTTGTCCAGGGAAGGTGAGACTTCATGAGTGGGCACAGGGTACGACAGCCAGACAGGATCTCCTAGCTGGACGGCCCGTGTCCTCTGACGGAAATAGCATTGGTATTTGTGGCGACTTTGGGCGGACTGCAGATGTTGACTGGTGAGTTCATGAACACGGAACGGACCAGAGCGCATTCATTGAACAAATGGTCATGCGTACAGCCTGTCGGGTGCAACTGTTGGCAGACCTGAACGGGATGAAAGTCGAAGATCAAGCCCGGTGGTGACTCTGTGGGGGCTTGCCCGGTGGATTTTTGGGCTGTCGCTCCCTAGGTAAGCAGCGGGGTAGTGCTGTGTTCCACTGGTCCACAGTTTCACGGTATGTGAATGCTTTTAGTAATCCCTTCAGTGTTCGGTTTGTTCGCTCATTAAGGCCTTTACACTGAGGATGGTATGGCGTAGAGCCTGCTCCTGATGTTGCAAAGATTGCACATCTCCCGATGCCGTATGATGGAGTCGCCGCACCTGGATTTGGCTCTTTTATTAGGTGCGAAATTTGAAAATGTCGAATTGATCTACCTTCTTTTTTGCTGTTACTTCGGTAACCTTCGCAGTATTTAGTGTAAAATTGCTTCAGTGACAATGTTAAAAATTGTGATAGATTTTCCAGCGCAAGCGGTTTCCTGTATTTCTCATAATTAGAAAGCTGGATGAATATATTTTTACAACCACGGTGTTATATCGATGGATTCAGCGACTTACTGAACACATATGTAACGTATCACTGGGTACGATGCCATCAAAATGTAAATCAGTCGCTGGGTCGTTGTTTTCTGCATGTATCTTACGTCCAAGATTTTTAGTGTGCGACATTGGAGCTACAAGGCTTGACGCCTCCTTAATCATGCTTTTAGGCCCAGAAAATTTTTAAAGCTGCTCTTCGTCGAATGTAAGTATCAATTGAAAACATATGGAGAATATGCTTGCGAACTGACTTGAAACAGCTAAACGGTGGAATGGACATACCATTTTCCTTTCCAGCTATTCTGCTACAACGAGTCAGGCGATCTTCATAAGTTATCGTTAAATAACTAAGGGTGAATAGAAATTAATAAGTTCGTTGACAAAGTTTTATGGTTTTTCCACCGTTAATTTGTGAATAACATTCGGAGAATATATATATATATATTGATAGTAAGTAGTATGGTAACGTGTGGACAAAATTTCCCCGGAAGCATATATATATATACCCAAGCAGCCATTGTAAGTGCCTCCAATAGGTATACTTGGTTGCATACAACTTAATGTTATCCTCGGCGTTATCCTACTTCGCCCAGTGTTGAGCTCGTACACTTATCACTACTTTTAGCAATAATACGTAAAGCAACCAAAGGTACAAACATTACGAGGATTTTGTGACCAGTATAAGGACTTATTCACCACCCCATCAAGGTTTTGCCGTACGCAGTAAAGCAATCTAAGTGTGGTATAACCAACCCGTTGAGCACGCGAAAGAAGACTCACTCGCTAAAGCACTTACCTAAGACTAAGGAAAGCAATTGAAGACACGGAAAATTCATGGTAATCAGATTGTGGTGGACCCACTGGGGCCGTTTTGCCTTCACTTGTGAGTCGTCCTCCGTCATCGGGCCAGGCAGTGCACGCAGAGGTAGTCTTCGTCACGTTGAAAACCAGCGCATTGAAAATGCGTCCAGCTTCCGCGGGACTGGCACTGGACCCGTTGTACGTATTCATCCAGGTCCATTGCTGGTTCCTCCATCCTGCATATACGGCACACTTCCTCCACTGTCGGCGAGGCCTGAGGATCCAGTCGTCCTTTGTTGGTAGTTCGGTATTCGACAGGGGTTGTGGTACGCAGCCGTCGGAACTGCACCGCTTGCAGTGGAAGCCCCACGACCAAGATGTCCTCTTCACCTACACTCCTGACACCCAAAGGTGATTTCCGCTTAGATTTTGATACTCCGTCACTGGTGCTAGTTATGGCTGAGCAAACACCTGAGGAACTACAGGAAGGTACCACTTTCTTGTAATCCTCCTTATCCCTCACAGGGCTATCGTAAGTCACCTCCACACTAATTCTTGACCTCGGATGTAGACCAATAGTTCTCGTCAAGTGTCCAACCTGGTTTGCCAAATTCCGGTAGCTGTCACCCCAAGAATACTTAATGCGACAGCTGAGCCCTTCGCTACATCTTCACATTCGGCTAGTTTTACATTCTTGCCAGTGACCCTCACTAGCTCCGGCATTTGGCTAACTCGTGTAGTTTTCACTTTCATGGGTGCATGTGTATTTGCCAATGTCCATCAACCCGTTTGTATCTGTTCCAGAGGAAACCTAATCCCCTTAACCACACGAAGCATGTGCAGACATGGCAAAGTCCACTGATGACTGAACGAACAGTCACACTGTGGGCGGTCTGAAAGCAGCTATACTCGGTATACACGACCCCTTGACGTAAGAACCGCATAGGCGCCATTCGATAGAGTAAAGCACAACACTTTTTGGCAACGAAGATGTTGCACTAAGACCTCACTTGCATAAGGTATTATTTTATTTAGAAGCGATTGCATCCACTGTAGCTGTCCTGGGGCTGTGCATTGGACCACCTTGTGCCCTAGCTAGTGTCGTCTGCGCTTATCAGCTAGTGACTCAGAACGGTCAACCACTTTTTGAAATACGTCATAAACTGATGATTTTCCGGACGGGCCATCTTCCAGATGCCTGTTCTCTACTTCCACTCTATTCGTGGTAAAATTGTTAAACAACATGTAATGACGCATCATATGCCTCCCCCAGTTTGCCTTAAATGGCATCCAAGTATTTAGGAGATACTTGGCAACTTCCGGGCTTCTGGTTTTTATAGCTTCAAAAAACCTAAGAAAACTTACGCTGCTTTCAGAGTACACCATGTTACTCATCCACTGGAACAGTCTGAGCCTGTCCATATTTGACAACGCCCACAACTGATTACATTTCTTTTTCACTTCTTGAAGTACATGAAACCTACAGAACACTATCTGCATATTGGTGTACTGCACAGCGAAGGCATTATACTTTGCTAAGATCCTGTCAACCACTATCGTTTTGCAACCTCTTGACTGAGCAAAGCCTCAGCCTGGTAACCCACAGCTGTACAATAGCTGTTGCCACGCTCGTTGGGAAGAACGGTATATAACACACTGTGCCCTAGACCCGTTTCGTCGACGATCATTACTTGCCGCAAAGCATACCCACCACAATTTATTTGGTGAGTTGCATCTGCAAGCAAAAAGTCGCAGAGCTTGCTGCTCCGTTCCATGCTCACAAAGCGCACGGAGGAAACAAACCCAGTAAAGTCACCGTCACATAAAATCTTGTATTGCTTTCTATCTTTTAATAACTGACCTAACATGGTCGCCTCGTTCCAGCCATCCCAGGTAGTAAGCCCGTTTCTGATGGACCGGAAATCATCACTGCAAAGACGACTATTGAACGCCTTCTTCGTATAATCCCCAAGCTCAGACATATAGCGAAAGTATGCATCTACTCAAACATATGACATTTTTGATCACGTGTCAGACGTCTATTCCTAACATACAAACCCTCGGCACCGCACTAGAAACTATGGTTATGGCCATTGATTAACGCGTCACCATGTACACACTACCAACGGCACGGAGCGTGACGAAAGCCTCGCATCCCAAGTTTGGGTACCTGAAGCAACGAGTAAGTTTCCGTTTGGAAGTGAATAAACATTGCCTGTTAGCGGAACAATGTCTCCGTCTGCGACGTACGCAGCAGTACTTGATGAAATATTACTCCACGTTGCCCGCCAAAACTATGCCACTTTTGTGAGCCGCCTCAGCCGTACGAGAATTATGCACGTAGAAACTTGATGAAGTCGCCCATTGGAACTCCCGAAAATCAGAGTTGAAACACTCTAAATTCGGGTGACTTCTCCGCCTCAAAAGCCGAAACTCACCGGCATTGCCCACAACTGTCCGCTCCATTACATCTGCCGATCAGCTCAACACACCCGGGACCTGTGGCTGACATGGCGTTCGAACTGACTTTTATATGACCAACTAACCAATGAACTCACATACATCGAAACACATAGACGAAAGTTTCATTTTAAGCTTAAACATTTGGTTTGCTAAGTCAAAGTTAACAAAACTAAATAAATAACACCTGAAGCAAGTTTGAGATCGAGGAATCATCCTCTCAATTCCAAACTGCCCTTTACACCAACCCATCTGGGGTGAGTCCGCATTTTCCTCCCGATCGAGGACACTTTCGTATGCAGATCCTTGGTCCGAACGAAGTTGATGTGGAGCACCCCACCCAGCCGTCCAGTCAGTGAAAATGGTCTCCGTTAGGGTTCATCCATCCAGACTGGGTAGTGAAATCAACTTGCCCTCCTGGCGTAATAATCTATCATAACAAAGACATACCGTTTGCCAGCATGTGTCAGAGAGGGGCAGCCCGGTCAGGTCCACTCCAAACATCTCACTTGGGAACCCAGCCGTCACTTTCTGTAATAGTGCTCTCTTGGTTGTTTGGAGATTTCTCGTGTCCACATTCGACACGGTCACTATTGAACATTGCAATGTCTCGTCACGTGTGCACCCACCTGAATCCAGGACGAACCTCATCCTCAGGCTTATTTTGTCAGGGGTGACCCAGCTCCTCAAGTGGCTGTGTTAGAGCGGTTTGAACAGCTTCTTCAGGGACTATGATCCGACGCAATGGTCTGGACCGTTTTGAAAGAACGTCATTTCGTTGACTATCTTCAGGCGTGACCACGGGGCCCAGACGCAAAGGGCGAAATAGAGTGAAGTAGTCATCTCAGCTGAGGGCAGCCGAGGGACCTGGTGATTTAATCCGTTGCGCAACACTTTCCAGCGGGAATCGCGGGACTGTGGAGTGGCCAATTCAGTATTCTTGGGAGTCTAAAGCCAGATGGTGGTGGAGATCGGTGCGGAGCGGGGCGGACTATCGCTTTGATGTCGTGTGGGACGCGGAAGAGTGCATCTACATTACCATGGCGTCTGACGGGGCGATATGCATTCATGAAGGCATATTGTTGGGGCGCCTCCTGTCAGCGTGCCAACTGCCCCTCCGGATCGTGGAAAGTTTGCAGCGGCAGCATGGATTTGTGTTCTGTGCGTACAAGGAACAGCCGTCCACAAGGATGAGGTCGAAATTGTTTAAGAAAGTGCCCCAGGGCAAACATTTCTTTCCGGGTTGCTCAATAATTGAGGCCATATGTCGGACAGGGTGTAGCCTGCCTAAGTGGTAGCATGTTCCACCGAGTTTGGATGTTGTCGGTATAGCACCACTTCGATAGAGTTGTCGCTGGCGACCGTGTCTAAGATAAGTAATCCTGCTCCCAGGGGGCAGTCGGGGGAAGCCGACTTGGGTGCCCTGCAGAGCTTGCTGTAAAGGTCTTTGAAAGCTTGGTTTTTTCTTTCCGCTTAAGCAAACGGTTTTTCTTCTGTGGGAGAGTGATCAGGGGCTCTGCTATTAAGGCGAAGTTGGCCACGAATCGAAGATTCCATGACGTCCAGTCTAGGAAGCTTCAAACTTTATCGGTCGGGGTGGGCACCAACCACGAGCTGACTCGATAGGTTTTACATGGGTCGAGCCTGACTCCTTCGGAGAAGGTGACCCAGAAAACGGACATTCCGCAACGGGAAATAATATTCTGAGGGTTTCAACATCAGGCAGACATTAACCGTAGGTTTGTCTGATGCCCCTCTAGGGCACGCCTGTGGGCATCAATTTCGTCGAGGTAGGTGAGACATCCGCCCAGGACCGACCCTTGAGGGACAATACTCGATAATCTTCGGAAGGTTGTAAGAGCCTTGGCTAGCCCAAAAGGCGCCGTCTGATATTCTAACAGACCAGACAAGATGATAAAAGCAGTTTCATGGTGATCTACGGAGTGAACATTGACCTGCCGGATTAGTGGCTTCCATTGAATTGTGGAAATTTGCAGTGTCACGCCGCCTACGGCTTTGCCAGAGCCATTGGTGGTCATACCCAACCGAGCTTCGGAATCGAAACGAGCGACGGAAGTAGCAGAAGTCAGCACTTTCTTACCTACGATGAAAGCAACCTAAGCATCCTGGGGGTAATTCTATTGGGCTTTCTTTGGCACCTCGAAGCTAATCTGGTAAAGGCCGCATCAAGCGGGTACAGTTTCGGACGAATGGCCGATAACAGCTCACTGTTCCCTTGGAACAACGATAGACGTCTAGTGGACTAGGTGACAGGAAGTCGCAAACTGTACGCAGGTTTTCTTTCTAAGGGTTGAATGCCGCATTCATCAATCACGCGGCCTGAAAGCTCACATAAACCTTGGTCGAAAATGCTCCTGTTCGCGTTGACGGTTATGCTGAATGCGGTCAAAAGCCTAAATCGCTGATGTAGATGTTACTGATGTTTGCTTAAAGATTCATCGATCAACCACAGGTCATTCACGTGGATTAAAACAAAATCTGAACCTTTGGCAGCCCATCAATAAAGAGCTGAAGGGCCTGTTTAGCATTGTCTTGAAATCTCGAAGTAGTACGCTGGTACGAGGCCGAAGCGCAAACGGCCCCGGATCTTGTGATTATCTAGGTATAGGAATGCCACCGGCGGGCTGCAAGATAATTCGCCGAATGAAGAGCAACGAGAAAAAAGAGTGGGCTCAAAAGACAAATCTTGACGTTATCTTGCACCTGGTATTGCGGGCTAGCTGGAAGATGGACCACTGGACAGCGCAAAAGGGTTCGGGATACTGGTCTTGACTGCCTTTTGCCTCTTGTGTTGACAAAGAGCCGGCAGATGGTTCACTGGGCGGTGGGCGAAAGCATCCCGTTTAGCTTCAGTATCGCAAGCGATTGTGACTCGGAAAATCCATCGAAAGTCAAACGGCGGGACTCTTGGACCTTGCTTCTCACACGGCCTTGAGCTTTGCGTAGACCAAATGTTATCCGTAGAAATTCGGAGGAACCAAAGCTGTTGTTACCACTGCCATAAGTATATCCCTATCCTCGAAGAAATCTAGTAATTGACTCGGACCAGATCTATTTTTGAGAACACGAGAACACCGTTGAGGTTGGCCGTGCCCTTCCGAATGCGTGGGATGGAATGCCAATTCGGAACAGTGGTATTACTGAGGGACCTCGAGGAGAGCTGAGGCCTCAGGGCCACTTGATGCACGGAGGGTACCCAAGCCTAGAACGTGCTGCAGCTCCGCTCGTGAAGTTTCAAGTTTTCTGGGTGCAAGCCGGCCTACCCCAGCGGGACATGGAGGGCCTGTAGTGCTCATATGATGACCTATCGAGCTGGCTAAGTCCAATAGCAGGGAAGATGGGTGCAGCTCTTTTGGGTATGTATCTAGCACATCACCGGACAAACGAAGATCAGTTGTTTTCAGTGGAGCAGGACTGGTCGGGCAAGAATCGGCCGACATCTCATTGACAGGTGGATTATTTACACCGCCCGCCGAACATTTGCGGCCGGAATCAACCAAGAGATCAAAGTGATCAATGAGATCAATGCTAAGTATGGCGTCTCGAACCTATGCAACCTGGATTACCTAGGGAACGGACACAATCCTACATCTTCGAAGTTTGTCCGTATGCCTGTACAAAAGTACCTTTAGCGGCATGTGAGCTACGGAAGAAGCTCCTATCTAAATCTTGACCTAAGGGTGGGAACACGCCAACTCCGGCACCCGGGTCTACCAAGTACAGTGCCCCTGAATTCTGACTGACGATGTAAGAAAACAGACTGCCCTGGCCAGTAGCATCCGTCGCAGCTACGTACTGGCTTTCTCGTTACCCTGATTGGCTGAAACCTTGGAACAAGGCGTGGTGCAGTGAAGCAACTTAGAAGGGTACCTCCGAAAATACAAACAAAGAGGGCCTGTTTGTGGCGACATAACCGTAATCTCTACATGGACGATACTAGGAAAACTCGTTGGGCGAAACTGCCTGCCAGGAGAAGCCTGAGTCGGAAGTCCAAATGACAACGCACTGAAAGCCTCAACCTTTTAAACAAGATTGTGCCCAGTGGCCGCTAAAGGGCAACAACAGACTCGGTTTGTGAGGAAGTCACCTGGTTGGCCCTCGGGTGGTGAGCTTCCCCGGCTTTGTCCTCCTCCTCAGCAAGTTTTTCGAGGCATCCCTCTGTGGACACGCGAAGGCTCTTCCGCATTCCGCTGGAAAGATGGGGAGCCTTCACTCTTCCAGAAGACTACTATCGATCGTAGTAGTTTCTAAAAGAGTGCGCATGTGCCGAGGCCACCGAGAAGGTTTGCGATCGCCAGGCTCATTGTCTGCAAGCAAAAGGACAGTTTACTGCTTGTCAGGCATGCTAATCCGGTTAGTGACCACTGCTTTTGTGCATTCGTAAGGGCTGGATTCCCCTGAGTTCAACGCATCTTATACATCGTTGGCGATGTGGGGCGGAAGAACTGCGGCCATGTAATGAAATCTACCACTTTCATTGGTCATGTTGGGCAGAACAAAATTTTATTCTTACGGCAGGAACCAAGCCTTCTGGTTACTTTCCCTAAAAGGCTCAAACGGAACGACAAGTGCATTTACCTGGGCATCAAAAAGTTTAGGGTCGCTCATAGTACAAGTGATATAATGAACTAAAATGATTCAAAAAAGTCGGAAAACCAAAGCACTGAGAAGAGTGCAAAAAAACTGGCTAAAATGCTGAGTTACCACCAACTAAAATTTAAAAATTGGTATAATAGTATTCGAGGTTTGCAGAAAATATTAGAAAACACGGAGGGTTCACCAATTGAGTACCCAAGGTAAAAGGTATTGACTGGATCCTGAGAATTACCTAAAGAAGGGACAACATGCCAAAAGCCCCTGCGGTAACAGAAGGCCGTTTAAGTCAGTTGAATAGATGAAAGTCGGGGGGTATTGAAACGGCATCCATCCCGCTTACTGTGTGGAGCAACACCGGACTTGATACAAGCTAAGGAAGCCAAAGGCTTAACCATCTGCAAGAAGGGCATTTGAAATGGTTCTTAAATTGGCGGAAACTAATTGTCCTTAAAGCGAGCAAACAAACAAAGAATGGCCCTGTGGCATTGAAAGGTATACAAATTGCTTGGGGCCAAAGGCCCGTTCGTCATGCTTGTCTACGGCAATTTATGGTAATGGATTTACACACTCAGACTCAGTTACCCCAGGGTCACTACTAGTCTACTACAAAAATTAAGTCTTACATTATGCTTTGTGCTACGGTTACTCCATTAGTCACCAACGGGCTCCCTAGGTCGATAGTTACAGTCCCCAACCCGCTGTTTCCGATTGGCCTTCTATCAGCTGCTATCACGCTGGTGCGGAACATGGGACCAGTGATCAGTATTTTCCCTCTTCAGTGATCACACCACCCCTGTGTCCGGTGAAGCTTGCTCCTCCTCTCCACCTGTCGTTAAGTGTATCACTATTGCGTGGGCATTTGTACAATTACGGATCAATGGACGCCGTGGAATGACAGGTACGGTGTAATGAGGCTCACCAAGTCCATTGTGCTTACTGGCTCGGGTTTCTACTCCAAAAAGTCGAAGGTAAACACAGCCGTCAAGATTCGCCGTCCCTGAACGTGGTCCGAAGGGGAAGTCGAGGCCACAGGGCTTTACCTATCCGTTCGACCACGGGTTTCTCCAGTCGGGGACACCGGGTGGGGATCACTGCACTAAACCGGTCTACAGCCGCAACCCGACTTGCTGGTTCCGGAATAGCCCTTCAAGCTGGTCCACTTCTCGAGCTACCTGTAAAGTCTTTTGAACCGTTAGCTGTTGACATTTATGGGGCTTCTTTGCCAGGTCTGAGAAAGCATCACGAACCAAACTTCAGAGCTGCGCATAGGTTCGCCGGAGCGCTCTCCAGGCGACCGAACACAAGAGTGGAACTAGAGGCAGGCTGTCAATGTATGTGGTTCCTCTGTAAGGCGATGACATAGGCCGGTGAAAGTGGCGGCCGTAATCTCTTCGGCTAGAATTTGGATGTGCCGTGCGATATCATTTGCTTCGTCTTCCAACGGTGAGAAAAGTGCCCTGCGCCGCTCGCTAGAGGGAAGAGAATCCAAGCAATCCTCTGCGTCGGCCGCAAAGCGTCGGCCAACTAGCTTCGGAAGTTGTCACCCAGGTAGAACTTTTCAGAGAAGGTGTGCCCAGCGTCGACCGGGTTCTGAAGCATGCTCCAATGGCCACAGATGAAAGGGTGGCCAGAATTCAAGTAAATGCTTGACCAAGAGGTTCCAAAGGTGGAGGATCTTTTTCAGGCTCTACTTCTACCGGCGATTTAGATTCCTGGGCACCCTGTCAGGGTCACCAGAATAGTAGAAGCCAGGAGGGTACGGAACACAATAATGGAACACATACTGCAAGGTACGTCTGATAGGACAAGGAATTAGATGGCACAGCCGTCCAGGACGTGGGCCTTCTGGAATGGATAGCAATGTCAGTGAGTCACAAAAAGGCCCAGATTTCACGAGGCACAACGGGTAGTATCATGCGCACGACACGACCCAATTTGCCAGATGAACAAAAAGCAATAAAAGGCAGAGCCAGCAGTCAGCTTACTTTATCGAGTGAGGATGTTCACCATGTCAGAGCACAAAGTACACAGCGCAAGAAGCATGGGGAAAGCGATAGTATATGGTTCCTTCGAACTATCCCGATGATCATTCACGGTCGGGAAGAGTTTCATCTCGGAGGTCATCCAAATTTCCCCGTTTGCTTGCCTCCGAAAGGTACGAAAGGAGAGAGGCACAAAGATAAGGGTCAGGTAATTTTGATCCGTGAGGTCCCCTACGAACAGTTCAGCTTCGAGTACGGTACGAAAGTCAGTGTCAGGTTGGGCCAGGTCAGATCACGGGACTTGAGGCCAAAGCTGATAAAGCAGTTCAGGTTCGTTCACCAGTAAGCCTTGAGGAGAATCCCAGCGGGCCTTGACCTCTGTGTTTGCGTTGTACTTCTTTTGTTTACTCTGTAAATGAGAGAGGGTTCAAGAGCTGTTAAGTTCAGTCCTGTTTGCACTGGGCTTTGTGTGGCTAGAGCAAATCGTGTGTTCGGACAGTCGTGTTGCCGGCGCCCTTCCGTGGCCCTCAGCACTGAATGATTGTTTCTTTCTGCAGGGCAAGATTTTGTGCAGTAACAGCCCGGGTAGAGCAACGGGGCGCAGTGTTTGTTTCATGGTTACAAACCGGACCCTTCTCCGGATCTAGTTCCCCCCCATGTGTATCACAAGTACGGGCCGTGCTTGGATTAGGTTTTGGTGATGGTGAGGTGGTGGACAAAGGGAATAAGAAGGGGGTTGTTGGAGGACAGGCGAGGGCGAAAGCCAAAGAAATGGGCATAATATTGATGGGTAACGGCAACAGAAGAGGGAAGAGTGCTGCTTTCGGCTTTGCCACGGAATGATGCGGGTTTAGGTGAATCCAGGGCGTACCTGAAGCCGGTGAAGTTTCAACATTGCCCCAAAATCCACCACCGAAGTGGTTGACACCACCCCCGCTGGCCGTGCTTTCCGCGGGTCGACGATGAGGCACCCAGAGGAAGTTCACCTTATATTCTTTATTGCTGCTGGTTTGACAAGTCTAAACTCAAGTGCCGATACTAACAACGGCTCCCTTGGGATGGATAGTCCTTCATTTTGTTCCATAGAGCTTCTGTTAGATTCTTAGAGTTTCTACGCATCTCAAAGAACAGTTTTAGCGCCATTGGCCCCTCTGGGTACTTTTTGCGCCTGAGTTCCACTAACTCATGAGCTAAGTATCACTGCACGTTTTCTAGAGCAGCAGTGCCCCTTACAACTGACGGGGCCCAAACTTGGACACTGCATTATAGTTGTGGCCTGGCGGGTGTTGTGCGGAAAGACAAGAATTTGAAAGCTTCTGCAAAAGCTACGGTACGCAATTGTTGATGGAACGCCTGCTTGGTTCTAGCAGCAGCAGCAGCCAGAGTCTGGTTATATGGCTGGTGGCAACCGTTCATCAGGGCTTCTAGGTCAGTGGCGTCCGTAACTCCCTAATGCTTATGGGTTTTGTAGAATCAGGTACGTCGGTTCCCCTCCCATGTCCTGGGTGAGATGCCTTCACTGCCCTATGTTGACAGGCAGTTGCCGCTGAGCGGTCCTGGCTCGAACCCTATTCAAGTCCCCTTGAAGCGAAGCTGTTCCAACTTTAGGTCATCCGCAACGAGTATCTTGGGTTTTGCGCACCTTCTAATGTATTGTTGACCCAAATTGAAACCAGAAAAGGATCCGGGACTGATCCATTTGGGACACCACTGGTGGTGTGGAAGCACTCGTGGACTTGCTCCCTTTCGCCCTCACGTAGTATGTTCCGTTTGCGAGATATGCCCAGGTCCGTTCCATTATCTAGGGCGCCATACCTAGCACTTCCATTTCACGAAATAGTAGCCCGAGGTTTATGGAGTCAAAAGTCTTCTGGAAGTTAAAACAGCAGACCTCTGTGTATACATCCCTGTCCAACCTGGCCTTTGCCTGGTCCGTGAACGGGAGCAAGTTAGGTAAGCACAATCTATTTTTCACAAGCCCGTGTTGTCTGTAGGAAACCATCCCACTTCAACCGGGTGAGTCGCCGTGCTTTCTTTATCGAGGCCCTCCATTATCTTTAGAGGCGCAGGTGGCAGACCGACCGGTTGATAGATTCGCATCCCTTCCCTGAACTCTGCCCTATGTACTGGGAAAACTTCGGCCGTCAGCAAGTCTTCGGGCAGCTGCGCACTGTCTAGCCACCTTGGGCACAACCGAGCAAGAAAGGCCACTATTACCTGGGCAAGGGGCATAGAGCCGTAGCGTGAGTACCATCTGGACCTACTATCATGATTACGTTGAGGCCCGGTAAGGCTCGTCTGCTCCTTCTGAAAAAACGAGTATTGACGGCCCTACCATTGGCCTGATGGGGAGCTTGTATGGTGAATTTAGTCCATCAGCCCGCTGACGCACTGTATCGAAGTGCTGTTGCGTTATCTCGGCCTAGCCGCGACTGTCGAGTGCATGGTTATCATTCGTATTCTTAGCAGAACCCACAGCTACTCGCATGGCTGACTTTGGTTGTACAAATTTGAAGCAAGCTTTTGAGCACCTTGGCATTTTTGGCTAAGATGATCTCATGGGATAGCTTGCTTTGCTTCTGGACACTGATAACCGCTTCTGGAGTCATTCTGAACCGTGGTCATCTCCCGTGGCCTCCTACCTGCTGGTGCTGACACCAGGCCATGTTTCCTGCTTTGAACCCCAGTTGCTTCGCTGGTCCGCCACGGTGCCCTTCCCTTCCTGCGGGTTCTGCGGGCTGGCAGAAAGCGCGGTGTGAGCAACACGAGACTGTTCCCGAATGTCTTCCATTCTTTCTCCGTGATAGGGGTCCCATATCAATGCCTGGGCCGCAGTGATTAGACCCTGCAGATAGAGATTCTCAAAGCATTTTGTGATTTTGTTTATGGGGTACCCGATCTCTAACGGCCAGATAGCTGCAGTGGATCACCTCATGGTCTCTTCTCCCTAGGGGTGCTGATACCTGCATGCAGTCAGTGTCACCAGGGTGTTCGGTGATTACCAGGTCCAGCTGCCCGAAAGTCTGCTCTTCCCTCCACCTGGTTACTTGTAGGACATGCTGAGCAAGAGCCTTCTTCAGGAGGAAGTCTATCAGTCTGACAGAGATATCATCCGCTGGCCCCAGAGTCGCTCAGTCTACCTCAGGGGAACTGATGTCCCCAAGGATCCCCCAGTGGGGTGGAAGAGGGACTTCGGTGCACACAGGCAGCACACTCTTCGGCTTATTGTGGCTTCAGGTCACAGAAGACAGCTTAGATATTTGGTGGCGTGTTTTATTACCCGGCTATCTGCATTATTTTGTCTGCTGACAAGTCGTCCTACTTTCTTCTAACGCGGCACAGACTGGTGTTAACTACGGCTGTGTTTCCCAGCTTTCTTGCAACACCCGTGAGCTGGTAGTGGTGGCATTCAGAACTTAGTTCCCAGTGCTCGTCTCGTTTTGTGCGAAGCAGGAAGAGATTCTGCTTCTTTCTTCTTCTGTCCTTCCCGACCATTAATGAAGGTTCTTTTTGTTTTTCCGGAGCCTCCCTTATGGATAGCGGTACTACGCTGATCTGGCTAGTAGGCGTGCAGTTATCAATACCAAAAGAAGCTAACAACTTTGACCAGGTTCGAACTTGTTCCTGCTGGTAGACGCTAGCAAACTGGCTGAGTTGTCCGGCTCCAATACGAACCACTTTCTGGGGGTGGCCCTAACTATTTCCGCCGAAGCTAAGAGCCTCGCCCTGCGGTTTTGACCAAATAGATTGAATTACTGATGTTGTCAAATCACCTGCGAGGGTAAACCCAAATAACAGTTCTGTCCCCTCCGTCACGGCATTGTCAACCACTCCTGTGAGCGATTATCCCGAAAGGCCACTGAACCTCCAACCAGAAGGATCTGTTATGTCCTTCTATTTATAATATCAGGTGCAGCTTGGTATAGGTTGCCACTCCCAGACGAACTTCTGTCTTCGTCCTAAAATTGACGACGCCAACCCGAAACCTTCAGCCCGTCTTGAAAACCGGGCTTATGTCATCGTAAACTACAGATCCGGTGATCACCAGCGATACGATCCCGGGCAACAACTAACACCCCAGCTATGGCCGCTGTGCGCGGAGCGTCAGTGGATTTCATCAGGCAAGTTGTGAAATATCTAGGTGTGCTGACAAGTCAGGTAACCTTAATGCAGCCCCTCATTCTCGTTCCCAAAGAATTTCATCTAGGAGAAAACTACTCTTAGTAGGAGGGTCAGGCGAGGAGGCAACTGAAAAATTTTCCTTTTGAAGAGCAAGCGGACAGTTTGCCTAATCTTGTGGTGGGAGCAGTATAGGATCAGGTAGTGGATACCAAAGCTACGAACGAGACACTGTTGGAGGCGACCTTTGACGGGCCTCGCATTACACTACTTACCAAACATCTGTCAACTGCAACGAACATCTAGCTGCCCTGTTTTGGCTTGAGGATATTTGCTTTTTAGTGCTGATTTGCATGTAGTATCTGTTCCGATGCACCGGCACAAACTTCTTAATTTATTCAACTAAAGCTTTATCGAATCCGTGCCTGTTTGGATCACTCCCGGCTTGGTCACTTCAACTAGCGTGGATATTACAATGGGGCGCAGCTGGAGAAAGATTTCCTTCAGAGCTTTTCGAGTCCTTTTTTACCTCGTGCTGAAAGAGTACGAAAGGTAACCAAGAGTGGCTCCATCTGCCTCACCTCGACAGTAATGACAAAGATAAGTAGGGCACTGATCATTATCTCGAAATCAACGTGAGCCGACTGTGTCGCTTCGACTGGTGACGGAAAGTATGCTACCTAATGGCAAATCTCAGCGATCGGAATATAGATGCAACTCTTTACTCTTTCTTCGAATGACCTGGAAAACAACGCGTCTCAGTGCGTAGTCATCAGAAACGGAATCTCGCTTTCGGCAATTCCCATCTGGCCAACAAGTGATCTGATCTATCTGTTTCATCTGCCCTATCTGGCGGCGAGCTTGTCAAATGCGGTAGGAACCTTCAAATGCGACTTCTTCCTCAGCGCAGAACACAATTCTCCGACATCGGGAGTCTCGCGAGCCGATGCTCATCCAAACCCCACTCACAACGTGGGCCCTCCTTAGATACAGGGTATTCCTTACGACTTTGAGCTTCAGCGAATTTCTTCTAGCCTTTGCCCATGGAAGTTTGATTGAGCAAGCCCCAGTCCCAGCTGAGATCTCTTTATCGACTGCTTTGGCGTCACACTGAGGATCATCATTTCTAGGAAGAAAAGAACATATAGGACTGAACTTACCTGAGGGGATTGTTCTTGGGGCTTCCGCTGGTCATTCGCTAACTGCGGCATTTTACACGATTATGAGCATTACCAATGGCAGACAAAAAGTAGGTGCGAGAAGAAAGACCAACCTTTAGACGGCAGATAGAAACTGTCCACTTCTGGCTTCCGTTCTTTGAACACAGCCATCGGCTTCTGGTTGCAGGATTTCATTCACCATGCGCTTAGAAGACCACTTGCGCAGTGAAGTTCATTGGTGAAAAAGTGGTATTTTAACGTGCAAATTTTTTGCTTCCCCAGAACTATTTAGTACAGATATTCATGTATTTGCGAAAATTCACCAGCATAAGGTCTAGGTTTCCAATACTCTTTCTCGTTCAACCACTTGGAATGCAAGGCTATTCAACTTCCAAAGGCCCGGAGGTTAAATGAATTGCTTCATAGGGCATTTTTGTCAAGAGGGGTAAACTGAGTGTCTTTAAGAACCATATTAAACCTCTTTTGAAAAGTGGGTCAGTGGATTATTCCGCCGTGAGAAGGTGTGACCGAATACTCATTGGGAATATACAGGGACCACTGACAAAGCAAATAATAGGTCATTCCAAAAATCTGGACAATAGCGGCTTTGAAAGTTTACTTTTGGATCCCCCTTGGCTACGGAGAATATGAATTATTCTATCTCCTCGTCGATGCCTCTCCAAACATCAGACTTGTGGCTGTTTACCGCGTGGGCCTCCAGTTTTTACTTCGAAAAAGCAGTTTCTCCAGTGTTTCCCTGGTGTCTAAGAAAAGCTTGCTGTTTAACTTCTCCCTGCTTTGGAGCAGACTACCTACCAGGGACCCTCAAGGCGATAACACCAAGTCAGTACAACGAGAAGCCTGAGCTTTCCTGGTCTACGTTGGCTAACTTCAGAAAAACACGCCATTGTTCTTCATGAATTCTAGATGGTGGACCTTAGTATCATCCGCACCTCGGAGACTCATGGATATTTCTGTCGCACGTGGGGCGTAGAAAGCCATCGAAAGACCGACGTGAAAAAGTGAAGGATACGTTGTCCTGTTTCTCAACGTTTTTCATCGCAAGCAACATTTTAATTTGTATGAGTAGCCTTCTCCGAAACCCCGATTTTTCGTTTTATAAATATCCGGACCTTTGTCACAAACCCGTTCCACCTTTTCCTCGAGCTTTGGTCTCTGGACTCGAACTCTGCTGTGACTGTATTTGGCAGTATAACCTTCTGTTTCTAACCCTTTGCCGTAGTTAAGCCTACGTTGTTGATTTGATGTTCAATTCTGGAACCGACGAGCCCAGAAAAAACACAATTGAGGTGTGATTAGTGTGAGATAGCCTAATTAGTTGTGAGAAGTACCGTATTAATTTGGAATTGACTTCGTCTCCATTTGTGTCGGGGCCGGTCACGGAGCTTAGCCTAAGTCTTGAACTGGCTGGTCTTTACAAGGTGCGGCCACGTGGTGGTTGCGGGTGCTTTGGTCAGGTTACAACCGCTGGTCTTCATCACATCTTACAAATTTATGGCTCCACACATGGCCCCTCTGGATCCACCGCTTTCAGCAAAATCAACTTTGCTCGTGCCCATCATCAGCCTACGGTTCCAAAGGAAGCTATTCAAAAAGCCGCATTTACCACATTCTTTTTGTACCTTCAAATTTTCCCACGCGCTGATAGGCCGGCGCAAAGCTTCTCAAGCTCTCCGGCTTTTCACTGGCGGTTTCGACCGCCGGATGCTTCTTTTCATCCTTAAATTGACGATATGCTTGTCTCCAATCTCGATATCACCGGAAGTTAGCTGTATTTCCGACAACTTTTCCACTGATTGACAGGGTACTACATTAACGTCTATGTTCCTAACTTCAAGCAGGGGAAGATATTCATGGATCTTCTTCGGCTATTTCATCAGCCCCAATGGCATTCATCTCGGTGAAACCAAGGGTAGCGATATTGCTTAAATTTTGTTGTCAAAGTCCTTCACACAGCTGAAACAGTTTCGTTGAATTTCTGGAAGAGAATCGCTGGTTTATTTCACTTTGCGCCAAGCCGGTGCGGCGATTCAACGATTCGCCATGAGGCAGGCAACGGGTCCTTTTCTTGACCGACCGAGCCAAGCCGGCCTTTTCTCAACTCGAAAAGCTTTGAGGTTTTCTGTTCTGCTTTGCTGTCTGGATTCCGGCTCTCCCATTCTTATCGTCGTCGATGCTTCCGAAGCTGCAGTTCAATGCTTCCTCCAGCAAGCCGTGTAAGGCAACTAGGGTCACTCGCCCTTCACATACTCGGATTACCTCATAGTGATCACTATTACAGAGCTTCTAGTCGCTTACTGCTATCCAAGTACAACGCCATGTGTTACTCTCACTACGCCAAGCGGGGGGAAGAATCCATCAATTCCACCGCTCCCAATCTTTTCTTCCTCCCTTTTGGAATGTTTCAGACTGTCGCCTCCGCCAGGTCACTCAGCTTTTGGATTCTCCGTCACCTTTCTCTACTGAAAATTTGTCACATCTTTGATTCAGTTGGTATGGCCTAGTATGCCCACAATCGGAACCATAATCCCTCACCGCCTTTTGCTCCAGGTGCAAACCTCGAGTGTCCGGCAAGCACCCAGATGGATGTTGAGTTTTGCCGGGCTATTCACAACGGCTGTCTCAGAGAAAGTGGGTTACCACTTCTGTTATTGACTAGCATCGTGTTTCGTGAGGCCGCCTAGAAATACGCAGTTCTAGGCTCACTACCACTCCATATTCGATGTTTTGCCTGGTCTATCCCACTCTGGCACCAACTCCGCTTGAGAACTCATCGGCGTCCGTCTTGTTTGGCCCAACATGGACCGCTAAGTTAGCCTTCGGGACGTACTTGCCTTTTCTGTCTATGAGCCAAAACCTCACGCAAAATTTTGGCCCGGTCGGACCACTGCAGACCCCAGCTGCTCGATTCCCTTACACACGCGTCCACTTCTCGGGAAGTTTTCCCCGGTCATGAGGCATGATCCACCATGTAACTTGTATTGATTCTTTCGCTCGTTGGCCCTAGGCCACACACATTCCAGATGTTTCCGGGGAAGCCAACTTTTGCGCCTTTATGGAGAAGTAGACATTCCATTTTGGTTGTCCATCCTCAGCCACCACCGACCAAGGGGTGAGTTCACAGCCCTCAGTGCCAACGAGCCCGCTTCTGGCCTTGGAAACTACGCTCATGACCTCACCTTTTGAATGCTCCAAAAGAGTGGCACTCTTGTTCGGCCCACAGCTCAGCCGTTGTCCGTTACTCGTCGACAACAATCATGTACGCACTCCCATTTGCGCGCTCTCCACTCCGTCGTCCGTTGACTTCGGTATACTCCAGCCGGCACAAACCTGTCCGGCGTTAGTAGAATACATTCAGCTTTGAGCTCAGTGGATGTTGAGAAACCGTCAGCGTTGATCCCCTCAAACGGGCTTTTGTCGGCCCGTAAATTAAGGTGTCACCGACTCCATCGAAGCCCAATCCAACACTCCGGTAACATCTGGGTGTTTGCGCTACAACAGGTCGTTTTGCGTGCTGTTATCGATATAGTTTTCATTCATCTGTCTTAGGAAATACTAAAAATTATATTTTCTTAGAGTATTCCGTTAACACATAGAAATTCAGGTATTTTTTTCTCAGTAGTAAATTCTAACCCAGCTCTAGTTTCCGTTACTCTTCCACCTCATTCACAGCATCTTTTTGATATTTCAAAATGCCACGTGTAGCAAAGAAGACTTCCAATACTACCCCGTCCACTCATACCCCGGTCACTAGGAAAAATAGGCTTCTTCAAACTCCCGTGGCCTTAAAACAATGTTCGGTTGACCTCTGTGACTTTGTAGGCTTGGCGACGGAAAGAACAGCTGTTCTAGACCGAAGTATTTCGGATATAAAGTCTTGGCTTCTGAATTTGGAAGATACGATATATAAACTCGCCCCCTTACTGTGCATCACTGAACGCATCGAAAATTCCACCTTACAAAACCTGACAGCTGCGGGCCGCTTTATCGACTCTGTTGCATCCGAAGTTCTCATAAGAGTGAGGAACTCTCGTAATGCAGTCGTGTTTAATGTCCCAGAGAGAATACCTCTGGAGCATGTCAAGCACACACTGTTGAATGCATGCGGTATGGCCCACCTCCCTTGTCAAATAACAAGGCTGCGTAAGCGCGTTCAGCGCTTCAGATGTCCAATCCTTATGCGATTTGCAGATGATCTGTCTGCCAAAGAGTTCATAAAAATGCGTTCCACTATAGCTTATAATTCTCCTTATAAAAACATAAAAATAGCCGAAGATAAAACCCCACTTCAAAGGGAAATTACCAGATCTCCTTCGACTTTCCCCACTAGAACGACGCCTGATAGTTCTGAGCCTTCAACACAGACGGCTGGTCGCTCCACAGCTCCTTCTCAAGTCCCTACTGCTTTACCTTTACACGCGTCTCCCGCCTCTTCACAACCGCCCACTGCCTCCTCATCTGCTCCCGTACTGTACTCTTTAAAATCTGATGCCATTACTGTTGATCTTGACATTTCCGCTTCTCCCCTTTTACTGCCAACCAGTAAGAGACGCCAATTATTGCCTCGCTCTCCCACCTCATCGCCTGTTGGATATGTAAGGTTGGTTAGACCTTACTTTGCGGTTTCCTTAGTAAACGCGTGCTTCGGTCCTTCGTACTGCGTGGACCACCTGCACGTTACTCTAATGCTCGGCACTGTACGAATATGTTAACCAGAACAGTATTCTCCGCGCCCCGTGAGAACGAGAAGGCGATTGGGAGAGATAGTGGTTAGCGTATATTTCAGGGGTGTGCGCGAGAGCGTGCGCAAGAGCAACGGTCAAATGGCAACCGCGCTTGGCAGTCAGCGTTCAGTTAAACAATAAACGTGGTAAAAGTATGAACGAAGATGGCAACCGCTACAGGGGCCTCCTCCTAGAAGTCCGACGGAGTTGGGCTTCGATCGTGATGGTAAGCCGGAATTATTGGTTGTCCAGGAACTCCTCATAGCTTCTCCGTTATATTGTTGTTGACGTCGAACGACTGCTGATGAGCTTACCGGTGCCTGCACTCTCGAGGTCCGATGTGCGTGGGTCCAACTGTGTTTTGGCGCCCGCGGGTCTCATACGAATGCAAGCCGGAAAATGCCTCGTCAGGTCCATCCAAAAAGGCGTCCAGTTGCCGTCTCCAGTGCCAGGCTGACCAATCGTCCCGTTGTCCAGTGAGCGGTTGGCTCTTTGAACGTGCAGGGGAGTCAGCCAGGCTACGGATGAAGCCAATGTGACTTGTTAGATCCGTCTGAGAGAGGGCAAGGTAAACTGGAACAAAATAGCGCCTGAGAGCGCCGGCGGATGTTGGACCGTAATAACAACACACAAACGATGTTCGGTGTTGTTGTAGTCGCTAGGAGACCAGAAGAAAATGAAATCATAACTACCGATTGTAATTTCACGGGTCTGTTGTTTGGTAAATCCATGGCGAACTTCTCAACTTATTGCTAACAGTCGGTTGTAAAAATCGTCACGAAATCGGCGAAGCGGACGGGATTGCGTAGTTGGCGACCGCGACGGCTACTTCGCGTTGCGGGTACGGTTGGAGAATTTGATGGACTAGCTGCCGAGTCCTCACTAGGCGTAATTGGGGGTGGTTCGAGTGGTAACTCGCTCGATGCAGGTGACTGAGCGGCTTGAGTAGGTGTAAATTGGCCGAGCGGCTCGCACTCCATGACGGCAGGCTTGAGACGATCGATAGATACGGTGTCGTGTCGTCCGCTGATATCTATGACAAATGTCTTTGCCCTACGTTTTATCACCCGAAACGGGCCAGTGTATGGCGCTTGTAGTGGTGATCGAACGCCATCAACGCGAAGGAATACGTGAGTAGCGGTTCCTAACGCAGTTGGGACATAACTTGTAGACTGTTGTTCACGCGGCGGACTGGCCTTGAGCACTCGCATGTGCTGCGTAAGGCGCTGAGCATAGTTACCGTAGTCGAAAGTCACGGTTGGTGAGGGGGCTACCAACTCCCCAGGCAGACGAAGTGTACAGCCATATACCAGTACGGCCGGTGTTGTGTGTAACTCCTCCTTAACGGTACTACGCAGGCTTAAGGGTGCTAATGGTAGTGTTTCACTCCAAAGGGGGTTACCGTTTGCTCGAAGGGCGGCTTTTAATTGCCGGTGGAAACGCTCGACCATACCATTGGCCTGAGGGTGGTAAGCTGTCGTCTTAACGTGTTGGCAACCGAGCGTAGCGAGTAGGCTGCCGAAAGCGCCGTCAAAGTGTGGACCGCGATCGGTGGTCACTATTGCCGGGCAACCGAAATGACTAACCCAACCGGTCAGAAAAGCTTTCGCGGCCTCTTCCGACGTGGGACGAGGGATAGGGATGGCCTGCGGCCAGCGAGTAAAACGATCCACGCATGTGAGTATGTAAACGTACCCAAGCGAATGTGGGAGTGGTCCTACGAGGTCGACGTGCACATGATGAAAACGTGTTTCAGGTTCTGGGAACCTGGCTAACGCCGCCTTAGTGTGCCTATGGGTCTTAACACGTTGACACTGCAGACAAGCACGAGCCCATTGACGGACATCTCGTTTGACATTGTGCCAAACAAAACGCTCAGTTATCAGTTTCACCGAGGCAGTCACACCCGGATGAGCCAGATTATGGAGTGTCAGGAACGTAGGATAACGGTGGGCAGCAGGAACTACTGGCCTAGGGCGACCTTGCGACACATCGCACACGATGGTATTCTGGGAAGCTGGGATAGGCACTGTGGTTAAACTCAAAGAACCGTTTTGTCGAAGTCGTTCGATGTCAGGGTCCATAGTTTGAGCCTGTGCCATTGCGTCCAAGTTGATATTAGGCGTTTGTGACAGACTTAGTTGATATACGCGCGATAAGGCGTCTGCGACGGGATTAAGTACCCCAGAGACGTGTCGTATGTCCACAGTAAACTGTGAGACAAAGTCTAAGTGGCGAATCTCGCGTGGTGAGTATCGATCCGAAGCTGACTTTAGTGCGTAAACCAAAGGCTTGTGGTCTGTAAACACCGTGAACGAACGGCCTTCGAGTGCGTGTCGAAAATGACGAATTCCCAAATATATGGCTAATAACTCTCTACCGAACGTGCTGTACCTTGATTCCGCGGGTTGTAGGCGCTTGGAGAAGAATGCTAAAGGTTGCCAAGAGTCATCTACGAACTGTTGCAGTACTGCTCCAACCGCTGTGTCCGAGGCATCCGTCACTACCGAAATAGGAGCCAAAGGGTCGGGGTGTGTAAGGAGTGCTGTGTTGGCGACAGCATCCTTGACCAATGCAAATGCGGCTTGTGCCGTGTCGGGAAACACGAACTTCCGCTTACCTCCGCGCAACAGGTCGGTGAGGGGTTGCATCATTTCCGCACAGTGAGGAATAAATCGGCGGTAGAAATTCACCAGGCCGGCAAACTGACGCAACTGGCGAAAAGATTGGGGTTCAGGGTAGTCGCGAATAGCGGAAGCTTTATCTGACAGAGGGCGGATACCCGAGGATGAAATAGAATGTCCTATGAAAGTGATATCAGACCGGCCTAATTCGCATTTCGCGATATTGATCGTAACGCCGTGCTGGCTAAGGCGTTCGAAAAGTGCTCGTAAGTGTGTAGCGTGCTCTTGCTCTGAAGAACTCGCCACCAAAATATCATCCAGGTATACGTGGACATTTTTCAAACCACGAGTTGCCTCGTGCATGAACCGTTGAAAGGTCTGGGCTGCATTGCTGAGTCCAAACGGCATTCTCAGAAACTCGAACAGCCCGAAAGGCGTAGTGACGGCAGTTTTAGGGATATCGGCCTCTGCTACCGGGATCTGGTTGTACGCACGAACTAAATCGATGCGGCTGAAGACGGAGCAACCTGATAAAGACGAAGTAAGGTCCTGTATATGGGGAATCGGGTATCGGACAGGGACGGTGACTTTGTTAAGCGCTCTGTAATCACCACAGGGCCGCCAGTCGCCACTAGACTTAGGAACCATATGAAGAGGGGAAGCCCAAGGGCTACTAGAAGGGCGTATTATACCCAGTTCTAGCATATGTTCGAATTCAGCCTGTGCAATACGAAGCTTGTCTGGTGCTAACCGACGCGGCCTACTGAACACTGGGGGTCCCTTAGTATCGATATGGTGAGTGACACTGGTCGTCACCGCTGGGAGAGGCCCGGCCTGCCGAAACATGGCTGGGTAGGCGGCGACGAGTTCGCTATAAGGTTCGTGTGCCGGTGGTTGGACGTAAAAAGGCGTGACGTGGTTCACTCGCGAATTACAACCCGCAACAGCGAGAGTGGTCTGACGATCCACCACTCTGCGGCGCCGTGCATCAACTAACAAGTCAAAATGCTGCAGGAAGTCGATGCCTAGGATTGGGTACGGGACATCGGCGATGATGAATACCCAACGAAAATTACGCTTCAAACCTAAGTTTAAGGTGAGCGACCGCTGGTCAAACGTTGGGATGGCCGTGCCATTGGCAGCGCGTAGTGTTTGGGCCTGCGGCGTGCTATTGTCGTCTTTCGCTCGGGGAAGGACGCTCACTTCGGCACCGGTATCTACAAGAAATAGGTTATTTGATATGATGTCCCTTACGTTCAAAAGACGACTGTTGGTCTGATACCCGGCTTCGTGGGTCGCCACCACGGGCCGGGGGTTGTTTCCCTGAGGAGCCCCGGGAAACGCACACCCTCGTTCACATCGTTTAACTCCCTCGCCAAAACGACTGTGGTATTTACAATAACCCTCTTTTGAAGAGCCGAAAGGTCGTCGAAATGACGGACTATGGCGCCTAGGTGAGCGTGCGCGGTGCTGCTCCTGTGACCCACCTCTAACTGCTAAGCGTTGCAGGCTCGCGTCAATTCTAGACAAAACTGACGCGAGGTCGTTAGATGTTGGCAGGGCAGGCACCGTTGTGACGGAGGACCTGGTTACTCTAGCTACAGCGGGGTTGTATCGTGACATAATGTCATCAGCTATTGCTGCAGTTTCCTCCAGTGAACACTTGCGCGTGGCACTTAGTAAAACTGGGATGTTGTGCGGCAAACGCTGCAGCCAAAGTTCCCTTAAGAGCGGGTCCTCGCCTACCGTCGGTCCTCTCAAGCGCTGCATCTCACGCAGCAGTTCGGAGGGCTTCCTACTTCCAAGCTCAACGTTTTGAAGTTGTTGCATACGTTGGTCCTGTGTTGGGGTCGTGCGGGCAATGACGGCCTCCTTTAAGGCCTCATAGCTCCGGGAAGAGATTATTACGTCTCTTACTTGCAGCGTGACCTCCGGCGGGAGGCGGCCTGCTACCCACCTGAAACGGCTGGCGTCACTGGTTATACGGCAGTTTTCGAATTCTAACTCAACCAGCGTGAACCAGAGTTCTGGATCAGCAGGCGTGAATGCCGGTATGTGCAGCGTGATCGCCCCAACAGTGGGGTCTGAGCAGGATTTCCGTTCGGCAGACATAGCGATTACTTTATGGAATACAGACGGGAAAATAAATCAACGAAAAATGGGGCACTATAGTCTTCGCGAAGAAAAAAAAATATCGCGACGAATTAGACACACAAAATATGTATGGACGAAAAAAAAATTATTTGGTAAACCAACCAAAAAAATCAAGATAGGGAAACAATAAAACACACAAAAACGTACGCAGACGGGACCTTGAACGGTAGAAAACAAGGAAACTCACGTGACCTGCGGATCACGTCGGGCTCACCAATTTGTAAGGTTGGTTAGGCCTTACTTTGCGGTTTCCTTAGTAAACGCGTGCTTCGGTCCTTCGTACTGCGTGGACCACCTGCACGTTACTCTAATGCTCGGCACTGTACGAATATGTTAACCAGAACAGTATTCTCCGCGCTCCGTGAGAACGAGAAGGCGATTGGGAGAGATAGTGGTTAGCGTTTATTTCATGGGTGTGCGCGAGAGCGTGCGCAAGAGCAACGGTCAAATGGCAACCGCGCTTGGCAGTCAGCGTTCAGTTAAACAATAAACGTGGTAAAAGTATGAACGAAGATGGCAACCGCTACAGATACACCCCGAACTCTAACTCGCCATCTGTTCCCTCCGGTGATAAACTACTCGCCGTCCAGAGGAATAGGTCTAACAGTCTCCCTATTCTTCTCACAAGCCCCTCCCTCATTCAACTGTCTCCTCTTAAATCAACTCGCTTTAACTCGCGGAATAAGGTTTCGACCTTAGAAAATACCCCTTGCTCCAATGCATCGGTGATTCCTACAAATTCACCGTGCTCACTGCCTGTCAATACCAAAATACGGCATCCACATGCCGTCCAATCTGCCACACGTCGTACTTCTCACCCAAAACTATCTCCACTGCTCCCGCTTCTAACTGCTCCATATTTGGTGTTCCACCCAACTTGAGTTACCCCTACCACAATGTGCAGCTTAACCTACCACCCTACACCCCTATTCCTCACACATTTTCAACCCTGCCCTCTGCACCCCCCCCTCAGCCAATACTCGATTCCGACTGGCCGGTATTTCTCGACAGCTCCTAATCACCCTTGTCTGATATCGACCCGCCAAACCCCACAGGTTTTTCCCTTTGCTCCGATGTTTCCCCCTCCGTTGATGCCCAGTCTCTCAACCCCTCAGCAGTCCCTCTCACTGCAACATTTAATCCAGCTTGGCTGGAAGCCACCCCATCTGAACCTCCACTAGCCCCAACATCAACATATTCCCCTTTGACCCTAACCTTCGCTCCTTCCAATCGCGATAGCCTGCCTCCTTCCAAATTACACCACCCCCCTGATGTGCCTATACCACCTCCTACAAATGGTATATCTCTAGCCTTATTCAACTCGCGTTCTATTCTTGACAAACTCCCGCACCTTAAAAAACTTGTCGTTACAAATAATTACGACATTATCTTAATAACGGAATCCTGGCTTTCTGAGAGCACTTCCAATGATCAAGTATCTTTAGTAGGGTACTGTCTTCTAAGGACCGATAGACCGAACCGGCGTGGTGGTGGGTGCCTAGCCTACGTCAAGGAAGCCTACACCACGACCCTTCTTTTACATACGGCACTCGATTCTATTCCTGATTCTCTCTGGTTCACTATGAACCTCCAAACCACTGTTCTTCACATTGGCTGCGTGTATCGATCACCAAATTCCCCCAGTTCATTGTTTCCACTTCTCATTAGGTCTTTCGAATACTTCTCTTTGCTTCCTTCTGGAACCAAGCTTATTGCGGGTGACTTTAATCTCCCTCACATCTGTTGGCCCACCCTCTCGGCTCCTCCAAATCTTATGGACCTGATCACTAGCATTCATCTTGGCGGGTGGACACAACATGTTGTCGAACCTACCAGAAATGGGAACATACTAGATCTGGTATTTACTCATAACATGCCTCTCATCGACGCGACCGTAACACGAAATTTCCCCGGTAGTGACCATAAAATGGTTATCTGCCCCTTAGTGGCCCACCTAGTCCCGCACACCCCCCCAACAATACATTCCTATGCAGAAATTGGGCCTTGCTAGTCACGCTTCTTCGGCAGAAAGACTGGGGTGATTATTTCCTCACCCAGGACCCTCAGCATGCTGCGGATGTTTTCTACTCCTTCTTTTCCGATTGTCTGGAAAAATTGTCCAATACTGCCCAGGCTGTACCTAAAAAGAAGTCGTCTGTCTCGCCACTCCATAAGAAGTACCATAAACTTCTCAAACAACTACATAATTCCAACGACTTTTCACTTTTTATTCGTCTAAACCGCCTCTCCACACTTATTCAACGACAAGATAATACGCGACTTCGTGACCAAGAAGCTAAGGCTTTGAGTCATCCTAACAAGTCGCAACTTCTTTCTATGTTGCATAAGTCTAGAAACGCTGATGTTAAGGCCGACTTCCAACTTCTAATTCTGGATAATAACTCATCTATCACCTCCCCACCTTGTATAGCCGAAGCCTTCAATGCATTCTTTGCTTCAGCCATGGCTCCAGCTACTGTCATTGCCCCGCCCCCATCTTCACCACTTACCGACTCTGTCCTTTCTACGATACCTTTCGATGCCAGGAGTACTTCCAAGCTACTATCCAATAGCAAACCCTCTCCTCGATTAGGCCCCGATGGCTTACCACCAATTGCACTCGTCAATGGTGGACCGGATCTCCCCCTGTTGTTGCTTAACCTTTTCACTCTTTCACTTAATGGTAGCACCGTACCTGCTAATTGGAAGCGCTCGGTTATCGCTCCCATTCATAAAAAAGGACCTTTACATGAGGTATCCAATTACCGCCCTATAAACCATACCCCCATCTTATCCAGAATAATGGAAAAAATAGTTAAAGATAATATTATTAACTATTTATTAAGCCTCAGTCTTATTAATCACAACCAACATGGATTCCTCCGTTCACGGTCCTGCATGACTTGTCAGTATGATTTTCTGAATCTCGTCACCGACTCTGCAGAAAGTGGGAAATCTCTTGTTGTTCTTTATCTTGATTTATCCAAGGCATTTGATCGTGTCCCTCACCCCCACCTTTTAACAAAGCTACGGTCATTTGGGATTGTCGATCCACTTCTTTCTTGGTTCTCGTCTTACTTATCTCATTGTTCACAGGTTGTCTTAATTAACGGGCACACCTCTAATCCTAAGCCTGTTACTAGCGGTGTTATTCAGGGCAGTGTTTTGGCCCCCCTGCTTTTCCTCCTATATATAAATGATATGTTTCCGACAATACTTAATGGCACGCCGTTTTTGTTCGCGGACGACATTAAGATAGTCTACACTTTCTCGCCTGGCAACCTCAGTACTACTATCCCTAAAATATCTGCTGATTTAGCCGCTCTTGATGAATGGTGCTCAATCTGGGCGATGAAATTCTCCGCCGACAAGTGTATTTTCCTCACTTACAAATGCCAGGTTCCTCCTGGTTCTTTATGCATTGGCGGTTCACCCATCGACAGCCAGCCTTTAGTAAGAGACCTTGGCTTAAGTTATTCTTGCTCTTTCAACTTCTCGGAACATGCTGTCCTCCAAACGGCGAAGGATAAAAAGTGTCTTGGTCTTCTGTTCAGATCCTTTCAGCTTAGGCAGAGCATTCTCTACATGTACAAAGTACATGCCAGGACCCTTCTCGAATATTGTCCCCTAATCTTCACTAGCATGAGAAAATCCGACAGGATTATTATCGAATGTATTCAAAGAAGATTCACAAAACAGCTTATCGGTTGGTCGTCCAACTTAAACTACAGGGAACGATGCTTATCTCTCAAAATCGAACCACTATGGCTTCGTCGCATCAAGCTAAATTTGATATTTCTGTATAAGCTATTGACTAAGCAGTCCTATTCCTCCAACCAGTTGTGCTTCTCCCCGGATACTGCATATTCACTCCGGAATAGACAGTATACTATTACCACACCCTCCGCGAGGACTGTTCTGCGCTCTAAGTTCTTTCTCTTCGCGTACTCCAGAATCTGGAATAAACTTCCCTTGCACATCAGATCTTCTCGGTCAAAGTATGCATTCGTGCATGCTATTGATAAATTCCTTACTGTCCCAACTGTTCTGCGCTTACTCAACGTTCACGTAACCGAAAGTCAAGCTTACGAGATAGGCCTTGACTTTTAAGCCATTGCTCTGCTTTTTCTCTTTACCTTACCTTCCAAAATAACCTCACCGCTTTAAAAATTCTGATTGCTTTGTTTGACCGCTTCTAGCCTTCGCCATCGACATATGTAAGCATGTCTGCGTTCACTAACTGTTTTTTCATACCAACTTATAGGATCCTGCTAATTCAACTTTGAAATAAATCCTTTCAGATGCGCTCGCATTTATAGAGACCACCGTATTACCCCCACAGGTTGTCAACATCTCTCACTCGCCCCACGATTTATTAACTTTATTTAGTTATATTGCGTATGCGGCCCTGAAACCAACCTCAAAATTGCCATAAAAACTGCTTCAGTATCCAACACCTGGTTGGATTTATATATACATATATATATATATATATGTATATATATATAATATTTGCATATACAACTTTAAATATAAATAGGTACACGTATATATATATACATATATATATATATATATATACTCATTACTGTCCTATAATTGTTAACAAAATCATGGTGAGTAACTCAACGCTCCTCGATATCTCTTAGCTTACAATGCCTCTCTACCGCATCAGGTCCCACCACTCATACTTCGCTCACCACCTCTGCGATTTCGAACTGGAAAATCCAGTCTGACTCATCGCATTTAGCGTGACTCACTAACTGAACTCAACACCCAGTTATGACGTTACCATTTCTGCTCCCACCCTATCCCCCAGCTGAGGTTCTTCTGTAATTTCATGCAGAACTTGGTCTTTACTCCTGCTCAGTGACCACTCTAGGCGAAATACTAACTTTCCCATTGAAAGTTCTAGCCACACTTAGGCGTTTCCCCTTTAGTCTCACGTTTCATGGCCTCAATGTGCCTTTAGGATCCGCCGCACCGATGAGCCCGTGCTTAACTTTTGTTCTTCTTTCCGTCAACCGTTGATACTCGGCTGCGTCACTGTATCTCACTTTCCTTGCCATAGTCTTTTGCGTCCGACCGCTCTCGCAGGACCCGTCTGATGATCGCACCCACGTATACAGCAATATATATATTTTATACATACATTTATATATACACCTGTTCATATATATATATATACATATATATATATATATATATACCTATTCATATATATATACATATATATGTGCAAATATATAACATTTTTATATACAATATATATATATATATACTCACTACTGTCCTATAATTATTAACAAAATCATGGTGAGTAACTCAACGCTCCTCGATATCTCTTAGCTTACAATGCCTCTCTACCGCATCAGGTCCCACCACTCATACTTCGCTCACCACCTCTGCGATTTCGAACTGGAAAATCCAGTCTGACTCATCGCATTTAGCGTGACTCACTAACTGAACTCAACACCCAGTTATGACGTTACCATTTCTGCTCCCACCCTATCCCCCAGCTAAGGTTCTTCTGTAATTTCATGCAGAACTTGGTCTTTACTCCTGCTCAGTGACCACTCTAGGCGAAATACTAACTTTCCCATTGAAAGTTCTAGCCACACTTAGGCGTTTCCCCTTTAGTCTCACGTTTCATGGCCTCAATGTGCCTTTAGGATCCGCCGCACCGATGAGCCCGTGCTTAACTTTTGTTCTTCTTTCCGTCAACCGTTGATACTCGGCTGCGTCACTGTATCTCACTTTCCTTGCCATAGTCTTTTGCGTCCGACCGCTTTCGCATGACCCGTCTGATGATCGCACCCACGTATACAGCAATATATATATTTTATATATACATTTATATATACACCTGTTCATATATATATACATATATATGCATATATACATATATATATATATATATATATATATATATATATATATATATATATACCTATTCATATATATATACATATATATGTGCAAATATATAACATTTTTATATACAATATATATATATATATATATACTCACTACTGTCCTATAATTATTAACAAAATCATGGTGAGTAACTCAACGCTCCTCGATATCTCTTAGCTTACAATGCCTCTCTACCGCATCAGGTCCCACCACTCATACTTCGCTCACCACCTCTGCGATTTCGAACTGGAAAATCCAGTCTGACTCATCGCATTTAGCGTGACTCACTAACTGAACTCAACACCCAGTTATGACGTTACCATTTCTGCTCCCACCCTATTCCCCAGCTAAGGTTCTTCTGTAATTTCATGCAGAACTTGGTCTTTACTCCTGCTCAGTGACCACTCTAGGCGAAATACTAACTTTCCCATTGAAAGTTCTAGCCACACTTAGGCGTTTCCCCTTTAGTCTCACGTTTCATGGCCTCAATGTGCCTTTAGGATCCGCCGCACCGATGAGCCCGTGCTTAACTTTTGTTCTTCTTTCCGTCAACCGTTGATACTCGGCTGCGTCACTGTATCTCACTTTCCTTGCCATAGTCTTTTGCGTCCGACCGCTTTCGCATGACCCGTCTGATGATCGCACCCACGTATACAGCAATATATATATTTTATACATACATTTATATATACACCTGTTCATATATATATATACATATATATATATATATACCTATTCATATATATATACATATATATGTGCAAATATATAACATTTTATATACAATATATATATATATATATACTCACTACTGTCCTATAATTATTAACAAAATCATGGTGAGTAACTCAACGCTCCTCGATATCTCTTAGCTTACAATGCCTCTCTACCGCATCAGGTCCCACCACTCATACTTCGCTCACCACCTCTGCGATTTCGAACTGGAAAATCCAGTCTGACTCATCGCATTTAGCGTGACTCACTAACTGAACTCAACACCCAGTTATGACGTTACCATTTCTGCTCCCACCCTATTCCCCAGCTAAGGTTCTTCTGTAATTTCATGCAGAACTTGGTCTTTACTCCTGCTCAGTGACCACTCTAGGCGAAATACTAACTTTCCCATTGAAAGTTCTAGCCACACTTAGGCGTTTCCCCTTTAGTCTCACGTTTCATGGCCTCAATGTGCCTTTAGGATCCGCCGCACCGATGAGCCCGTGCTTAACTTTTGTTCTTCTTTCCGTCAACCGTTGATACTCGGCTGCGTCACTGTATCTCACTTTCCTTGCCATAGTCTTTTGCGTCCGACCGCTCTCGCAGGACCCGTCTGATGATCGCACCCACGTATACAGCAATATATATATTTTATACATACATTTATATATACACCTGTTCATATATATATATACATATATATATATATACCTATTCATATATATATACATATATATGTGCAAATATATAACATTTTATATACAATATATATATATATATACTCACTACTGTCCTATAATTATTAACAAAATCATGGTGAGTAACTCAACGCTCCTCGATATCTCTTAGCTTACAATGCCTCTCTACCGCATCAGGTCCCACCACTCATACTTCGCTCACCACCTCTGCGATTTCGAACTGGAAAATCCAGTCTGACTCATCGCATTTAGCGTGACTCACTAACTGAACTCAACACCCAGTTATGACGTTACCATTTCTGCTCCCACCCTATTCCCCAGCTAAGGTTCTTCTGTAATTTCATGCAGAACTTGGTCTTTACTCCTGCTCAGTGACCACTCTAGGCGAAATACTAACTTTCCCATTGAAAGTTCTAGCCACACTTAGGCGTTTCCCCTTTAGTCTCACGTTTCATGGCCTCAATGTGCCTTTAGGATCCGCCGCACCGATGAGCCCGTGCTTAACTTTTGTTCTTCTTTCCGTCAACCGTTGATACTCGGCTGCGTCACTGTATCTCACTTTCCTTGCCATAGTCTTTTGCGTCCGACCGCTCTCGCAGGACCCGTCTGATGATCGCACCCACGTATACAGCAATATATATATTTTATACATACATTTATATATACACCTGTTCATATATATATATACATATATATATATATATATACCTATTCATATATATATACATATATATGTGTAAATATATAACATTTTTATATACAATATATATATATATATATACATATATATATATATACTCACTACTGTCCTATAATTATTAACAAAATCATGGTGAGTAACTCAACGCTCCTCGATATCTCTTAGCTTACAATGCCTCTCTACCGCATCAGGTCCCACCACTCATACTTCGCTCACCACCTCTGCGATTTCGAACTGGAAAATCCAGTCTGACTCATCGCATTTAGCGTGACTCACTAACTGAACTCAACACCCAGTTATGACGTTACCATTTCTGCTCCCACCCTATCCCCCAGCTAAGGTTCTTCTGTAATTTCATGCAGAACTTGGTCTTTACTCCTGCTCAGTGACCACTCTAGGCGAAATACTAACTTTCCCATTGAAAGTTCTAGCCACACTTAGGCGTTTCCCCTTTAGTCTCACGTTTCATGGCCTCAATGTGCCTTTAGGATCCGCCGCACCGATGAGCCCGTGCTTAACTTTTGTTCTTCTTTCCGTCAACCGTTGATACTCGGCTGCGTCACTGTATCTCACTTTCCTTGCCATAGTCTTTTGCGTCCGACCGCTCTCGCAGGACCCGTCTGATGATCGCACCCACGTATACAGCAATATATATATTTTATACATACATTTATATATACACCTGTTCATATATATATATACATATATATATATATACCTATTCATATATATATACATATATATGTGCAAATATATAACATTTTTATATACAATATATATATATATATACTCACTACTGTCCTATAATTATTGACAAAATCATGGTGAGTAACTCAACGCTCCTCGATATCTCTTAGCTTACAATGCCTCTCTACCGCATCAGGTCCCACCACTCATACTTCGCTCACCACCTCTGCGATTTCGAACTGGAAAATCCAGTCTGACTCATCGCATTTAGCGTGACTCACTAACTGAACTCAACACCCAGTTATGACGTTACCATTTCTGCTCCCACCCTATCCCCCAGCTAAGGTTCTTCTGTAATTTCATGCAGAACTTGGTCTTTACTCCTGCTCAGTGACCACTCTAGGCGAAATACTAACTTTCCCATTGAAAGTTCTAGCCACACTTAGGCGTTTCCCCTTTAGTCTCACGTTTCATGGCCTCAATGTGCCTTTAGGATCCGCCGCACCGATGAGCCCGTGCTTAACTTTTGTTCTTCTTTCCGTCAACCGTTGATACTCGGCTGCGTCACTGTATCTCACTTTCCTTGCCATAGTCTTTTGCGTCCGACCGCTTTCGCATGACCCGTCTGATGATCGCACCCACGTATACAGCAATATATATATTTTATATATACATTTATATATACACCTGTTCATATATATATACATATATATGCATGTATACATATATATATATATATATACCTATTCATATATATATACATATATATGTGTAAATATATAACATTTTTATATACAATATATATATATATATACTCACTACTGTCCTATAATTATTAACAAAATCATGGTGAGTAACTCAACGCTCCTCGATATCTCTTAGCTTACAATGCCTCTCTACCGCATCAGGTCCCACCACTCATACTTCGCTCACCACCTCTGCGATTTCGAACTGGAAAATCCAGTCTGACTCATCGCATTTAGCGTGACTCACTAACTGAACTCAACACCCAGTTATGACGTTACCATTTCTGCTCCCACCCTATCCCCCAGCTAAGGTTCTTCTGTAATTTCATGCAGAACTTGGTCTTTACTCCTGCTCAGTGACCACTCTAGGCGAAATACTAACTTTCCCATTGAAAGTTCTAGCCACACTTAGGCGTTTCCCCTTTAGTCTCACGTTTCATGGCCTCAATGTGCCTTTAGGATCCGCCGCACCGATGAGCCCGTGCTTAACTTTTGTTCTTCTTTCCGTCAACCGTTGATACTCGGCTGCGTCACTGTATCTCACTTTCCTTGCCATAGTCTTTTGCGTCCGACCGCTTTCGCATGACCCGTCTGATGATCGCACCCACTTATATATATATATATATATATATATATATATATATATATATATATATATATATATATATATATATATATATATATATATATATATATATATATATATATATATATATATATATACCTTTGGTTCTCCACTCACTTGCCCCCTTCCTAACTAGATTGTGGCACTTTACTACACACAATGTGCGTATATATAAATAAAACCTTTCCGTCATTTAGCGATGGGTGGTCGCTCTCAGTTAATTCCTGGCTCAAGCTAGAACTCAGCCGTCCCATCCTGCTTTTTTGTGCCTTTCTCGTACACTGAAGCCTTGCCACACGGATTACCATTCCTTAGTAACTAGGCTTCACTTCTCTACGCATATGCTCATGGGAAGTTAAGACCCCATTCCAACCGGAATCCGTATGCCCCTGCCGAATACCAGCACGTTTGCCCCCACATGAAAAATCCTCATTTTAACACTCGGTGTTTTTCCCCCTTTTTAATGTTTGCCGTCCTTTACCACAGCTGGTGAACTGACCAGACTGTTATCTTCCTATTTTCTCATTCTTCTTCCAGACCAGACCATCTACTTTGTTTTATTCCTGGATCCCAAACGGACACCCTCTCCTCATCCACCGCCTACCTGATATCGCCCCAAATCTCTACTATCACCCAACTACCCTAGAAAGCTACCAGTCTCCGTCTAGGGACCCCTAATAGACCTGTCCACTAGCCAAACGATAACTAACTGTTCGGATAACAAAATGTTCATTTTCTTGCTTCCATATAAACGATAATCATAACCCACAGCTGGAACACTCTCCAGACTGCCGCACTCCTGATCTCTTCCAGATTGCATTGGTTACTTGGGTATCCATTGGTCAAATCGACGTTTATTCCGGATTACCGTAAGGACTGGACGATTTGATCACTGGTTTAAACCTATACTCTCGCCTGCTGACGTTACATGGGGCACCGTACATGGATTAACAAAACCTCATGAAAGTCTCACCGGATCGCAGAGGTGATTCCTGACAGCAACCATCAACACCGCTCAACGTCTATTTCCAAATAATCCAACACAACAGTTCAATTCTTCCCGCGTTGCAGTACGAAACCAATGGCCGGAACCCAGCCTTCGCAGCTGTCAACTTCGTCAAACCAGCCCTTTTTACCAAATTCCCACAACATTCTACCTGCCACCACCTGCAACCAAGGTCTTTACGGAACAGAATACCAGCCATCTGCAGCCAACCATAATTTGATTACCAATTTTCTATCAAATACAAAACAAAACATTTTACACTCTTCCAACTCCTGCCTAGCCGAACCATTGACGTTTGTCTCCACTAATCCGTTTCATTGACGGCTTTTCTTTTCTTTAAAAGTCCGTTAGATGTCCATACACCATTCATGCTCTTCAAAAGTTCACTGAAGTCCCTGCGAAGCTTTTCGCCTTCATCTGAATTTCCATATGACACTGTGATCACCTGCACAGAAGGTCCGTTTTATTATCACGTTTGACTCACTTGCCTTCATTTCACATGCTTCCTCCACAATTATTTACCCAATGCTGGATCAATGTCCAATATTCCGCTGGTATCTCTTACTGCACTTTGAAAGCCCCACGCCTGCTTTACTTCTAACAATGTTCTTTGGCATCTTTTTCGCCCGGTTACTTGTTAGTGACCGTCTATTTGTCGCTTAAATCAGCAGTTCCACGACTGTCCAGCTACCCACACCGCCCCCTGTAACAGGCAGGGGCAATGCTCTTCCGATAAGGGTAGCACGTGTGATCTGCAAAAGCACAAAAGGGAAAAACTCCATGAGCCTAGGCTCAGTAAGTGTATCAACGGCACCAACACTTACATTAAACGAACAACAAGATGGTGGCCTCCACTCTGGCCGTTACACTGCTCCCCCCACAAAAGAACACTGCCCCCAGTGTTCCGTACTCCAACACACTACAGGAGCATTAACTCTCCGGGAACCACACCTTGGGTAGGCCTTACCACAAGACCTCTCCTGGGCCACACCAAATCTACGCCTCAGACCACTTCACAATTATCTCCTCGGCCCACATCAGGTCTATCTCCAAGGCCTCCCACTCCCCTCAATGCGGTCCCGCCGTGGGTGCCAAAAATGTAACAGGCAGGGGCAATGCTCTTCCGATAAGGGTAGCACGTGTGATCTGCAAAAGCACAAAAGGGAAAAACTCCATGAGCCGAGGCTCAGTAAGTGTATCAACGGCACCAACACTTACATTAAACGAACAACAAGATGGTGGCCTCCACTCTGGCCGTTACACCCCAGCGATTTCGAAACCGATTTGGAATTCCCGCCTCAACCATTACCATTTTTGTTTACTCAAACACTACATGACTTTACTGGTGTATTTCGGTTGCTGTGATTTATAAATTTAGAATTTGTGAATACCTCACACTGACATGTACTGTTGTGTACTCTGATCTTGCCTTGTGCATGTGTATTGACCACGTTCAATAAATATACTATACTATACTATACTATACTACTTCATCATCCATTTTGCAAGCCACCCGTCCCTGCCGTTGTCGCAAATACTCATCCCACATCTATCTATAATCCAGTTTTCATTTTCCCTTTGAAGCTTCATATTCCCCCTATCTGAAAGTAAACAGTTAGCTCAACGTTTGCCTGCTTCAATCTGGCCACCTTTTTCACCATCACTCCGGTACTGACCCTCCAGCTGTGTCGCTTACTCTGTATCAAACGGGCTCAGCCAATGTCTAATCACCGAACGTTTCAGCTGTAACCCTCGGCTAATTTTCTGTTTTATATCCATTGCTACATTCCTGTTCACCGCCAGACTTCCAGTTAAGACTCCTGTTTTACATGGCAAGTAGCCTTTACTTGTCCACGCCTCCTTTGAAATTTTCCCCCCAAGATAAGAAAAATATCCGTCGATTCTGTCTGATTCTTCTGCCGTACAGTCCTCTCTTTGCGAGGTTTTTTGTATTTTAACAACTTCAGCCAGCTCCACTCGAACCCCGCTAGCTGGACCGCCTAAACTTGAGTTTGAATTTGACTGGTGCCACCGTAATGTGTAACTCAAAATCTTCCCGCCGCATCTTATATTTGTTTAACCTCAAATTTTGGATTCCGCCTCCTCAGGTGCCCTTTGATCTTGCATTGCGGCGTACTTCGGGATTATCCGCGATAGACTGTTAGTAATGCTATACTACTGTTATCTCGCTCCCACGTGTCGACCAATACTTTCCACTGGTCCCACTTAGATGTTTTATGATTTTCACGACATACTTTCTCCAGTCATCTGCTTCCTTTTAAGCACGGTTAATTTTCCTTGGAGGAATCCTTGCTGCACTGTCGACGGACACGTGCAATCTTGTGGACAACACCACCTCTTGCTTTGCTGTTGGAGTGCCTTGTACTCATCTACGGCTGGTCCATGCTCTGATTTCAGCTTTATAGGAAAAAACCCGGGGAGAGGATATCCTGTTAGTTCAGTCGGAAGTGGTTCCACCGAGGCCGCATTCGACTCAGAGGTCTTTGTATCTACGTAGCGTTGCGAGGCGCAAAACTCTTCTAACTGTGACCACCCAGCTTGGTTAAGTTCGGTTGGAAACACTCTCTTAATTCGAAGCAGTACTCTGTCGTCAATCTGGAAAGGGGCTAAGGTGGCGGTTCTTTGCTGGCGCTAAAGACATCTGTAATATCTGTACCTGCAAAGAACAGTGGCATGTGAGCGGTGAGAAAACGTTGAGGGTTACGAAGGTCAGGTAGCTTCGTCAGTTATGTCAAGCTTTGTCTGGAGCATTGTTTCTCGATCTGTTTTAAGTATTCTCCTATTGTTGGCACACTGTTCTGGATACATTTTTCTTCAGCACCCAAAGGCGATAATTTATCGTCTGTCACTTCCTCCATGGGTAACATTCTCAGCTAGCAGATGGTACCTGGCTGCAGTTGCTCAACGGGTTTTAGTCTTTTTTATTTTGAAAGAACCTCTACGTTTCTTGGCTACGCAAGTCTGAGTTTTGATACTGAGAAAGGAACGCCCTAAGAGGCAGGTGGAGAAGAAATCGCAATATATGCCCTTACTTTTGAGTCGGTGGCATTTATTTCTCACAATCCAGAGTTTTCGATTTGAAATAGTGTAACTGCCATTTAAGGCACTTAGGATCCTGGATCAGTCCCTAGGTTTTCCTCCACCTGAATCATTCGCAATGCCGTAGTGTGAGTAAATGACCAGATTTAGTTTTCCCCTGGTGGAGCCATTCAGCCGGCTCAAGGAGGCTGTTGTTCAGCTTTTCCTGCTCTTCCTAGAGAAAGGCCTGCTTTCGCTTCTGGCACCCCATAGGTGGCAAGAAGCCCGGCCGCCACCTATCTTACCTGGGGTCCCTGGAGGAACCCATCGATAAGGTTTTGGAGATAGTCAAATGACTGTGACCGCAGTCATTTCCCATCCATGTTCAAACCACAATCACAGCTCTTCTCGAGGATTCGCACTTGGAACAGGTGGACTCCTCTCCGACAAGAGTGTCTCTCATGTCGGCAGTGAGGTCATCCCCCTTGTCGCTACGACTTTCCACACTTACTGGGATGCCTACCTGCACAGCTTCGCCGAGAGGCCTTGACACTCTCAGTTTGTTCATTTCCGACTCTTTCTTGAGGGCAGGGTGAACATGCTCTACCCGGAGGTGATGGCTCACTGGAGCAGCGGCTCCGACGGGCTTCCTCCGCAGCCCACATCAGCCATGAATCCACCGCACTTGAATCCGCCAAACCGGGGTAACCTACCATCGGCTTTCGTCGGTTCCATAGCGCCCCCCAGGGCCAGCCGCTCCTAGAAGCAGAGCTGGCGACCACCTGACAACTATAGTGCACTGAACCAGGTTTTTTTGTTACGATGGTTAAATGATAACCCACTTACACGACCTCGGGACATCACTTGGCATTAAGACCGTATTTTCTGCGATAGACTTGGTATGGGCTCATCACCAGACAACAGTAGCCGCTGAAGATTTCGAGAAAACTGCTGTCACGGCTCCTTCTGATCCGCTTGAGTCCCTACGCATGTTTCTAATTCACGAAATGCAGCTCAAACATCCTGGAGGTCCAATACCGGAATCGCACGAGACTCAAAACTTGTTCACATCTACACCGAAGGTTTTCTAGTTGTACCATCGAGCATGGGCAAACATTTTCTAAGTTCACCGACACTAGTTCAAAGCTGGCTCAAATACAATATGGTGGTAGATCCCGATAATTGTAGGCCCACCAAGATGGGATTCATGCTCCTCGACTACTAGGTTCCCCGAATGGGTGTCAAATCCTGGGTAGACATTATACGCGCTGTTCTAGAATACGCCGCACCCTTCTCGATTAGGGTGCCTATATCATTTTTGGGGTAAGTTACCCTCTGCCATCGTTTTATACCCCGAACCGCTACCTGTTAACTTTGACGAACCTGTTTCATGCTGAAGCCTGTGAGTTCTCCCTTACAGACGCCGCGCGAGTAATGTTATTGCTGGTTAAAGAGATGTTAGCGCGGGCCGCACTCAATATGCACCCAATTCGGTCTACCAGGCTTAGCTTAGCTGTGGACGCATCTGGCTGCGCCGTCGGAGCGGCCTTCCAACAGCTTAGTTCCAGGACATGGTTGTCCCTGGGAATTTTCTTTGGAAGCTCCAGCACCACAAAACCAAAATGTGCTGCTTCCAGGCCAGAACCGCCAGCCGCATAGAACACCGTCACACATTTCTGACAGACAGTTAAGGTTTGACTTTTCATCTTTTTTACCGGTCGTCAGACCAAGACGCAAGCAGCGCCTACTAGGTCTGACCTATACACCCCACGAGAAGCTAGACAACTTAACTTTATATTTCAATTCACGAATGACCTACGGCAGGGCAGAGGCGAGTCGAGAGTTTGCAGGTACTTTACTTTGCCTTCGCATTCAAGTGCCACTTTCGAGAATTTCCCGCCACGGCTGCAGTACAGGCGCAGGATACGCTATGCACAGAGGCGGCTTACTCATCATCGATGCAGTATCAACCCATATCAATGGCCGCCGGCGCTTGCGTTATATTCTGCAATACTTCTACCGGCCAGCCTTGACCAGTCGTACCCTCTTCATATCGGTGCTTCATTTTCAGCAGCCCGCAAAAACTTTCAAATCTAGGCACCACGGCCGGCCTCCAACCAATTGCGGCGCGATAATCGTGTCCGCGAATTAATGCAGGCTTTCCATTCTGGGCGAAAGAGTTCAGAGAAGTTCAGTGATTCAAAATGTGTTGAAAAGCAGCCCCACCTTCTGGAATTTTTGGTATTTCTGATTTCTGCGATCATGTTTTGAAGACATCGTAGGTCCACTGACTTCGTCACAAGGGGACACCTACCTTATGACGCGCAGTGATAGACTTACGCGGCGGCCGTAAACTGATCTTATTTAAATCATCACGGACGAATCAGTGGCTCAACATCTGTGTGAACGACGGATTGCTCTACGAAGACGTTCCTGCAAAATTACTATCGATCAAAGGGAACTGTTTGCATCAAGTCTACTTTATTCACTGACTCACACTCCAGGTACGGAAAGCTTTCGCGAGACCTCATACCATCCATGATTGAATAGTGGGGCTAAAAGCTTTCGAGGGAAACTCAAATTTGCTCTTAAAGCACGCGAAAGCTCTGATTGGCACAAAACACTGCTGCTAGTTCTGCATGGTATCAGGGCTTTAAAGCCCTGCGGGAATAATTGTTTGTGGTAAGACTTTAGGACTACCTGGGAAAGTCCTTTACGCCACCTAGTGGAGACCTACTTGCAAAGCAGGCTTACGTTCTTCGTTTTCCTACTTTCACGCAAAAACTCGCTCCAGAACAGACTAGGATGCAGCCATGGCAGGTTTCGGCTTCGGCCTAACTGGAAGCTTGTTTAAATGTATTTTTTGACGTTGATTCGGTGCTCAAACCACCATAGCGTCTTTATAAAGGCCCAATTTGCATGATTTTGCAACTTAATGAGAGCTTTAAGTGATCGACAAACCACCTCGGTGCCGTTGGCATCGATCTTCGCAGAGTCAGTTACGGCGATGGTAGCTGATCGCTAACTGATATGATGTCCAGTATTCACCCTGCTTTGCTCGCGGATGACACTTCCATGTTGCGCTGAAGCCTGCAGTGGGATTCGCCCGCTACGGTCTCGAATAAGGCCATGGGCTAAAGTTGGGGCCAGCGTCCAGTTGGTGTTGCTATGGCTTTGAGCGAGATTGGTATCCTGCCTCTTGATGTGAAAGTAGGTGTACGGTCGTTGTGCGGCAGTGCATACACACTACATCAGTGCTCTACAGTGTAGTCACGGTATCGCGGGCCTCAGCCACGTAGTGGGCGAAGGGCGAGGATTGTGCACACACCAGACCAATGGCTTCTTATAGTTAAAGAAAGGTCAACTTATTTTCTAATGCGGTTGGAATTGCCTGAACCTTACGGCGGAAGGCTTGAATTCAACTCACGCGTGGTATTTTTTGATTCATCTAGACAATGGTTGTTGCTTTCACTCGAATATAAAAAGTTACTTCGGCTTCTGTGAGCTACGGTGACAGAGCTCGATGCCACACACCAGTTACTTGAGCCGATCTTTTGATGAAACTGAGATCCTCCAGGGCATGGCCTCTCGGAAGTTACCGTGCGGGCATTCTTCCAGAGGGTTGCATGCTATACCTCTAACTAAAGTGGACAGGGCCGGCGGCGAGTTTTTGGTCGGAAATGCAAATTTGATTTTCCGGCTTTCCAGTTGGGCCCTTCCAAAACAAATTTGTAGTGTAAGTGGTTGTAAACCGGTCAGATGAGAAACTATTTTCGTTTTCTATACTTACCGGGATTTTCCCCCATTACCTTAAAGACTTAACTGGAGTAGAGCCAAAAGCCTCAGAACTAATAACATCTGGTGTAGAAGACTTTGAACACGCCGCCCCTATCCTGATCTGTAAGTTTATTGTGTTAAGAGACATTTTGCAACTATATACACTCTTTGCAGGTGTCTGAGTCTTTCCCGTTGTGTGAAGAGATGGAAAGTAGTGTATTGGACTTCGGGCAAGTACTTGCTCATCAAGCACCAATCAAGCCTTTCTCGGGTCCTTTTCACGTTGACGGGCACTTCACCCGCTTTCCAAACCCAAAATATTCCGCAATAATTGCCATGACTGCCGCGGGGTTCAACTTGGGGAGGCATGAGCAGCCTTTTGCCGACTTACCCACTTCAGGTCCCAATCAAGAGCTGGAATGACCATCCAGTAATTTCAAGCCACTCGGGAGATATTTTTTATTCCTCCCACACTTAGCCGCCCTCAAATTATGAGATTATACGAACCTGCCGTTATCGAGGTGGACGAATCTCGCCTCCCCTAAAAGGATTCCGAGATGGAAACATAATCTACCTACTCTAGGCCGTTTAAGTAATGAGATTTAGGAATCAGTCCTGAAAGGAAATGTTGACGAAGATGCTCCATCGGAAAAAATCTGGATGACACTGAAGGCTTTGCTTTCCGATGCTTCATAATGATGACGGTATATTTTTGGAACACCGTCAAAACCCACTCGCAGGCGCACGATAATGAGGTGCAGCTTCGCTGAAGCCAATGAATTATACGTGAATTTCAAGATTACAAGCCGGAAATTTCTGCGTTATGACAACACAGCAGTGGTTTAAACGAATGAAACTAATAAAGGTTTGCGCGGCAAATGCAAACTGGTTTCAATTTCGAGTTGGACGATGGTGCTCCATGGGAACACAGAAAAAAGCCGTAGTGCATAAAGCTAAAGAAGCTTTATGTGCCAACATAAGTGCCGTGAATGATAGATCTACCGGGGCCAAATAAACGTAGTTAGTTACAAAACAGGAAGACACGAAACAGGTCGTATGAAAGTGCCCTCGGTTGCATTGGCGAATAGAAAAAGAGCAACTCTGCGAAAAAAGCGAGCTTAGTTCCAGGATCCGTAACCCGTAGCGTGTAATTAGAGAAAGTGCAGATGGAGTTTCCTGAATCAGCTAGGAATTGGTTTCAAATAGGATATAGAACGAAGGATGAATAAAGTCTTGCAACAGACGTCGAGGTAGAAAGTCTTCGCATGTCTCGCGCCCTATTAGGCAGATATGCTGACAAATATATTGTCTAACTGGATCTCGTTGCTATGCGGCGTCACCTCTGGGAACCGTGGGTGATGAGCATAAGTGGCCCCGCATTCAGAAAAAAGCATCGGAATTTTAAGAATGGCGAATTTCTATGTTACACATTCCAGTTGTGATGCCGAGTCGTTCGAATAGAACCCGGGAATAACCAGAGGGCAACTGGCATAGGCGATTTGCACCATCTCGTGGGTATGAGTCATCTGTCGGGGTAAAGGGTGTATCCGTAAACCGGCCCTTTATGGCGAGGTATGGATGACAAAATTGATAAAGGATAGTGGCCGATTTGGTGACGGGTTGCGCGAGAGCTGTTAATTGTCTGGGATTCAGTATTGACATAGGCAGGAGAGGCTCTGCGTTAGAAGATGCTGATCGATTTGACTGCATTCCTGATTGCTATAAGGGGCTCAGTTAGGTCCCTGCCGGCAGGAATCACAATTTAACCCTTGGTTATTGAATGTGGAAACTGGAGTGGCGGGCGACAACGTGGCATTCAGGACTCGAAATAAATGGGATATGAAATCTGCACGTGGTTCCAATGGCGGGCTCTAATAATAAATGACGACAATTTTGAATGGGTCGGCTGGGATTTTATAAACGGGACAAGGATGGGGTTGCTTTTGGACGGTCAGCGGTACCTATATCGCATTCTGATCTGAGTTTTAACTCACAAGCCTAAATAGCGCAGGCTAAGACGGGGGGGGGGGGGGCTATATTTTTACACAGTAGCCTTTTCGCTTACTCCTGGTGGACAACCGTGTAAGCCTTCAAAAACATTACTGACTTGGAAGTTGGATCTTCAGAGCTCCGATAATAAAGAGAACGAAGCTTTGCAGCTACGAGGAATTGAATGTGATAACTTCCTGTACCTTTTGCTGATGAAAAAATCTTTAGGAAGGAGCTATGAGGGGCGACTTGCAGGTGAGTTGACACCAGAGTAATCCAGTGACTCAGGCCCCAACAAAGACGGGTTTCCTGAATCACTTACACGACGTACATGCGGAATTAGTCCTTGAAGGTTTTGTGTTAGGCCACAGAAGCACAGAGGTTCAGCATAAGTATTACTCCTGTCACCAAACGTTATACCTAAAGAGGTTCGCACCGCCGGTGAGCTCGCAGTGCGATTACTCCTAGGGAATATTGCATCATGGATGCAGTGCATCTTGGGTAAAGGAAAACCAACCCGTTACAAGAAGTGGATGACCTTGGAAATAGCCAAGATTATACTGATCAGGAGAGCGGGCCCAAATTCACCCACAAAGGCAAAGTCAGAATCACTCTAGTGAGTACTTCGCACCGTGTACTGCCTGAATATACCCTTAATACCTGTTCAACTCTACCTTTTTGTGGTTCCCACCACTTTAGGAATAACTGTTCATGGCTAAAATGTATTGGCTTTGATCGACGCTAGAGCAACTTTCGTTCTGGTAAACGTGAGAAAGGTAAAAGATTGACTAGCTTTAGCTTGCGCACCTTGAGAATGACAAGCGGTGCTTCGGATCTGGGGCCAGATTGAAGCCAAACTGCAAGATGCGAGGGTGGCATTCATCTACACAGTGGTAACATCTACAAAACTTCAATAGAGTCCAATTTCTTCGAGTACTTTTTGCGGAGAACAGACTGCTGCTTGGATTTCAGGCAGAATTTTTCGATGTCATACGAAAAGGGGTTCACCTAAGTAATGGAGAGGCCCCATATCTTTAACTTAACTTTTGAATTCAGTCCAGCAGAAGGTTTAGGTCAAGCCTTAGGTTTCTTTGACCGGAACATGGTTGCAGAAAGCCCTTTGTGGGCAAAAGTTGAAGGTTATCATAGCCAATCACTAGAAAGCTTTTGCTTGGTAATGAACACCCCTTAGTAGAGCTAAAATAGTGCAACACCTTTTCGGTACACATGGAGCAGTTTCAGTAATACAGCCTCCTCGATGTGTACCTAGGCAGTGCGGAAAACAGTTGCAGGGGATTAAACAACTTATATAGCACAACAGAGTTGTAAACCCATCCAAATCACCATGGGCGGCATACATGGTAGTGGTGAAGTATGCATCCGAAGAGTTAAGCTTATATGTAGATTACCGCTGAGTGAACCGATCTAATAAAAATCAGCTTTTCTATACTAGCAACACAAGATATTGAATGATCTCAGAGAAGCCATATACCTCAGCACATTGGATCTAGCTTCTGGTTATTGTAACGTGTAGGAGCTTCTGGAAGACAGAGAGAAAACCGTCTTTCTTTTTCTTGCTGAGATCCGTGGGTTTTGCTCAATGCCCTTTAGGCTGGCACCTGCCCCGGCGTTGCTCCAGCATTTCACAGTATTTGGGCCAGTTCAGTCCAGTTTGCTTCACAGGGCACGTGGGGTAGTACTCCAAAACTGTCCAGTTCCCTGCAATGAGAGTTACTCCGCTCTCCCGTTAGTGCACCAGCGGAAAGACCAGATTTTCTTTATTCTAGTATTAGAGAAGAGGAAACAGTGGAGGCCTCGGACCTTTACGCACAAATTCAAAGGTTATACAGGGTCCTTGTTGCCAGCCGCCACCAGCTTGTGATGGGTAGCGTATGGGGTCGTAAGATACAAGAAGCTACCAAAGGCCAATGGGCTCAAAAATGATGAAGTAGATGAAGTAATACTTTGTATGACATTGAAGGGACACCGTTGAAGAGAGAGGCAAAGTGTGGGGAAGAGCGCGAGAGAGCCGCAGTTCTGCCCATTGCCCTCCTTCGGTAAACACCCTGGTCAGTGCTCCGTCATGGCCTTCCTTGAAATCCTTCCCCATGGATGCTGCAAGCACTTCGCCCGGTAGTCCATCCTAGTTGGCCACCATCATAAAGAGGAACAAGCTTGCTTTCAGTAAGATCCCTATTTTCTCCTTCCGTGACTTAAAGGACCACCGTGTTGCTACTCGCTATAAATAAGTGCTCCATTCTTTCACTGACGTCAAATATTTCTTTAAATATTTGGAAGGTTTCTATCAGGACACCCAGACATCTTCTACGTTCCAGTGAGCACAGGTCCGTTCTCTTGGGGAAATGCTCATGACCGAGCTCCCGCAGGCAGGCGAGGCGCATCACGAAACCTCCGTGAACCAGATCCATAACCAAAATGTTCCTTGCTCTATACGGCCGCCAAGCCTGGACGCAATTTTCCGAAGGGGGGGGGGCATCACAAACGTTTGTGTGATGTGATGAAACTTTCGGCTTTCTCGTCACCACTAGTTTTAAGCTTCCGTAGAGCTGTGGGTGACTTCTGGGCGGCCACGCGCCACTGTTTGCTTGGTTTGAAATAACTGGGAATTACAACCCGTGAGTCCTTCAAGCTGCTCACCTGCGGGGACACCACCTGTTGTCCAGGTGGCCTAATTGCCCCACGAGGATTGACAGCCTGTTTTTTGCTAAAAGCTGGCATTTGTTGACATTCAGAGGCAGGTCCGATTCTACAGACCACTGATATGCTCTGCCTAGTTCTCGCTGAATGAAATCCTCTGATATGTTGAGTAAGAGGCGGTGGGTTACTGAGTGAAGTGTCTTTTCTATTCGAGGTAACATGTTTCCGCCTTTTCCCCCGGTCTGTTCTGCCGGTTACCCCGTAAACTGAGTTTAACGTGTTGTTCAGGATTGCAAGCGTTTTACGGAACCACTTTGACTCGGTGCCACCAGGTGATTAACAGTGGTGCTGACTGGACGGTGGTTCAAAAAACCCTCACCGTCGTTGCTGTGGTAAACTGGGCACACTATAACCTCATCCAATTCTTTGGGACAAAACCCTTCGTCATCATCACTTTTAACGGTTCGATCAGAGGTTATAACATTACTGCTGCCACGAGAATCAGGATCGTCAGGTGGATACCATCGGGTAATGCGTTTTTGGATGTTGGCTATCTGCTCATGTTGGTGGCTGATTATGAAATGCCCATCATGACATTCTCCGTGGTCAACATGGCAGCAAAGTCGTCTAAGTGTCAACCAGGTTACCCACTGTCCACTATGTGAGCTTGCTGGAAGAAAGGCTCGAGCGCATCCGCCTTATTAGAGCTGGCTACAGCTTGCCCTCACCGGTCATCCTTTACTTTGCCTTCGGATAACCTTGGGGCCAATTTTGACTGCGTGTAATTATAGTACGGCTTGAGGTTGATTTCGGCACTCTTTGCCAGTTTTTCTTCGTATAATTTTCTGCCGGCCACCCGCAGACGGGAAAACCTATTCCCAGCATCTTTGTACAAAAGGAAGTGTCCGTAGCTACCCCTGTCTCCGTACTTCACCGAAGCTACAATTTTCGCCTGGAATATCCTGCCAACCCGACTGGTTCACCAGGGCTGGGCTCCTCGCTTCTGCGCCCCCCTGACTTGGGCTACTTGACTTGTCAGACGTTCTATATAGCCTCCGATGAGTCCACTGTCCGTCTGAATAGTTGTTCCCTCAGTCTATTCACCAGTCTACTGCTGCTCAGACCCCCAAAAGAAATCCGGAGTTCGCTTGGTGGAGGCGGCTCCAGAACGTTTGGGGCACGGAACCTTTTTGTATTGACCGCTAATCTTTGCTTTCCATAACTACTCCATCCTGAGGGAACTTCAGCCATTAGCATCGCAATATCCCCTGGGTATCCGGCGATTGTCAGAAGCAGGGAAGCTATCTTCTTTCACTTATCCCTTATGTTTCTTTGTTAGCTTATTCCGTCCAACCCATTCTCTGCTGCGAGCCCATCACTGGTGATCAAAATGTCATCTTTGGTGCCAATTCGTTGACCCAGTCAACCTCAAGCATCTCAAGGTCTCAGTATTAGGGCCTTAAAGCCCATGTTAATCAAATTATCTATGTATCGAAACAGCTGTTTATCCCCTATCGCAAGCTGTTTTCAGGTGCACTCGGCTTAGAATTGCTTGAATCGCCACGGCTTTCACATTGATTGGGTTGAGTTGGGTCCGCTTGCACTGGGCATATTGCTCTGCCATGGGCTGCAAAGCCTACACCCTGTGCTTTTTGCCTGTCCAACGTGCTTGGAACTTTGCTTGGTGAGCAGAAGCTCCCAATTACTTCGTGGGGCTGAACCACGGCTCAGCGATGGAAATCACATAGTCTTCATACCTACGGGCTGTCATTCCCGACCACTTGTTTTCTACGCCAATTGCGTCGGTGTACAGAGCAGATAGTTTCAATGATCCTTAGGAAACCCTCAGTTTGCCAGGGGATCCAGACTACTGGGAACCTAGTTTTGAGCGACCCTCCGGCCTTTGGAGTTGCATCGGGGTTGTGCTTAGACCACTTGTTATGGGGTTTCGGCGGTGCTTACTAGTGGAAGCACAATGGGTTCCCCGACTCCAATGCCTCTATCGTAAAAACCAAAGTCCTAGTTTTTTGCTGTTTCTCATGTAGGCTCATGCCGGGGGAGTTTCGGCCCATGTCACCCTCGTAACTAGGAAAAGCAAGTTCAGGCCGGGCACTCACTATCGCTGGCTCCAAGCTGTCTGTGCTGAAGGGCAGAGATCTTTGAAGAGTCAAACCATTGTCTGCGGCGCTGGACGTAATCTGCTCTGAAACGTACGGATAGACAGTAACCGGGCCATTTGTGGCGGCCCTGATACGATTGGCTGCCGTCGGAAAGAGGTCTCTATGCCTGTGTCACTATTGGCCTGGGCACCTTGGTTTTCTTACTTTCCAACCAGTTTCACATGGGTACAAGCAGGACCTGTTTAATGGCAGCGGGGATGCTGTGCCCACCATTCGTAGGAAGTTCGGTGTGAAAAAACTGTCGCCCGCCTCCTCATCCTGCTTCTTTCGTTGGTGGGTTCTGGTATTCCCTATACCACTCCCTTTTTGTCTCCCTGACGCTGAATTGGGTTATTCTCGCAAGCCTCTTGGGGGTGGGGGAGGGGAACTGACCTTTCCTTTTTCCAGGGCTTTAACTGCTCTAAACAAACCCAGAATACCATTTGAGGGACTTGTGAAGCCTATTGAAGTTGCCGTTTCTAACATTTTTACTTCGCCCTTGCAATTCCTCCTCGCTTCAACAGTTTTAGCAGGGGGTTTTATGTTCCATTTCGAGACCGCTTTTGCTGAAGGTACTCCCTCACAAGAGCTTTTATAGGGCTGGTCTGCCTTCACCCATTCTTGCCGCCCAAGAATTTAGTGGAAAATTTCTGACTGCTCTGTCTTTTCGACTACGATCTTGGGTGGCATTGAAAAATAGGGCACAGTGAAGCTGTTCTGCGAATAGCCTACATTGCGAAAAAAGCAGTTCACTTTGCTAGTTTCAGTTTCCTCGCTTAGCTGATCCTGTCCATGCTTGAGAGGTGAGGCCAGACCAGTGCGTGTTCGACACGTACTTACGGCTTTGCTTTCGAGCCTTTTGTGAAGGAACCGCAGACAGACGGAGCAAATTCAAGTCGAACTTTTGTGTCTGTGGTGCAGACGACAACAACCTCGGACGATTCTCCGCATCAGAACAGAAACCACTCCTTACATACGTCACAATGGAGACCTTCATCTTCTGCGCCATTTGAAAGCACTCTTTTCTCGCAGGCCCACTAAAGCCCCTTATTTTGACCCACTCATGACCTCTTACTTGCCTTTAGACATGTCCTGGTGATAGCAAGGCAGTTTGTTGCTGGCCGAGGTAGCCAAATTGTTGAAAACGAAAGGAGAGATGAAACTAAACATAACCCTTTAATCCTAAAAATCCTGAGGCCCACTATTATTCAGGCTCTGAGCAAGGCGAGATTAAATCGCGGAGTTTGAAGCAACCATGTGCCATCACTTTTGCCGGCCGGCAGTCAGTCACAACTTGTGCAACTCACCAGAATAGAGGTTTTCGTCACTGAGTTATACAGGACATTTAGACCTATCCATACCGGGCCCCTGTTCCAAAGGATTATCCTAAGCATGGTCTTCGTGAAAATGGCTCTTCATGGAGGACGGACAAAAAAGCTTTTTCTTTTTCTTCACGCAGCTTTGCCTTACTCGAATGGAGCAAGTCACTGTATACGGAGCCGCATATACATGTATAATATATATACTTGCGCTTATATGTATATGTGCACGCGCTCTGCGTCTTGCAATTTCCCACCTGCCATTTCTCTTGCAATCATCCCGCCGACCGCCATGATATGCATCCGTCAATCCTACACCTGTGTCTCACATTTGACGTATCCAGTCCCTCTAAGTAGTGTTTGTCATCTGATCCACGCTCTACGTCTTGTGTTGCTCGCCCCCCTTTTTGCGGTAAGTTTCGTGCCCTGTCCGCCGACCATCCACATCAGAGTAACAACGCTTCATTGATATCTAATCCTTAGCAGAGCACCTCAATTTTTTCTCTATGGCCCCTCGCAGCTGCAGCTTCTTATACCGATTTCTAGCCTCTCTCATGTATATCAGTCGGCTTCTAGATTTCCCCAACCAGACCAGTCATACTCCCCTTCTAACCTTGACTTTCAAACTCACCGGACGTTCCTTCAAGTCCGCCCTTGAGCTCATTTAAACCCCTAAAATCTCTACGGTGTGCACACACTTATCCTATTTTCGTCATACTTTATTCCCTCTTCTGAGCCATTTTATCCTATTTTTACCGCAAATTTCCACATTTTCATGAATTATGTCCGTCTATTCCATCACGTGTACCGAGAGGATCATGCACATGACATGCTTTGGGCGTCTCCGAAATAAATCAATATTATTGTTATTATTATCACGAGACCTCCAGCCGGGGAAATGCCTTGCATACACGGATGAGGTTATTTTGCATAAGGGCACCTTGGCGGCACTTAAACAATTTAGAAATCATAGCTCAGACAAGTGAGACTATGTGTCTAGAACTTATCCGCAAAATATTTGTTTCTGCTGTTAGAAGTTTAATAATTTTGGCTTCATATCCATGAATCCGGGAAAAAAGTAACCAAGAAAGATGAGAACCATAGAATCTTAACCGCCTCTTGTTTTCGTACCGAACACCAGATGTCTCCTGAGGTTAACCTCGTAATTTAGACGTTTTGTGGAAGAATACACCATGATCACACTCCCGCTGCACAAGTAATTAGAGGAACAGAAAGTTTCCGTAGACCACCAGATGCCCGGCGGTGTATGAATGACTGTCTCGGCAGCCGGTCATGGAACGCATACGGAGCTTCCTAAGTGTGACAGAGATGGACGGCACCTTCACACCAGGATGGACTTAATACACTCACAGTTAGGTGGCTACCAGCATGGACATTTGGCAGTAAATGTCAGCCGATGTCTCTTTGAGCCTGAAAGGAACCACTATTCCACCCACAAAGAAACGTCGGCGCTGGCAAGTTAAATACGGTATTTCAGACTTTTTCTGCTTGAAGAACAATCCCCAGTCAGAGCGGATTATCGTTTCATAAGAAGGCTGCCGAAATTTAAAGAACCAAAGGTTCGGGTCGCCAGGTGGCGAGAAAACCATCAACGTGGGCGCGTTGCTGTGACGTCGCAGGCATCCCGGTGACCGCCTACCTTGCGAGGTGGCTATTATAATAATGGATCCATAGAGTGCAGAATGAGTGAAAAATCAAAAGTATGAACCTGAGGAAAGTCTGGTCTATGACCAAAACAGAGGGGGTGGCCGGAAGCCTTCCTAGATGGACATGGCTGCCGTCACTTGAGAATTCTTCTGTCGGCTGTCTGCCTGGTCATGGTTGTAGATTCAGAATGATGCATATATTTTTAATATCGAAAAAGTTATGATCTACATGTGGAGGTACGGCAATCTGAGGTATACCAGTTATGGAAAAAGTGAATGGTGAATCAGGGTGCCCAAGGCAGCAAAAAAGAATCACACTGTATTGCATCCATTTTGCTGGCCATACCAGCAGCGGGATATCAATAAAATTTGTATTTTCCCTTCCAGATAGTATTCGAGCAAAACCACCTCGTGAGTGCAATGAAGCTCCACTTCGAACAGTGCTGTTAGAAAATGCAAACCAATTTTCGGGCATAAGTATCGTAGGACTTCTACTGGAAATATCTAGAGCAATTCGGTGTGTGTTGGTGATAGTAGAACAATTTACCAGACGAAAAAAGCTATTGCACTAACGAGCATGGAAACAACCCGCTATTTTTGGCGAATTTTGAGCTTGAGGTTCCAAACTGCAGTGATTCGACACAACTTCTTTCAGACAACCGCGAATGCTTCGAAAAAGCGACTGTGAATTGCTAAGTACCGAAAAAGTGCACTTTCCCATATCGCCCGCAAGGCAATAGCCGGAAAGCACTAACCGACCTCTAAAAGGATTACTGGAGGCTTTTCGCGACGAGTCTCCAAAGCTTGAGTTGGACCCGACTACTCCTTGCCGTCTGATGGCGCATATGTTTTTAGTACATACTTCCATAGGGCTTACCATCTGTAGGACAACTTTGAGCAATGCCTAGCCAAATTTGCGACGGATCCCGAAATCAGAAGGCGATTATCCGAAAAATTCTACGATACTAAATTATCAAATGAACAATGACATGAAACGGGTACAAACCTCAATTATGCGATCAAGAGGACTCAAATAACGAGAATCGAATTGCGGCTTGCAAGAGAGAAGCACGTGTGTCACGCAGGCCCAAAACCAGGATATGACAGAGCAGCGCGCTGGACGCGAACAAACAAAAGTTGTTTCGCAAAAAATGCAGTGCATAAAACAAGTCAATAGTGTAAATAAGTGATTGATGCCAAAGAAACATGGAGCCGCAGTATTTTTTGGAGGGATTTTCCACGACCGATCGGCACACCATTCATGCGCCAACTACTGGCCGGGAATGCGAGCAACAACAAATTCCACTGTCACTGTCACTTGTATAGTCCTTCTTTTTTCCACGGAATTTGCTTAGAAACTGGATGAAGCTGCTTGGCGATTAGGCTTATACGCAAACACAAGAGTGCCTTTAGGAACCAGAAAGCATACTACACCAGTAGCTGAAAAACCATAGCAACGTTGTCAATAAATATTTCTACACGATCCAGTACCGACCAGTTTCGATCCATCAGGCTTCAGAAAGCTTGAAGCTGCTAACGTGAGGCACTCAAAGTTACCTTTTTGCTCGTATCTCTGGAAACGTGCTCTCTTTGACTTCTGCTGTTATCATCAGGTATGCTTCCTAACTGCTTCCCAAATCACTGCTAAAACTTGCTACATTTTACACTCTGCAAAATTCACTTCGTCGATGAATGTCTATCTGTCAGCTCTTTCATTATTATGGCATTATGATAGCATACTTAAATACCCATCAACCAAGTCGGCTTGCCTTTCATCGCCTACCCTCCCGGAATTTCTATTCAAACCTGCCGTTAGCCTCACGAGTGAATACTTCCTTTCCCCAAGCCCGAAGATCAAAATATTATGATATCTTTTTCTGAAGGTGAAGCTTACTGCCTCTTTTGATATATTCAACCAGTGACACACTAAAATACGCCATCTCTGTCATATTGATACGTCACAAAAAGGGGTCCACCAAAGGTATTTCTGACAGACAGCGAAGACCACATGTGGCGCTTGCGGCGCTTGCGGTATTGAGCCTTATCCCGCAAATCCCGCCGACCCAAATGCTACGAGAGTAAAGCCACTCTCGTTGTCTAGCGGTCCCTCCCAACTTTCTGGCAATACCAAAAGCAAGGTACTGTCAAGATTTGTATCCCTAACCGTTTTCCGTGGTCCTTTTTTCCTATGAACCATATTCGAGCTCATCAAAACCTTAACATTACAAGATAGCCACAAATCAGGGAATATTTGAGCTCAAGCCTCGTACTGCTTGCATGACTTTAAGACTTCTGCACAACTGCAATTGCACGCCTGCCACTCCAGGGATTGCGGAAAAATAACATTATCAAGGAGCGGACTGGTAGTAGCTCATCGGATCATCAAAATAAAAGGCCTGAGCAACAAAGTATCACCCTACCTCGCCCATGTTCGACCCTTCGGTTGTATCTTTCAAAGGTCACCGTGTGCGCAACAAGCAAAATATTGAATAATTTGTTCTGGCAAAGGCATTTGTTGGTGTCCCCTAATTTTCACCCTTTAGCTAGGGCATGAGCTTTCGGAGTCAACATTTCCCTCTTCCCAAAGCTGTATTTCTATCCTGGCTAACTTTCGCAGGTTTTACTGGTCAGTGGATTTTCTGCCCAGCCAATGCTATTTACCCGTAGATTTGTTCAAGGCGGCTTCCTGTGTTTTTTCAGGCCTCAGACATATGAGAGGTATCCTTAAAGTATCATTTCTAAGCACGCTTCCTGCTTACTCTGAGGGAATTGAGATAATGTACACGTGCGTGCCCGATGTGATTGTAATGACCTGTGTTAGAGATCCTTCCAAACGTTTTACAGGCTTCGTGAACGTGAATAAATACGACGTTACTTTGCCAAGCTATTCCACAGACAACAAATATTCAAAGTTTGTTTGTTTGTGGGAGGCAACTGAATTAGGCCTCAAACCGATTCCGACAGTCGTTATTGAAATATGAGAATTTAAACCTCTGGGATTTACCGTTGAGCCTGTTTTGGAGCATACTTGAGGTTTGTACGTCTTTGTATCTTTTGTGGTTCTTAGTTTAGTAACGTAGAAGCAACACACCAATACTGTCCTGGTTTTGGGATTCTTTCAAATCTGCAATGCGTAGCTCGACTCGCGATAATAGTGAATTGCGGCAATGAAATCTACCTTTGTCATTGTGGAGGAGTTCATGGAACCCTGTTTCATTCATCAACATCCACATCTCAAACAACACTATTCCATTTGTATAAACCATCTTTACCGGAATTCCGATTGGTTACTTTATTGCTCCAGATCTCTATCACAAAACTGGACCCTCAATGTTGCCTCGAGCATAAGTCTGCCTGCATGGACTTTGTTGTGACTGCATTCGGCAGTGTCATCATCTGTTTGTAGCCTATTGCTCTAATTCATCTACAGTTGATAATAATATTATTAGCGTGCTTCGAGGTCACTCAGAGCATGCCTGACTGCGTGATCATATGACACAAATGAGTTCACCAAAGATACTCTTGGATATTCAGTTGGGTGTATACAGCGCAAAATTGTATACAGGTTTTATTGGTCGCTTGAACGAAGCCCTGGCAAATAAGAAGTTGGACGTCCTGTGGACACATTGCCCGGCAGTGAGTGAAATGTACTTCGCGGCCGAGAAGCGTAATGATATAAAGCGTGGATGGAGTAAGAACGTGCAGTATCTCGGATAGCTTCGATGTAGAGTCGCAGGGGTGAGTAAACTGGCAAAAAACCTTCGGCAAACCACCGACGAAAAATCGAAGAATTCTTGGAGACGACGGACTTGCTCTAGAACCAATAACTCAAATGACCCGGAAACTGGAAGAAACATAATACTGAAGGAGTCTTGGTGTTCTCTACGGAGAGGAATTGCGTAAATGAAACAAATTCCGATTTCCCACCTAACAAATACTTACTATTCTTCAAGGGGTTGTGGAAGATGCACTCATGGACGTGTGTATGTAGACGCCCGAGCCTGTAAATTTGGTGGAGCAAAGTGACGAAAGTTGGCAAGTAAGTGAATTACGATCCAAATAAAGGGTTCGCTTTAGGTTAGTTGGTGAACAAGAGTTAAAAACAGAGTGGCCGGGGGAGTTGATATACGATGATTCTATGAGGTCATGTGGGGATGGTGCACAAGTGATACTGTCAACACATGTAGACGATAGATTAACGGGATAGTCTGGTAACAGTCTGGCGTAGAGCATTGGAAAACAACCGGAAGGTCAATAACTTGGCATACGTATAGTTTATTTCCAGGAAAGGCTTGGAGAAATCGCCTCCAAGGTGGTATTCTGCGAAAGTGAGCAACCGTAGGAGGCTGACGGACAATGGGTGAAGGTGGGTGAAATGGTGTTCAACTGCCGGTTTATCGGAGGTGACTCCAAGAATGACAGATGAGAAATGCAAATTTACAACGAGGTGAGCATGATAGTGGTATATATGTTTGTTATCTAACGGAACCAACTAGAGGTACTGCATTTCTGGAGCCGTCAAAAGGCGAGGATAATTATGTGACTGGGTACGATGAAGAAAGTTCAACCTGAGACTTAGGTTAGGGGGGGGGGTAAACAGGGTAACAGCAGCCCAAATTATGGGTGGTTGATTTCCAGCTAGGGACTTGGAAGAGGCACTCAGTGGATTGCGGTGTTAGCGGCCAACCATGATAACTTGGTGGAACAGCGACAGAGGTTTGTAGATGAGTGAAATGTGATACGATTATCGATTTGTCTGGGTCATTGGTGAATAGCATGAGAGCATCTAAAATTGGTAACAAAGAAGATGCTGGGGGTGAACATATGGAAGACTGATACCGTCATATAAAGGTAGTTCATATAAAAAGCTCTCGGGAAAGGCTGGTGATTACGTAGCTGGACAAGCTGAAGAAAGTCTGACCTTGAAAGCTGGGAAGGCAGTCGAACTAATAACGTCCCGGATTGTAGATACTTCGTTACCAGTGCGAATGTCAGGAAATGCAAACGGCTAAATGACGGGAGACGCGGGGGAGAGATACAATGGAACAGAGAGCTAGTGTCACGCAGACGAAGCGCTGGAAGGAGGAACCTTTCGTGTTTTGTGATATTGTTGGCAGGTGGGAAACGATAATTTGATGATGGTGGTATAACACCGTTTGTAGTGGGTTTGGGCCTGGAGCAGTATCCATTCATTGAGACAACCTGAGAGCGATGAGACAGGTAAGAAATGACCAAAGATAGTAAGGGGTCGGTAATGCCGAAGGATCGGATTCTGGCTAGAAGATGAGGGTATGGCACTCGGTCAAATGCCTTTGACATATCCAAGTGAAGTGCTATAAGAGCCATTCCAGTGTCCGCCATCTCAGTAATGAGATTCAAAAATCAAGTTGGCAGGTTGTGCAAGATCTTGTTCGAAAAAAGCCTTGTAGCCGAGGATTTTTAATGTTAAATTGAAAGAGGTGCTTCGCAATGCGTTCTTCTACGATTTTTACATTAGCCGAGAAAGAATAGGTGTATAGTTATTGGGAAGGTAGTTTTAATACATGCCGTGGGCTTTTTTCGGTGCGGGATAATGACTGATCATTTTTAGTTTATAGGCACCAGACCGGAGTTAAATAATGGGGTATATAGACTGAGTAGTAAGTAAGATAAGCCAAGTCCGCATTCACCTGTTGCAGTAGACAAATCCTTCAGTTCCTGGGTAAGATGATGGCTTGAAAGTGGTCAATAATTGGTAGATATTTGAAGCTTCAAATTCCGCTGGGGACAGAGTTGAAGTGGTAACTGGGGAAGCGGCGGAGGGTCAACTTTGGTAATGAGGGCCATAAATGGGGCAAAGAATGCTTCGAGGACTTCGGCAACAGAAGGGGAAGAAGGGGAGGATACATTGTCCGTTGAAGCCTTGTGTGGGATATCTCTGTGAGTTCAAGGGCTCTGGTCTTGCGCAGTGATGACGATCGAAGAGATCTATTTGGGTGTCTCAGAGCCCTTATTCCGTGGTTTCTCGGTGTGTTTTCTTCAAGCCTCCGAATAGTAGAAGTGAGGCGAGAATATTCAATAGGAATTGCAAAGTCATGTGTAGTTTTATGAATTTCTTGAAGTGTGGCACACTTTGTTTGCAGGAAATTCATATATGATTTCCTGATATTCCTTTGCTGCGGGAAGTAGACAGTCTTAAGATGTCTGGAGAACTGTGCAAAGAAAATTTCGGTAGTGTGTTGTGGATCACGAGAGAGAAAAGCTTGCTCCAGTCAGCTTGTTTAATGGTCGTAGGTAGAACCTTCCGGTCAGAAGAGGAGAGGGTTTGATGCAATGTGGTTTCAGGGTAGGCTGTGGGTGAGTGCTAATGCTGCAGTTAACCGTACTGTGATCATTACCAGGAAAACTCTGGGAGATTGAGGCAACTGTGTGAGCGACGCCATGGGTGAAAGTGAGATCTAAAATGCTTTTTTTCTCGTAGGAGAGAGGATATGCTGTACCCACCCTCCTACGGTAATACTTGTTACAAAAGGTAAAAGGCCAGCAGGGGCAGGTACAGATGGCCGAGTTATCTTAGGCAAGTAAAGTTGCCAGCAATAATCTTTACACTTGAGTGCGGTAAGGATAGGTATTCGAATGTATAAATTAGGAGGGGAAGCCCGGAAAGAATGTCGTTTGGTGGAGGGCGAACACATCCACCATTTAGATGAGAGCCGGGAATGGGGACAACAAACCAAAGTGGGCCGGGAATAGAGTCAAGTAGAGGGTGACGAAGTGTTGTTGTATAAAGGTCTGCTCAACAAATGCCAAACAACCTCCTCTGCGCCGATTTTTCCTATTTACCCTGAAAACTTCTCAGCCTACAAGAAAAATCTGGGCCGTCAAGGTGTAATCGGTTGACCAAGTTTCAGTAACCAAGATCTTATCGTAATTAGAACTAGTGGTCAGATACCTTAAGTGACGAATTTTGTTTATGATGGATCGGCCATTAAAAAGAACCGGCAAAACACTGTTATTAGTATTTGGTTTTGGGGGATTCGGTTCGTCAGGTAGGTTGTTTAGTGCCGAAAAGTCTAGACTCGTGGTCTGAGTAGAAGGTCCATATGCGGGTGGCAAATCAGCACAGGGAGCTGGAGGGTTTGATCTGTAAACTGTTTAGTCTTATGGTGCTTATGGAAAACAGAAGAGCTGGTGATGCTATGGTGTCAGGCGGTGCTAGGGTCCGATGTCGATTGACCCCTAAAAATGTAAGGGACATCTAGAATGCATGGGTTTTTCACATTTCCATTTGTACAAGGAGGGTTCAAGATGCGAGACTCCATAGCCTTGTAGTTCGTTACCAGCCACCGTTTTGGATACAGATTTTCACACGAAGGCAGAGGTAACGAATGAGAAACCGGAAACTTTGACTTCCAGAATAGTCAAAGGAGGGGCGTGGATGGTGGTGAAATGTGCCTAAGAAAACAGTGGCCATTAGTTGACGCTCCGTTATCATGGGGATTTAGAAGATTTGTCGATGGGAGAGGGTGTCTTAGGAATGGTGGGGGCATGCCATATAAAGGATAGGGTTGGTTTGGCTTTAGTAGATTCGATAGGGCCTCTAACGTTAAACGGGTTTGTAGGCTCATGACGGTTACGGGCTTGTTAGTCGGCTGGAACTGAGGCGAGGTGACTGTGCTGTGTCTGTAGGGCCCGATGCCCGCCCGAACTCCAGGACTGGCATCAGAATAGGAAGGTTTGTGGAGTGTGGTGATGACTTGGTAGCTAGATTGAGGGAGGGGCCACAGCTGTTGATAGCGGCTAGCGGGTTTATTTGGTTACACGCTTGTTGAACAGTGCTGGCCGGGCTTAGGCACCATAGTTCCAGGTATACACAGCGGCCGTATTGTATCAGTCATATCACGAGGCCTCCAGGTGGACGTACTAGGCTGCAGAAATGAAGCTACCGGTAGATCAGCTGTCTTGTGACTAAACGGGGAGGAAGAACTCATGAAAAAAATTGTAAGTGATCCTGGAAATGTGGGATTGCGGGTTTAATGAGTTTGAATTTTGCCATTTATTCTGATAGACGTAGTACGTGGAGAGGCAAGATGCCAAAGTTAATCCTACGACAAATTGATCTAACATTACCTACTCCTCCTATTGACTGATAATTTCTTTCTAGGACCCCGTTGTTATTGCTCCTGCTTCTCTTTAACCTATACATATATATACAATTAATCTATATATATATATATAAACTTACGCATATATATCTATGTGCATGCGCTCTGCATCTTGCAGTTCCTCACCTGCCATTTCTCTCGCTATCATCCCAACGACCGTCATCATAGGCATCCATCAACTCTACATCTGTGCCTCACATCTACCGTATCCAATCCTTCTAAATCGTTTTTGTCATCTGATCATCCCTCTACGTCCTGCATTGCTCGCTGCCTGTTTTACGGTGAGTTTTGTGTCCTGTCCGCCGACAATTCACTGCAAAGTACCAATGCTTCATTGTCATCTAATCCACTGCAATGCACCTCACCTTTTTCTCCATCGTTCCTCGCTACTGCAATTCTTTATACCGATTTCCAGCTTTTCTTATGTTTACCAGTCTGCCTCCATATGTAATTGCCCGGGACCAGCCAATCAGTCCACCTGACCTTGAATTTCAAATTCACCGGGCGTCCATTCAAATCCGCTCTTGAGCTCATTTAAACTATACACAATCTCTATGGTGTGCATACGTTTATACTATTTTCATCCTACCTTATTCACCCTTCTGAGCCTTTTTACCCAACATTTTAATGAGAGTCTCCATATTTCCATGAATTATATCTGTCCATTCCATCACCTGTATCTACATGATCATGCACATGGCATGCTTCGGGCGCTTCCGAAATAAACCATTATTATTATTATTATTATTATTATTTTTCTGGTGATTGAATCATTGACGCATACGGAGATGTGCCTCAGTCTACTGTCACCGCTGGCTTGATGTGCACCGATGGTAATGCTGATGAATTTTTCACTACAGACTTACTGTCCTCGGTATTTATAACAGTTCACCTGCGCCTAGTGGGTCTTACATGATCTTTTTTGACGGCCTTTCCAGCTGGTCGGAGGAAGACCTTGCCGCAACCTGGGATAAATTGCACGAAACTTTCGTGGAATCCTGAGAGCTAGACTTTTGAGTATCCACTGATGCCGAGGGGGTCACAGAGGTGGTATTCGTTCTGGCTGAAGTCCTGTTTGTAGGAGTATGCCCCGACGCATCCACTGGTCCGGTTGGACAGAGACATTGGAAGGCTTTGGTTTGCCTTTCTGCATGCGGAACATCTGTATTTGTAGAGGAGGTTTACTGGTATGTACTTTGATGTTCTTAAATGACGAGACTGCAGTAATCCTTTGGCAAGTACTGACGAACCCAACGGCTGGTAATTGGTTAGAAAACTGGAAGGGCTGAGGGCAGGGGTATCGTGCTGACCGTTTCTGCAGCCTAGCACGGCGGCGCAAGTGGTGAGCCATGTTGTGTACTTTCAGCTTCTTGGCTTCAACAGACTGTGTTGGTAGCTTGTCAGGGACGTTTATCGCTATAGCACTGGTAGCATCTTTTTTTATCCTCCTGTGAGTTTCCGAGGGGATTGCATCTGTCTAACGACGGGCTTTGGATAAGATTTTTGGGTCAGCTCGATCTATTGGTTCAACAATGGTTGTCAGTGGGGAAGTCGTTGATGAGGCACAATCAATCGACTGCTATTTATCATATAGGTCGTTTGCCTTCTGTTCCAAATCACTGACTTCATTTTTGGCCCCTCCGTGTACATCGACCAGTGATGCAGAACATGTTCTGACAGCTGCTGTCATGTCGGCTTTTGTGTTTCTTTTCGCTCTGGAGGCCCGAATAGTTCGTTATGGACCAGGAGGACAATAACGTTTGAATACAGACTTGGGCATTCTTTTGGGTCGAAAATAGGAGCAGCCGCGTTTGTAGAGGTAGTGGAGGTTATATCTGACCCATGTGGAAGTTTTATCGGACTGCCACACTTCAGAAAGAAGGGTATGTAGGCAGATCACCAAGCCACTCTGTCAGTAGGTATAGTTGTTCAGATCGATCAAGGTTGATGTGCAACTGCGTGTAAGGAGAGTGACCGATGGCCAGAAGGCTGGGAATTTAGAAATGGCCGAAAAATCAATATTTGCCCCAGCATAAGCCTCGTGGGATTTCCGGTGTCACAAATAACTATTCGATTTTTTTCTGAATATCTGGGCCAAGCTTTACCACGGAAAAGCCAAGCTATGCATTGAATAACCTACGAGGCCGAGGAGATAACAACTCGCAACGAGGTACAGGTAGATACCTGGATGACGTGATCCGGCAGAAAATCAGTATTTGCTTTGTATACAGGATCGCTAAGGGCAATTTCAGATAGGGTTGGATCGGAAATTCTTGGAAAAGGCTTGTTCCGACATTTTGCCATAATAAATTATGAATTCACTGTGAGGTGGCGCAGCCAATTCTTCTGAAACTACAATGACTTAATGTGGCTAAAAGTTTCCGCTAGAAATGGCACAAAACCGAGGGTAAATGAGGAAAAAAGCAAGAAACGGGACAACCTGATTTTCGCGTCTAGATGACCTTGGTGTGTTTCCTGTTGATTTGTTGTTCGGTTTGAAGCATAAGAGCCTAGAAGGGAGACAGTTGGGGTTTGACTGTTTTAAATGTGCTTTATTTGTTTTGAATAGTGCCGTAGCTAATAGGAATCAACTTCACTTAGAATAGAACCTAAATTTGTTACGCTGCGTCGCTCGAACCTTCACCTGGCTGGGCTTTGCAGTACTCAGCTTCCTTGGGAATCGCTGAAAAACAGAATTATGCAGGGCCTCTGCAAACTGCCCTCGCTAAAAGAATACCGGGCTGGTGAACCAAACTACCCTGCCCGTAAGTGTCGGTCGTTTTTTGCGCGGATTCCAGTATTTCAGGTAGTTTCCAAGTTAGTTTCCCATGAAACTAGAGCTGACCCATTGGTAGCTGAGTTGGAGGAGAAGCAGATTTCAGAACTGATAGATTTAGATAGACAAAGTATGCTCCTCAAGGCGAAGAATGTAGCCGAAATAGTGGCATTACTTTTGGTTCTGGCCGAGGAAGAAAGAACCTTGTCACCAGATACGAAGTCAAGAGTGAAGTAGTGAGCAGTGGACATCTGCGAACGGCCCCGGTAGTTCCAGTGGCAAAACCTGTGGTGGACTGCAGTTTGGATTCACCCAGAATTGTAGTCTTCCTTGGGCTTTTCTTCTACGTACTGGAGGTTTGTGAAACAGTTTGAATATCACTTCGAAGGTAGAAATCTGGACCATGACCATCGCTTGCTTTACTTGATGTATCACTGCAAGGGACAAGGGGGGGGGAGGCGCAAATTCCGAATGTGTCACTTTTACTCCATTACTGGCATACAAAAGGGATAGAGAAATCTGGAAGGATTTGCTTGGACGAGATCAAGTGGTGGCTGGTTCACTGATCGACTGCCTACTGCAAGGTTTGACGCCTCTGGTGGAAGCTCCAGATGCCCCGACGAAGTCGTCAACAAAAATGCCCAACTGTAAAGTTGATCTCACGTGAATGAATAGTAGGTCAGACCTTAACTTGCTGCAGACCATGGAAATGGTTACTCAAGTTCTACTAACGAGTATCCAGGCTTTGCGGGCTAGGGCCGTTGACGACTTCTTGAGGATAAGGGATGAACCCATGTTCCAAAACCTGCAGGCTTAGTGTCACTTGGGGAAAGGATTGCTCAAAATGAGTTTGGTAAACTGGCTGCCGATAGCAGGGCTCAAAGGTATTTGCGATCACCTGGTTGGACGAATTATGTATGAAGGCAGCACAACGAAGCGACACCGTTAATTTAGTTAGTTGGTTCATCTTTGGTCGCCACTGACAGATGCTTGGTTTGTGATGAAAAGCGTGCATTTGGGTAATGCCAGTGCTTCCTGTCTCGAGAGTTCCCGGTCGTTTGGCAGCTCTTAAAGAAATCAAGGTCTGTTTTTCGTGTCTCAAGTGCGCATACCTGTCTAAAAACTGTTGAACTGTTGAACACCAGGTTGTTGGAAACTGCGTCATCCTGTCCTGAATGGTGAACATAGAAAACCTACAGAGCGTTTCTATACAAGAGCTGCAGCTGAATAAGCTGAGCACAGCTGATACGGGAGGATCTAACCACTAGACAAGTAATAGTGCGACCACTGTTGGGCCAGGACCTCCAGTCAGTTTAGGGGTGCTACCAGTGCGAGTCGAAAGACCTTAAATCTCCGTGGAGACATTTGATCTCTTGGGCAGCGGGTCCAATGTGACTTTAATAGAAGAAACCTTACTGAGATGGCTGGTCTGAAGGCATTCCCAAGCTCACTTTCGATTTCGACCGTAAATAGGACTACCACTTGGAGCTCGGGCATAACGGAGCCGCGGCTGAACTTTTTGCTAAGAAGTGGTTTTTTGAATGCTGGACGAGGCTCCTTTGTTGATAAGCTACCAATTCAAGCGGGTCAATACTGCTCAGATGAGGAAAATTTCTCCTGGCCTCACCTATGCTGCGCCCAAAAGCAAGACCTGCAAAGTTTTGAGAGTGCAAATCCTGGTCAATGCCGACTTTCCAGAAGCAAGCGGAGCAATAAAACCAAAACGTAGTAGAGGGAAACAACCCTATGCCGGTTTGGAATGGAATGTCCTTGGTCTAATGAGCCAGAAGTCACGCTTTTCGAGGACGGCAAACCACTCCATGACGGAAATGAGCCCCCAAAGGAAAAAAATCAATCGACTACACAACGCCGATTTCTGCTATGAGGATTCATCGAAAAATGCTCTTTCGTTAGAAGACAAACATGCCGTTGATGTGATTTTCGATGTCATGACCTTATTGGACAGACACAATGAAGTTGCATTTCTATTCAGGAATCCCGTGGTCGGGCTTCCATGTAGTTACATCCCCGCCAAAGTGAGAGTGAGCGGCTTGAGATAGTAGTTGGCGTGTGATCCTGATTTCTTTGGTGAAAGCTGCATCATTAGATGGGTATATGCTCAAGAACCAAGCCCAGCTAGTACCCGACGTACAGTTTAAAAGGATTTTGAGCCCAAGCGGTAATTGCCTCACCAAGCGGTAACAAACGCTAAGAATCCTGGCAACATAAGGGTAGTGTTCGGATGTGCGACTGCATCCCATGGAAGCTCGCCGAAGGATCACCTATCACAGAGAGTGGACTCGACAGCAGGCCTAGTTGGAAAGATTCTGTTGCATTGGCTGCGGACTTTGAGGAAATGTTTATGCCGTTTGAATTGATGGCACGAGGCAGAGGAGCACTGAGGTCCGTTTGGGGGGGGGAAATGGTCAATTATGCGGTAACCTGGTACAATGACGAATGGATGCTCACCATTTTGGTGCCCCTTCCTCCCCATTTATTGCGAATTTCGCGCTACTTCGCTTGACAGCAGATCGGGGAGGACTGTATGAAGATTACTTCTCCAGAGTCGTGCAAGATAACTTCTATGTAGACGACCGTCTTTTTTCTTCGCCCACATCGGAGACTGCAGGAGCGAGAAACTCCCGTAATGCAGTGGTTTTCTACTTCCCAGAGGGACTGCCCCTGGTATACGTCGAGCCTTCTTTGTTAAATGCCTGTGGTATGGCCCGCCTTCCTTTTGAAATATCGAGACTACTTGAGTGCCTTCATTGCCTTAGCCGTTCAATCTCTATGCTGTTTATAGGTGATCGTTCCGTCAAAGAGTTCAGTAAAATGTGTGCCACTGTAGCTTGCAACTCCCCCTATGAAAATGTAAAAATAGCTGAAGAAAAACCCCTCTTTGAAGGAAAGTTAACAGATCTTCCTTGATCTTCCCCACGAGGATAAAGCCTGATGACCCCGAGCCTTCGACACAGACATCGGACCATCCCACTGCTTCTTATCACGTCCCTACCTCTTTACCTTCACTCGTGCCCTCCGCTTCTTTACTACCATCCGCTGCACTTTTATCTGCCCCAACCACGGACTCTTTGGGATCCGACCCCATTGCACTTAGTCTAGACATGTCTGTTTCTCCCCCCGTAGTGCCGCCCCGTAAAAGACGGCAGCTAATACCTTTCCCTCACCTCCCCCCGCTTAATATGCACATCCTTTGCCCTAATTCGTTCCCCGTTCCCTCCGATGATAGCCTACTCGCGGTCCACAAGACTAGGCTCACCAGTCTTCCCACACTCCTCACCAACCCCTCCTTCTTCTAACTGTTCCTTCCTAAGTCGACTCGCCGTAGCTCACTGAATCTGGTTTTGGCCTGAAGATATGCCCCTCTTTCTTACGCTTCGGTGGTTCCCTTAAATTCACCAAATTCATTGCCTGTCAACACTGGAATACGGCCTTCATACACCCTGCCCCTGCCCTCAATCACACTCCCCAACTGGCTAATATCTCCACTGCTCCCGGTTCCATGTGCTCCATATTTTGGTGTTCGCTCAACTTGCCCTACCACTCCTATTAGGCGCAGCTTATTCTTCCTCTCCACATCCCAGTTCCTCCTCTTCGGTCAGCACTCAATTCCGACCGGCCGTTATTTCCGAACTGCTCTCTTTCACCCTTGCCTGCTGTCGACTCGCCAAATTCCACGGTTTTTTTCCAATGCTGCTGCACCTCCGCCCCCGATGATGCCTAGTTGTTCTACCTTTAGCAGTCCCTCTCACTGCACCATTTACTGCAGCTCAGCTGGAAGCCACATCTCCAGCAGCCTCAACATTCACATACAACTTTTTTGATTCTGTTCTCTACTCTTACCAGTCGCGACAGCTTGTTGTTTTTCAACTTACACTGCTTCCCTGATGAGTCTTTACCACCTACCACAGGTGGCATATCTTTAGCCCTTTTCAGCTCTCGTTCTACTCTTGGTAAACTCCCTCACCCAAAGAACTTGTCCTCATATATAAGTACGACGTCATCCTGATAACAGAATTCTGGCAATCTGAGGGCACTCCCAATGATCAAGTATCTTTGGTAGGGTACAATGTTCTGAGGACCAACAGGCCGAACCGACGTGGCGGTGGTTGCTTAGCCTGTGTCAAGAAAGTCCACATCATGACCCCTCTTTTACATCCCCCTCGATTCTGTTCCCGATTCTCTCTGGTCCACTACCAGCCTCAAAGCACCGTTTTTTACACTGGCTGGGGGTATTGCCCGCCACCTTCCTCTATTTTCTTGTTTCCACCTCCTATTAGATCTTTGGAATACCCCGTTTTCTTTCCTTCCGGAACCAACCTTATTGTAGGTGACTTTATTCTCCCTCAATTTTGTTGGCCTATCCTCTCGGCTCAGCCCAATCCCGTGGGCCTAATTACTGGTAGTCTTCCTGGTAGCTGAATACAACATGCTTTCGAACCTACCAGAGATGGGAACATTCCGGATCTGGCTCTTACCTACAACATGGCTCTCATAGACTCGCCAGTAACACAAGATTTCCCCGGCAGTGACAACAAAACGGTTACATGCCGTATGCGGCTTAGTGGCCCTCCTGACCAGCCCACCCCTCCAACAATACATTTCCATGCAAGAAGTGGACTCTGCTAGCCGGGCTCACTCGCAAAAAAGACTGCGGTGATTATTTTCTCATCCATGACCCTCAGACTGCTGCGGATATTTTCTACTCCTTCTTTCCCGACCGTCTGAGCAAATTGTCTTACGCTTCTCAGGCTGCTCCTAAAACAGGTCCCCTGTCCCGCCACTCCACAAGAAGTATCATAAACATTTCAAGCAACTACACGGTTCTGACGCTTTTCAATTCTTGTTCGCTTAAGCCGCCCCTCCGCTGTTATTCATGTGCAAGGTAACGTGCGGCTTCTTGACCAAGAAGCCAAGGAGCTGAGTAGTCCAAATAAACAGCAACTTTGTTCCACGCTGAGTAAACCTAGAAATCCTGATATCAAGGTTGGTTTTCAACTTCTAATTCTGGACAATAACTCATCTATCACACCCCAATCCTGCACAGTCGAAGCCTTCAAAGCATCTTCTGCCTCAGTCACGGCGCAGGCTACTGTCATCGCCCTTTCCCGACCTTTACCTATTACTGACTCTGTCCTTTCTACCGCAACCTTCGATGCCAGGAGTATCTTCTAGCCATTATTCAGTAGCAAACCCCCTCAATTAGGCCCCGACGGCTCCTCCGCCAACTGCTCTAGTTATTGGCTGACCGGACCTTTCCCTTCCGCTGATTAACTTCTCTACTCTTTCACCCAATGGTAGCACCTTACCCGCTAAGTGGAAGAGCTCGGCTATCGTTCCCATTCATGAAAAAGCGCCTTGAAATGAGGTACCCAATTATCGCCTCGTAAACCATACCCCCATTCTGTCCAAAATAACGGGGGAAACAGTTAAAGATCTCATTATCAAATACGCAGTAAGCCTTAATCCTGTTAACGACAATCAATACAGATTCCTCCGTGCACGGTTCAGCACGACCTGCCAGTATGATTTTCTGAAGAGCATCACCGACTCAGCTGAAAGTGGGAAATCTTCCATTATTCTTTACCCAGAGGTATCTGAGGCATTTGACCGTGTACTTCACTCCCACCTTTTGGCATAGCTATGCTCATTTGGCATTATCAACCCACTACTTCCTTGGTTTTCATCTGACTTACCTAATAGTTCACAGGTTGCTTTGGTCAACGAGCCCACATCTAGCCCCAGCTCCGTCACCGCTCCTGACATTTAGGGCAGTGTTCTAGTCCCACTTCTTTTCCTTCCATTCACAAATGATGTTCCCAACAATACTTAATGGCTCGCTTTTCTTGTTTGCGGACGGCATCAAGATACTATACACTTTTGCGCCTGGCAACCTCAGTGTTACCATTCCCAAAATTTCCGCTGACTCAGTAGCTCTTGATGAATGGTGTTCAAACTGGACGATGAGATTCTGCTCCGATGTGTATATTTTTTACTTACAAGTGCCCCAATCCTCCGGGTCCCACACACATCTGCGGTTCACCCATCGAAAACTAGCCCTTAGTAAGAGACCTTGGCCTCAGATATTTTTGCTCCTTCAACTTCACCAAACATGTCTTCCAAACGGCGAAGGCTAAGAAGTGTCTTGGTAATCTGTTCCAATCCTTTCAGCTTAAAGAAGGCATTCTTTACATGAACAAAGCGCACTCCAGGCCCCTTCCCGAATATTGCCCGTTCATCTCTGCTATTATGGGAAAATCCGAAAAGATCATTATTAAATATATTCAGAGAAGATTCACAAAGCAGCTCACTGGGTGATCGATACCCCTAAACCATGGAGAACGACGTATATGTCAAAAAATCGAATCAATATGGCTTAGCCGTATCGAGCTCAGCCTAGTTTTCCCCTATAAATTATTGACTGAGCAGTCCTATTCATTCAGACAGTTGTGTTTCACCTCGGACACTGGATATTTACTCGGCAGTGGACAGTGAACTATTACCATACCCCTTCAAGGACTGTTCTGCTCTCATTTTTTCTCCGCCTTTACTTCACAGTCTAGATAAGCTTCCTTTGCACACCAGATCTCAGTCAAAGTTTGCACTCGTGCATGCCAGAGGTGAATTCCTTTCTGCCCCAACTATTTAACTTTGTTCAAAAGTTCACATAATCGAGGTTCAAGCTTACGGAAAAGGCCTTGAACATGAGCCATTATTCTGCTTTTTTGAACCTTTTTGCCTCCCGGGATCACTTGGTTTTTCCCCTTTCATCGCCGACCGCTTTATGATTATGAACGCTCTGTATGACCGTTCTACTTTAGAATCCGTCATAGACCTATTTGGGACATAACTGCGTCCACCAGTTGTTTTGCTCAACCGACTTATCTAACCCCGCCAATCTCACTTTGAAATAAGTCTCTTTAGATGCTTTCACACTTTCAGGAAGGGCGTTGTGGTACTCCTCACACACTGTCAGTATGACTCACCTGCTGTACGAATAATTACCGCTATTTGGCCTCATCACGTGTGAGGCCATGAAACAAACCCCAGTGAAGCTACAGGAACTGCTTCAGTAACTACGCTTCAGTCCACTATTTATGTATCGTTACATATATATATATATATATATATATATATATATATATATATATATACCCATTATTGTTCTCTGATTCATAGCTCAATAATGGCAAGTAACCCAGCCCTCCTAGATATCTTTTTACTTACTTTGACCCTTATCCACATCAGGTCCCACCATACACGCTTCTATAACTCTCATGGCAGTTTCGGACTGAAAGATCCAGTCATATCTCTCTCACTTGATGTGGCTCATTACCTGAACATAACATCCAGTTTTGACTTCGCCCATTGTGCCCCACACTATTCCCAGCTAACTTTCGCCCATAACTTTATGAAGAATTTCTTTTTATCTCCTACTTATTGATAACTCTTAGTCAAACTCCAACCTTCTTACCGAATGTTCTAGCTGTTACTTATCCGTTTCCCTTTTTGGCCTCAAGCTCCATGGCCTTTCTTTCTTAGGGACCCGCCTCAAGGAGGAGTCCGTGCTTCACTTTTGTCCCTCTTTCCTTTACCCGCTGATCTTCAGCTGGAAAATACCAAGGCTGCGTTTCTCTATTTCACTTCCCTTTCCAGTAGTGTTTGATGCCGGTCAATTACTTCTGACACCACGGATCATCTCCTTGGTTGATTCTCCTGGAAAATAACGCTACGTGGCCGTTTGTCGACCGATGTTTCCGTTGGCTCTGTTGTCCAAGTTCTCACAACCTGACTAATTGATCCTGTATCATATAACCCAATTGTGGCCGCTCCATCCCCTGTACTGTCATCGCTGACCACTCGCGCCAATGCCAGATGAGCAGGGCACGGTCAATCCCCCTACTCTGGCAGGCGCTCATCGGGCTTGCAAACCGCCTGCCAAGGGGTGCGAGCGCAGCTGGGCTGGTGAATCACACATCCTGCTTTCAATTCACGAAATGTTTTTCAGGTTGTGTCCGGAGCAAGGCCAGCTCCGCCCAACAGCGCCGGTTGCAAACCGCGAGCTCTAACACTCCCCGCTCTAAAGCATCCACCCCTGTCAGTTGCAGATCGCTTGCCTCTACCACTCTGGTTCCGCTACGGTTCGCTCATCTGCCATCTTGTCATCAGTCCTATCACCTCCATTTTGTGTTAGTCTATCTCTGTATGCATACCTACCCATTCTGTCACTATTCCTAATGTTTCTCACCATGGCAACTCCCACTGCACTTTGTCACCATCGCCCTATCCACTTTGCTTTGCCGAATCCCGCAATATATTTCTTTCCTCTCATGCCGCCCTCGCGGGTTCCCAAACTCTATTTACTTGGCACCTCCCTTTGCCCATAACGCTCACTACTCGAGTTACCATACCACACTGGCCACCATTTCATCATATCCCTTATTTTCTCCCATCTTATAGCCCCCGCCATTACACCCTAGACCCGCCCGCGCCCACGACCAAACCCTATATAGGAAGTCACCGTTCCAACCTTTAAGTCTTTTGAAACCACATTAATTATCTTTCCTCCACTGCCGCATTTTTCTTGCCTCACTTCGCCATCCTTCTGCGGATCTTCCTCTCAGGCGGTGCCCCCGACTAGCAATTTCCGACTCAATCTGTTTGCGCAGTCGCCTGCCGGCACGCAGCTCTCCAGTTCCACTCCCCTAACTCCGATGCGCACATATTTCTCGAGCCTTATCTCCATCACGGATTTACCTGTTTGGGTATTTACTTCCTTTTTTCTCGGTCTTCACGCTGCTTCATCCGCTTTTCTTTGGTCGATACTCTCATGTGTTTCGTATATTGCTCGCCACAGTCATCTTCCGTGTATCTTTCAGGCTGCTCTGCGTTTCCACCTTCCGCCCAGAGCAAAGCCATCGCTAAGTCATTATTTTCAAGTACAGTTTCGAACTATTTGGTCTGCCGTTACTTGATATTTCTGGCCCTCCACTTCCTTATTTCCCTCCTGCGTTATTTGCCGTCGCAGTTGCTGCTTCTTCGCACCAAGGTCCGTCTTACCCTTAGGTTACGTTTATCCACTGATATTTTACACTACTCCAACCAATCCGTATTTTCATTCGATCTGTGTTCTCTGGTCATTTTAACAGCCATCAACGTTTTGCTGTATAACACGTTCATTTGTGATACCAGCGTTATTCAGATTGTTAGGTTAGCTTCTGTTTCCTAAGAGCCTTTCTTTCATATTACCCAGTTTATCAACTTTTGATCCCAGCCGTCACTTCTGAGCTCCCAAAGTAGTTCCCCTCTCAGCTGATCCCCATGTTCACCTGTCACTAACAAATTATTCGGGATTTATCCAAGTTATTTTTGTACCATTTGATCCAACCCCACCTGTCCCTTCCGAACACGGCTGCTTCCGTGTTCTATCAGCTCACTGTTCTTTGCTCCTGATCTTCTTATATATATGTTTGTATACGTAAATGTACATATAAACAAATATTCATATATTTCCCCCGCGTTCTCCAGATCTTTGCCGGCCAGTTTTTTGCCGCCGTTCCGCTGCCCGTCATGATATGCGTCGATTTTGTAAATTTCCGCGCCTCATGTTTACCGCATCTCGATGCTTCCAAACGACCGTGGCCATTCAACCCAATCTTTGCTTTTTGCAGAGCTCGCTCCCTGTTTTCAAATTGACACCGTTTATTTATTGCAAAGTAGCATACTTCAATGATATCTGATCCCTTGTCAAGCAACCCATTTTCCCCTTTTTTCTTCATCGTCTCTCGCTACCGTATTCTCTCATGCCAATTATTAGTCTTTCTTATGTAGAACTGTCGGGTTACTTTCACCCCATTCGGTTCAGCCTGGTCTTTCATCTGACGATGACTTACAAATTCGCCGGGCACTGATTTTCCTCTATCCTTGCGCTCGCTGAAAATCCCTCTGCTATTCTTTCGTGTCCATACATTGACCTCTATCTCATTTCCCTTCTGGGGCTACCCGCCTTAAATTCGTCGAGCATATTTCTAAATTCTTCACAAATTTTGTCCATCCACTATGTGGCTTGTGGAAACTTGATCACGCTTCTAGTATGCTCCGGGCTTCACCGGAACAAACCGTTATTATTGAGGAAGTTTGCGATTTAGATCGATGGATTACTATCACACGATGGATTTCGGCTTTATAAATAGATGTGCAATGGTAAAGAGATGCTTGGCACTTTCCCGAGGCCTGAGCTGGCCCACTGGACTTTGGAAATCAAAGATTGCCGGCCAGTGCCAGGGAGGTCTTTTGGAGTGGAGTGGAACCACATAGAAGACCCGTTCTAGTTTTAGTTTACAATGCGCGAAAAACCCCAAACAAGGCATGGATTGCTGTCCGTGATGTCTTCGGAGTTCGACCAGCCGGGGTTAGCTTCGCCTTTCTTTCTGCCAGGCAAGATTTTGTCGCAATCACTATGTTGCTTGAGGCTTGCTGAGGGCGGCCCAAATGGCGAAAAATCCCTAAACTCCTGGAATGCGTGGCCGTAGAGCATGGAATAACTAAGGACACATCGAAAATTCAGAGTCGTGTTCCCAAAAGTTACTCAGTGATTGAAGGTGCACAGCTTCGTATGCTTCGTGATGCTTCTGGAGTTGACTTTGGAGTGGTTGCGTATTTCAGAATGGTTCTAAAGGACTGAGCCCATATGGTAACAACTGTTCTTCAAACCAAGGGTAGCTGCTCTGGAGACCCTTACGATTCATTGACTGGAGTTAGCCGCGGGAAGACTGATCTTAAGAGTCTCCCGGGCTCTCATAGAAGAAACCTAAATCAAAACCGGTAAGACTCACCACTGGGTGGACTCTGATACAGTTTTGCACTACAAAAACAATACTATAGCGGGATTTATTACGTACTTCGCAAATCGTTTTACTGATATCCATCAGTGATCTGAACACTGGCAGTAGCGTCATGTCAGATCGGAGACCAATCCTACAGACTTGGCACCAAGAGGCACAACATTACCGAACGATATCAGTTGCTGGTTCGAAGGTCCTAACTTCTTGGTGAAAGATGAAACCTTATGGCCGAACTATCCCAGGGCTACTGCAAAACCGCCGAGCTTAGAGTCGAGGAAGCCTTCGATCACTGTTCCCACAGTGCTGCGAATTACATGGACGGACTCACCGCTGGCCAGGCACTCCAGTTGGTTTCACTTGCTGAGCTCGGTAGCTTTGCTAACCCATTTTGAAACACACGTTGCCGTAACGAAAGGCCGTCGCAGAGGTCCAGGATTGATAACTGGACCGCTGAAGCTATAGATCTTTGCTAAAGCGAAGGGAGAAGTTATTCTTTTTGTGCTAGCCGAAACTTGTGGTGAAGAGTAGAAATGGTTACGAAACAGGAAGTGTAACCTACACGCTAACAGATCTCCGATAAACAAGACTCCATTGAAATTCGATCCAGTTTTAAGTAGTGGACTGATTTATGTTGGAGGAAGAATGAGCTACTCAAATCAGCTCCAGGACGTGAAACATCCTAGGACACTACATAAGACCCACCCGATTACGGGCCCAATAACCCTACGGCACCACTCAGTGGAGGGACACGCAGGAACATCTCAGGGCAGAGCTGCTGTCAAAACATTGTACCTGGGGGATGCTTAAAGTGTCGGAAGCTTTTGGCAGCCGTAGGCGAACAGATGATGGCCCCTTTACCTGCCATGGGAGTTTGATAAGGTTCGTTTCCCTCCAAGTTTTCCGGAATAGACCATTTTGGTCCGCTTTTAGTTGAACAAGGTCGAGGCATTGAGAAACGATATAGGTGCATCCTCACCCTCGTCCAGATGTGTGCAGTTAATAATAAAGCTTTCTATTCTCTGAGAACAGACTCATTCATTGTGAAACTACTGCTTTTCGTGTCAAGGAGAGATACGCCATCTGAGATTTTTATCGCTAATGCTACAGACTTTGAAAGGGCTCAAAAAGACACGAAGAGCCTAATGAGAAACTGGTCTAGTGATAAGATTACCGATAGATTTTTGCCACGGGGTGTGCAGTGGCTCTTTGATCCCCCGTGCTAGTCACCTCCGGTGGCTTATGGGTGATCATAGTGTTTTCTTTTATAAGAATACTTCTTTCAGTTTGTGATGAACAGCCAATGACTGAAGATATGTTACTAATATTTCTTTCGGAATGTGAACGGACAGCAGACGGACTACGGGTAGTACTTGTAACCTCGGGCAGCTGTGATCTGCCGGCGCTCACGTCCACTGACCTACCCATCTTGAGGGCCAACTCATGGGATGTTCTGACGAACTCGTTGTACGATAGGATGATTCTTCATTGGAGGGAGATAAACCACATTGCATCTGTGTTTTGGAAGAGATGGACAGGGGAATATCTTTCACTAGTACAACAGGGACAGAAATGGATAACCCGAGGAAGCAACTTCAGATCGGGTGGTGTACTGCCCTTGGGTTCGGAGGCTTTGCCGCTTCGCCGGTAGCCAAAGGAGACACTGAAAGCACGTCAAATTCAGACGACGGCTTGGAGCCGGCGGCAACAGTGCAAACTGACAAAGCAGTAGTGCTTCGTTACATTAGAAAGACGAACAAGACACTTGAGGTGTGAGCTCAACGGCCAACTTTCACCAACAGAGGAGGATCTTTGGATTTGCTTAAACGAGAATTACCACTGGGAGTTGATTCACTAGTCCAGCTAAAGGCTGCTATTGACTGTGATTAGTTTTAGGTACGGAGAACCACAGGGCGAGTCGGTGCAAGAGGCAGATTACACCAAATAGAGCACTAAGAATCAGGGTCGGATTTTGGGGCCGGTGTGAAGTAGTTTACGGAACCCTGTTTCTTTCATCAACATACATATTTCAAACAAAATTATTTTGTTTGTATAAACCACTTTTACCGGAATCCCGATTGTTTGTTTTATTGCTCTGAATCTTTGTTACAAAATAAGACCCTCAGTGTTTCCTCGAGCGTAGGTAGCTGAGCTTGAATGTCGTTGTAACCGTATTCGGTAGCCTCTTCTTTTTCTAACCTGTTGCTCCTTTTTAGCTGCTTTTGCTGACTTTTTGTTCATTTTGAAGCATGAGACCAGAAGGAACGCTGTTCAGGTTCGCCTGCTTTTAATATGCTGAATTCGTTGTAAAAAGTGCCGTAGCTGCTTGGAATCGACTTCGATAAAAATAGAGTCGAAATCGGTTACTGTGACTCACCCAAACTTTCCAGTCTGAGATTCACGGTGTATGAATATCATAACATATTTAACGAGGGCAGCTAGTGCTCTGAATGAGCCATAATATTCCCAGTTGATAAGTGAGGTGCCACTTATCACAGATGTAGTGCCAGTCCTGGATCCTTATCTATTGGGGATTTGTCACCCACTACGGAGCTTGTTATGTGTGACCTAGGAATACGTTTGTCACGCCCGCTTAAACTTCCTGAGAATATCACTGTCCAAGCTGCAGATGGTTGTAAATTACTAGGTCCTGTCCACAAAACCCTCGGCCTTTTCGAATATATCATCAGTGTTTGCGGTTCTCAAGCTAGTGCAGTTCTGGAATGCTGCCCTCCAATTTCTTATGTTATGTGCAGGTTGGACAGGCTCTTTTAGAGTACAGCAGAAAAAGCTTCACCAGGCAGCTCCTGGGATTGTCTACTTTTCATAGTTTCAGAGTTGTCTGCTCTGAATTTCAGAGTCTTCATGGTTCTGCCGCCTAAAGATGAATCTAGTTGTACCCTACCGTCTTAATAATACCACCTCACTTCGGTTCACACTCAGTTCTGTCTGACTACCCCTTAACCTCCTCGTCTTAGACATTTAGTCTTCTTCAATCCCTTTTCCAGAATGCCTACTTGTGCCCGATTTTCCCCTTGGAGTGCTTCAAGTCTGACAGCGGGCTGCCTCATGCAGCTGTACCTTTATTTTAAGGAATGATTTAGCCTCGGCACCTAGTAAATGTCCATCGACCTCTACTGTTATGCTTATGTCCTATACCTACTTACCAGAGGACAAGACAGCCGAATGTTACCACGAAATTCTAAGTCATCTCTTCTGCTATTTGACCTTCATTTTCGTGGTTACGTAAAATAATACAGTGACATTTCACGTTTCCTCCTAATGCATCCACAGTTTCGTGGAACAGATCGCCCTTTCCTCGGTCTTTACGTTCACTCACAGCCGGTGCCCCCTTCGGGCCAGAAACTCTTCCAACCTTTGTTCCAGATCCTCTGGCTTTAACGTCGTCTCCCATTTCGGTCCACACCATGGATATCTCTGCACTTACAAAATAATTGTTTAACCAAACGAAGATAATCGTTGTAAATTGGACACCCGGGCGAATGCCACTAGAGGTGAACTTGGCTGGATAGCTCGGTCAACCTCTTTGTCAAGCAGAACTTAAGAAATATCACCAGAACCATTCCCAGTGTACCTGCAGAACGCCAGAACAAAACGAAGCTTGGAGTCGAAGCAGCTTTACGAGCCCTGCAAACAATGCAAAAGAGGGCATTATTGAAATGGCAGCTGGCTTACTACCAATGGCGAACAGCACCGTATCTGCCGGCACAACCTCTGAAAAATCAGTTGCCCTGCATTTACCGCCTATGGTGGGCCTCTTTTAGTATTCAACATTCAAACCCAACTATTATATTTACTCTTACACTTGGCCGCTAGCATCCCAAGCTATCCTTTCCAACTTCTAGGGGCTTTCTGGCTGACGAGCCATTCGCGGCTACGGTCATGAGGCCTCTAGTCTGTGGGTAGCGGTGCGATAGGAACAGGCGTAGGGACAAGTGAATCTGGAGAGCTTACAGTGCAATGTCAGTTAGATACGGTACCACCGTAATTGCGGGGTGCTAATGCAAGTAATTTACTCAGCAAATTGCAAACACAGGAAACTAACGGGTCTTCCACACGTACAAGTTCAGAGCCAAAGTGATTGTAAGCGGGCGTAGCCGGTGGATGGCAAATAGCACTGCCAAGAACAAGGCAGTCAGATTGACTGAATTTGGTTCGAATCAGGATGCAAGTAAGAAGGGCAGGGAAACCAGGATGGTAGGGGCACAGTGTCCGATTCGGAGGATGGATCTCCAACAGTCAAACAAATGGAACCCACGAAGGTTATTAACGGTGATTCCATCTGAAAAAAACCGGATATGATGGGGTCTGCGGCAAGAAATCTCTGAGGGTCTAGGGATGGGGTTGGACCGCTGAAAATCATGATGGAAGCAATAAAGAGCGCCGACAAACATCCCACAGCCATACTGCAGAAACTGATAGTAAAACCAATCCCACTCTGGGGCAAAATAGAAACGTGGTTATCAGAGAGTTGCCGGAGCTTGCTGTAGGGCACCGCGTAACGTATTTTTTAAGGACTGTGGATGTGCCGGGATATGTGGCCATCAGGCGAGCCCTTCGACTATGAAGGTGGCAGGGGAAAGGCAGGGCAAGCCCCAGAATTTGCGAGTTCGAGCCACTGCAATGGGTTCCTGGCAGAAGCCGGTGAGACAGGGGAAGCGTCTCAGGGTACAGTGACGGTGAGGTCAGAAGATCACCCAAACCACAGAGGCAAACTATCCATGGTGAGCGCGGAGGGAAGTGCCTATATCTCAACTAAATCGCCAAGCTTAACTATAAAGTGAACTGACTAGGTGAGAGTCAGTGGTTTTCGGCACATCGGGAGGAAACTGCTTCCCAAGAATTTATGGTCAGGGGCCATTGCATGGTGGTGCCCCAACGATTCCTTATCCAGAGGATACAGTAGCATCCCAACCCAAAATCAGGGAGGATGCTTGGGACTCGGAACCGAGCAGAGCGTTGCTTTCTGCGACACTGGAGATAATGGAGGAATGGCTGAATGCGAGCTGCTTGCACGAGTTCAAGGAGCACGGGAAATAGCTTGGTGGAGCTTTGCAGGTACATGCGCATGGTTGGCATCATCGCAGTCACAAAAACATGGTTGCTACCGGAGGAGAAGTTGAACCGACCCACTCCATAGAATTTTACTGCACTCAGGGTTGATAGGGGAGAAGTACCGGTCAGAGAGGAGCCGTGCTACCAGGGCAGGCCATCAAAACTGCACGGGTGGGGAGAGGATAGCTACTCCAAACCTAATTGCAGACCAGATTACAGTGCAATGGAGGAGGTAAAATTCAACTTTGTCTCGCATGTCCTGGGGAACATCGGCGGGGTGCGATGAAGACGGGGAACTACTTCGTTGTCTCAAACGCACTGTAGCCGGCAAAGACAAGCTCCTCATCATGGGAGACTATGGTGCTCCAAAGGTTAACTCGTCAACGGAGGCAGCTCCACTGAGGGCCGTTTGGGGAAGAGCTAGCAGCTCATTTGCATGAGGCTCGCCTCCGGCATGTCGAAAGGGAGGCCAGGTAGACGGAACGCAGGCAGTATAAAAGGTGGACCATGTGATAACGAGGCGCCCTAGTGACACTGTGAGCATAAGCAAGGAGGTTTCCATTGTGCCGCAGTGCCTATGAAGTGATCTGCAATAGATAAAGACCTGTAGGTATAACGGTTTCAGTATAAAAGAGTTTTCCAAGATAGAGGAAGATGATCTGCTAATGGGAGCTCCACTGCCAGATTGGGCAGTGAAATCGGGAGCATTTAAGCTCCCATCACGATGGCAGGAAGCAGAGGGTAACTTCCCGAGGTTAAGGGATGAAGTTCCTTAGTTCAGAGAGTCCTTGGAGCGGGGTCACCACCATGAAGAAGTCGGACACCAAAGGCAGACCGCAGGAAGCAAGCGGCGTGGAAAAGGAAAGGGATGAGGGAATGGCACAGCAGCCTTTTTCAGTATTTGGCGGCTAGAAGACGAGCCACGAGCTTTCAAAATTTCCGCAAAAGGCACCATGGAGGGCACTGACTAGGATATTGAAACCAGACCCAAGTGCTTGCTACGAATAACCTTTATCCGAGCGCTGCCTGCTGAGTGAGGTGCGGGGATTCACAGATGAAAGGAGACTCGCCGCTACCACAGACAGGGAAAAAGTTGACTACATGCATAGATTTTTCTAAAGGATATAGAAGATGAGGAATTGACGTATACAGAGGCCTCTTCTCTGGTCACGGTTGTGAGGGAGGGCTATCCGACAGGGGAATGTGAGGGCATATGAAGCAGTAATACTCTAGCAAAGAAAAGGGCTGATTGCCCGATGATTTCAACCGTACTACTAAAACTGGTGAGAACTCAATTCTGCCTGTAGACTGTCTCGTTTTATCCGTGAGAGACAAAGAATTAATAGGTAGTCGTTCCATACACTGACCGCAAGCAGCTTAGTGTCCCGACCAGTGTTGTCTACCACTTCATGAAGCTCAAATGCTGCTAGCAGAGTTTGTCTCTCGACCACCAATTCATGCCATGGATTGACTGTTCTGTCGCTAGGGGTTTTGTTATCTCTGTAGGGGCAGAAGCAGACTCACCAAATACCGATGAGACTGAACCGTCTATCGAACAATGTGCCAGACCGTACCCTCTTATCCGGACGATCTCCACCGGGCGATCTCCACCGGGCGATCCTGAAGACAGAAGTTTTAGCAGAGATACGGCCACTGCAGAAACTATTCAGTGCCTCACTTGAAATCGGAGTCTTGCCTGAGGGGCGGTTATCTGCGACACTCACCCTCTCACACAAACGGGTGGTAGCAACAGCTGTGAAACTGCCGGCCGGTGAACTTATCTCCCATTGTGCTGAAGGACATGGGGAGGGTAGTTCGGGACCGGAGGGTGTTGCTCTTAAAACAAAACCATCTCGTCCGGAAATCCCAGCAAGGATTCGTTCAAGAAATAATTGTGTTCGTCCAATCTACCGTGCTGCTTGAAGGAAGTAACCAGGAGGACAGAAGATGGGAAGCGAATAGAGGTCTTCTACCTGGATTTCCAGAAGTCTTCGGGCTCGGTGAAATACCGTCTGCTTATAGAGAAACTACTGGGACTTGAGCTGTCGGACCGAAGGATTATTAGGACCAAGGGTTGTCCACCTGGTAGGACATCTCTAGTCAAAGCAGAGAGAAGCTCACGTCCTGCCGGAAGCATGCAGATTGGAGTACACCAAGGGTCGATTTTTGGGCCCCTGCTCCTCCTCTTATGTGTAAATGGCTTGGAATATGGTCCAGAAGAATCCTGTTTCAAATTTGCCGACGATGCAAAAGTAGTAGCAGTAGTCAACCATGAATCAATCCAAAGAGAACTGGACGGAGCCCAAGAATGGGCTGCGAAGTGGGATTTGCCACTGTATATGCACACGCGTACACCTGGTCGATGGGGAGTCACCTCATAGGCTACGGGCGCAGGAGATATAGGTTGTGAGAGGAACAATACCAATAAAAGGTATGGTTCAGGACACGGGTGTCTTTAGTGGGGCTGAAACTTAGCCCAAAACCCAATGCGAAAAAGCGACAAAAGCTCCCTCCAGAGTGCTCTATCAGCTCCGTCGAAAAATCGGCTCTAGGAGAACACCGGTTCTTCCTCTAATATAAAAAGCTCTTGCGGCTTCATCTGGAAGACTGTGCACACACCTAGAGTATATGACTGGTTCGGGATAGGCAAATACTGGAGAGGATCCGGAGTTGATTCACCAGATCCTTCCTCAGGTTTAGGGGAAAAATCAATCAGGAAAGCTCAGGGTACCTCAACTTGTTCTCTAAGGAAGTAAGATGGAAAAGAAGGGACCTAACATTAGAGTATGGGACCCTCACAGGCCGGGGCAACTTGGGCAATTTCGTGCTTGCCCTCAGGCCACCAGGAGAAAACCACAACCTGATAGGCCACGTCCTCAGTCCGGAGAAGAACAGGTCATGGGCTCGACTTCGGGCCCAGCTATTAACTCAACTTTTGTTGAACAACGGGAAATTCTGCTGAAGGAAGTGACCGAGTCAACTACAGCGGCCGAGTTCAAGCATCGACCGGACGGAGTAAGGACTCGAATATTCCGTGACAAGTTGCAATGGCCGACTAAATAGCCTTTTAGTACTTCGGATATCAGGCTCTAACTAGGTCTCGCGGACGGCCTATGGTATGGGCAAAAAGCCAAAGGTTCCAAAGAGTGCTCAAGACAGGGAAAGTCGGTGAAGTAGGCGGGGGAAATTCTGTATCGAGGCAATCTCGTTCGTGCTTGTGTTTAGGAGCGACACTAGATGTGATACTAGCTAAGGGATCTGAACTTTCAACAGTCCGCAAGCAGAGCAGTCATAAATGTTTTTAATTGCCTGAGGCTGTGTCCTCACCGCAAGCGGACAAGCAATGCACAGCTTTGTAGCACCGAACAACATACAAGCTGCTCAGAGCTACGTGCTTATAGGTTGTGTTTGTCTGCGGTCATTTTTCGTCACGAAATTACACATTCAAACTCAGTCATCTCCAGGTAGCTGCAGCACTACGTGGACCAGTGACCTTTCGTTAGACGCTGCGTTTACCAGATTTCCTTTTTGTCCACCTTTTAAACTTTCCTACTCCATCTTCCTCCGCCCTAGCAGCACTGTTTGACGCACTTTCTATTTGCCTGTTTTTCGTCCCCACTCCTAGACGGTTCTCTCCAAATACGTGGTTATCCTTACATCCTCCACGTCTCCATTCGCTACCCTTTCAACAATATTTTTGACCTTTTGTCTTATGCTCCATCTTCTGACTCACCATTCCAGCCTCCTTTCAAATCAACTTAACCGAAGAGTCTACTGACGAGGCGGTTCACTGTGACCAACTGTAGATCGGTAAATGTGAGGGGAGGAAAAGAAGGAAGCTCGAGGAAGTTGCCTCCCATATTGTCGCAGCATACGGAGGCTAGTGGAGTCCATTCCTGTAAGGAGCAGGACGTTCTGGCTAGGTACCGTACTTTCATGGAATCTACCAACCCGATACGTTACCGTGGAACCAGCTCCATCTCCATTTAAGGTGCCTACTGACAATTGAACCAAAATTACGCCTTAGATGAGAGCCAATTTAAAAAATTAGCAAATCTTTCGCCTGCTTTTGTTCTTTCGGTGGGGACACTGGTAGATCTGCCCGCCGTTGGCAGCATACCCAATATAATGGATCAGATGTCCCGCTTTTATCCCAAAAGAAGTGGTTTTCATGCTGGGGTTCAGTGCAAAAACGCGACATACTGGAAGGAACTGTAACGATCTGCTGTAGAAAACCCTTCAAGGACACTGTAATTTTGTGATTTCATGACATTACTCTCCCACACACACTATTTGCGTGTTCCGTTTGCTTTATGGTTCTATGGACCAGCCTTTGTTTGTTCGCTGCAACGCGCTACCTCGTCATATCCCATGTTGAACCTGCTTGACGCACGTGCTTGCCTTTCGCGGACCGTAAGCTTGGCTCTCGTTTTCTGAGTCTGTGGGATGGCACAATTGATGTTTGTATATGTTTTACGTGACCGCTTATTTACTAATCCAGTACGGTGAAACTTACGGATCAATCGTGTTTCAGTTTTGGGATTCGCTAGAATTCGGCTACATTTTGCTCAAATGCCTGTTACCATGCTCAGTTTTATCAACTTGGGACGGAAAAACACGGAGCATAACCAGAAGAGGACCAAAGTAACCAGAACTCGGGCGGAAAAGTTACCCAGGGAGCAGCTGGGGAGGGGCGGGGTTGGTTACCTTCTATCTTGTAGGTAATATCCTGTCAGTGCTAGTTCATGTATTACCTAGGGTACTATTGATTGCAAGGGTGTTGATCCGTTTAACTTGAGGGCAATAAATCTAGAACAGCCGTTGTTTTCCTCCAAGCAGCAGGCCCAGGAGCAGGGGATTGGTGTAGACGAAGCGAGCTTGAGCCTAAAGCCGGCGGCAACGAGCCGCATGTCAGACCAGGGCAGATAGAAGTGAAAAGTTCCACGCCGGCCGTCAAACGTTCTGCACCGGTGCAATCAACGATCGATTTACCAGGGGTAGAGCTGACAGTTTTTGACTGACTACCTGAGCAGTTCGTGAGTTGATCAAAAATTGGAAACCTTCATCGAAAAACGGTAACCGACCCGGAACAAAGTCTGCTCTACCTGATCCACTATTTTTGACGCTGAGCCGGAGAAGCTATAGATGGGTGCACCTTGCTGGACCTGGACCAAGGCCAAGCACGGGCGAGGAAGGTCCTGGGGGTATGCTTAGCCAGTCAGTCAAGGTTGCTCACAATCTCATAGGCGACGAGATGTCAGAGGCCAAGCGGATAAAGGGCCAGGTCTACGCAACGGCGGATCTCACAAACGAGATGCAGAACTGTTTGATAGCCCCGATCATTTAGGATACAGGGTGGATCTTGACGTAATGCACACTTGGGGGGGGGATGGTTCGCCGGAGCACTTCCAAGTTACGGGGTCGGTAGGCGGAAGAAGCGGAACGCATAAACAGGGGTGATCTAGGGGCCGACCTTGAGGGCCTGACGAAATATTTAGACGAGCAAATCAGAACAGCAGGCAGCAGATTTCGGTCTACTCGTCTGTGGTGACAATAGTGAAAAGAAGCCTCGCATCAGCCAAGCTCAAATTGCTGCAGAGGAACACTCGAAACGTTGGCCTTGGACAAATTCACACATCATTTCACGCGAGTCCGTCGACCAACCAAGCCGCAGGACCTGCGACAACAATTACAAGTTACCAGAATGTCTGGAGTTCACCACGGCCAGAGCAAACGAAAGTTGGGAAATGGCGAGGGCGGCGGGAGCTTGTTTCGTCTGCCTCAACACCTAATATCGGGTGGCTGCCTGCCAGACAAGAACTAGAAGAGGCCACGAAGGTTGTCCAGGCAGGCACCACGGATCACTACACCAGGTGAAAGAAGCTACGCAAGATGTGTACAAAAGGCCCAGTGTGATCCGCCTAACTTCACGGTCTGTCAACGAACCAGTAATACTAGGGATAGTTGCTGTGAAACTGATGACCCCAAAGGGGTGGTCAAAGCGCGGGCCTTCGTCAACAGCGGATCGGATACCACCCTGGCGAAGGGAGGTGTAAAGGAGTTCAGGAAACCCCGTTTCATGCATTAGCATCCATATTACAAACGACATTTATCATTCGTATGAACTATCTTTGCTGGGATTCCGATTGTTTGTTATATTTCTTTAAATCTTTGTCACAAACCGGAATCCTACCGTTGCCTCGAGCGAGAGTCGCTCAGCTTGAATTTCGTCATGACTGTATTTGGTAATCTCATCTTCTGTATCTAACCTTTGCTGCAACCCAGCTGCAGTTGTTGATTTGTTGTCCAATTTGGAGCGAACGAGCCCAGAAGGAACACTATTGAGGTTTGATTATTGTAAAATTAATTAATTTGTTGTAAATAGTACCGTAGCTATTTGGAATCGACTTTGTTTTGAATTGTGTCGAAATTGGTTGCTACGCGTCGCTCGAACGTTCCGGGGGCTGGACTTTACAAAAGGGTTTGCAGATAATCAACGGCTCGCGAAAAACACGACCTCGCTGGCGATAAAGGCGACGGGCGGAAAGCAGGTGATAACAGCATTTCGGCTAGGATTGCATCTCATGTCCCTGGACACCAGGCAGCAAATCGAATCAGCGAAGAACTTTTCACTGGCCGACCTCCCCAAGCGAGCACCAAGGTCGGTGAGCGCAATTTTATCTAGGTGCCCCCATTCGCAAGATTTATCGGTCGTGGACTGAGGGTTTGTGTGGCGAAATGGACCTCCAAATCAGCTGTGACCTAGCAGAAGCACAATGGGTGCCTGACCAGAGAGTAGGTAACCACCAGGCACACTACGCCGTGCACACGACACTGGGGTGGATACTATACGGCCCAGGCCGGAGGGAGTGGCTCCATAAACTATGTCAGCAGTAAAGGACAGCATGGTGCGCTAGTTGCAGTATCTGTGCGAAAAAGAGTTTCATGACCTCGGAGACCACCGACTACCATTATCTCAAGGAGATCATTTCGCCCTACGGAGTGTACGACAAGAAACCAAATGTCTGGAAGACCAATTCGAGGTGCCGCCTTCATGACACACACAAGTCGACACCTTGGATGGCGACAGAACTTACATTCTCCAAAGGCCACTGAGCCCGGGAGAACATTTTGGCCGGGGTTAGAGCCTCTGCAAACGGTTTTCAGATGTATTGATGCGAAACGAAGCTCTTGGCCACGTGGAAAAGGTGCCGGCACCCACTGAAGACCTAGAAGGGATTAGGTACTTACAGCTTCACCTGGTTTCCCATCCCGAGAAACCGGAAAAGCTGCTGATGATTTTCGATTTTGCATCCATGTTCCGAAGCAAATCTTTAAACGATAGTCTGCTACAGAGGTCCGATTGGACCATACGGCTGACTGGGGTTTTCCCCCTTTCATAGTAGGCAGAGTTGCCCTGCTCGTCGACATCAGAAAAATGTCTCTTCAAGTAAGAATACCAGTAGAGGAACTAGATGCCTTGCGGTTCTTGCCATGGGACTAGAACAACATGAAGAAATTGGTGGTAGATTACACGTTGACGGTTCATCCCTTCGGAGCGATACCACCATCATTTTGTGCGAATGACTTCCCGCGGGAAACTGCGAATAAATATGGAGCTCTGGTCCCGGGTCGGTACTGGACAGCGTCAGCAGGAGTTTCTACGCCGACGACTATCTTGGGTCATTCGACGACTTTGACTCGGCCATAAAATAATAGAGTCCTAGCAGAACTGCAAGAGAAGAGCGGCCCCCATCTCACTAAGTGAATATTGAACCCTACGAAGGTGTTCAGATCCATTCCGCAGCACCAGAGGGCCGGAGGGTTATGGGATCTAGATGGATCGCCACTCCCAACCGAAAGCTCTCTAGGAACTCAGTGGAATGCGGAAACGGACAACTTCGTTTTTCAGCTGAACGTCCGCGACGAACCATCTACTTGTCGTGGCATATTATTCGCCTTCTCCGGCCTGTTCGGCCCGCTTGGTTTTGCTTCACCCTTGTCGCTGCCCGTAAAGATCTTGCTGCAACAGCTCTGTTAAAAGAGACTCAGTTGGGATCAGTCACTTGACCAGGAAGACCTGCTAGAATGGGAAGAATTCCTGGTCACTTTAAGGAAACTAGGTAAAGTACGGATTCCCGGGTGCTGGCTCCCTGATCACACAAAGGTGATGGGAGAGTTGCATGCCTTCTACGATACTTCAAAATTTGGGCACGGGGCCGTAGTATGTAGGCCTTGGTGCCCGGGAGACTGACAGTGCTCCACGAGGATTCTGTTCACCGAAAATCGCGTTGCCCAACCGAAGTTGATTTCGGTCCCGCTTCTCGAACTCAGTGCAGCCGTGTTAGCTATGAGGGCGGCACGAGCGACAACGAGGTGTTTCGACTTCTATATTTGGTTAGCTAGGTGTTGGACGGACTCGACAATGGTGCTCCACTACATTGATAACGTCAGGAGTCATTTAAGTGCCTTCTTTGCTAACCGGCTTTCGATCGCACACGACGAAACTAAGGTGAACCAACGAAAGCATGTTGAGTACGCCGACAACCCAGCCGAATGGTTTTCCCGAGGTGCAATCGATTTCCGGCTACTAAACACGCGGACAGAGGGACCGAAGTTCCGGCCCATGCCTGAACAGGACTGGCTCATTTACAAAATGAAGCCATCTCTTGAAGCGGAAAAGGAGATCAAACGCGATGTGATGACTGTAGCAGCCCAAGGACAGACATCCTTCCTGCCAGGGTAGGTTAGGCTTTCCTCTTGGATAAAGACACTTCACTCACTCGCATGGTTGGCTAGATTCAAGAGACTTTTGTTGATCATAAAGGGTTTTCGCTCATTCAACTGCGTACGAGTGGGTCCAGTAAATCCTGATGAACTAAGATTCGCAGACTGCCATCTATTAAAGATGAAAAAAATCGAGGCCTTCCCTCAAGCATTCGGAAATCCCGGATGGACAGGGCCAGGCTGCGAGAGGACACCACCTCCAAGGGGCATTTTGAAACCGGTGAATACAAAACTCGTTGGAGGACTGGGCAAGAGTAGGAGGTAGGCTAATAAACTCCCATCTGAGTTAAGACGCGAAATATCTCATACCATTGCCTGCTCGGTAACACATGATAGACTTGATGACTCAACACATGCATGACTCAGAGGGACACGCCGGGGAAGCCATGTGACGAGTGTCATTCGGAAGTGGCTTGGATACTTAGAGGAGAGACAACTGTGAAACGAGTACCCCGACGGTGCTTTCAATGTAGGAAGTGCACTGCTGTCGAGGGCAAACAACATATGGCTCGGCTGCAGGAATGTAGAGTGACCTCGGGGTGGTGGTCATCCAGTGACTCCGGCCATGACTGTTTTGAACCTTAGTGGGTCAGGTGCGAAAAAAGCTGCAAAAGAGATGCGGGTGCATCTTGACGTGCATGAAGTCCCAAGCGGTACTCGTGGGAGTTATGCATTCGATGACCATCTACCAAAGAGGCGTACCAGCAGATATCTACTCCGACAATGGGTAAAAACCTGTGGGCTCTCAAGGAGAACTGCAGCTTTGGCACAAAAAACATAATCCTCTACTTGCTGCAGAACCAAACCGTGGCTTATGGTATCCGATGGTACTTCAACCCCCCGCAGGCCAGTAAACAAGGTGGGGCGTGGGAACATCTGACCAGCTCCATGAGACGAATATAGCTGTCGATAATCGGACATCAACAGCTTGGCCATGAGAAGTTTAGCGCCCTGATGACCGAGGTCAAAAGGATCATAAAAAACTGCCCTCCAGTTCCAGTATCTGTTAGCGGCCCCACTCATCTAACACTCGCACGGAATGACCAGCTGATGTTAAGATCGAACGTTGGTTTCCAAGAACCTACAAACCTACGTGGTAGAGACCTACACGGGTGAGGGCAGGCGAATTATCTGGCCAGGATTTTTCGGAAACAACGGCTGCAAAATCATCTACTGGTCCGGCAAAATCGACAAAAATGGCCCACCGGAGATAAGCCGTTCATAGTGGGCCACGTGGTGATGGACTTCGATGGACATGCCCATTTCAGCACTTGGCCTTTGGGTATAGCCATGAAAGGTATGGCTGCTTCCACGAGCTGATAAGAACGGCGAAGGTGAGGGCCGCCATCGGAATGCTGACTCGCGATGTGCGTTGTATCTGTCTCATGGAGGGTAAAGAAGGAACGGGAAACGCCACCAAATCAGTTGCCCGGTGGCTTTCAGCTGCGAGTTTCGATGAAAATAACAAGCTCAGGCAACTGTATCATAGCATCTATTTGTATGATGGCTGTTTTCTGCACATGCTTTCATACCTCCACACTGCACAGCGAACTCTGTGTGAGTGAGTAGAAAGTTTATCACACAATCCCGGTAGATAATTTAAACCCTTGAATGCCCGAACATTGTGCTTCACCCACGGAACAGTTCTACGAACCGTGATTGTTGCTTTCGATATACACGCCCACATACGCTCACACACACATAAAACCATGAGAAACACGGTTTCGCCGCAGACTCCCAACAAGATAAGACATTGTGTTCATCGTCTCTCGCTTGCTATTGACGTTGCTGAAGACGCTTCCCGTAAGTGGTAATAGTTGTGATTTACTCACACACCCAAATACATCTCCAATCACAATCACCTGCACTCGCATGAAACACGATTCCGCCCCATACCCTCACAAAGAAATGACATTGTTATACCGTTTCCCATTTCGCCGTGCACCTTGATGAAGACGATTATGTATGTAAGCACCACTGCGATTTCTTCGCACACACACACACACAAATCTTCCTTCACGGCTTCTTTCACGAACACAACACATGAATTTCGGCATCAACACTTCTTCCTTCAAGCCTGCAGCTGAGAAGCAGCTTTTGTGGACAGTGCAGAAGAACATCACGTCGTCCGGGCCGCAGGATCCCGCGCGATTCTGAGTATGTGAGTTGATCACAGAAGTCAGAACTAGAAGTTACGCGCACTAACAGCGGGGTCTGGGCAGGTAGGGAGAATCAGTACCGTTATTCCAAACTTTTAACTCTGCTAAAATCGGCAAGATTTTGGTGGACCGAGTAATGATCGGTTGTAGAAAATCCTTCAAAGACACTGTAATTTTGTGATTTCATGACATTACTCTCCCACACACACTATTTGCGTGTTCCGTTTGCTTTATGGTTCTATGGACCAGCCTTTGTTTGTTCGCTGCAACGCGCTACCTCGTCATATCCCATGTTGAACCTGCTTGACGCACGTGCTTGCCTTTCGCGGACCGTAAGCTTGGCTCTCGTTTTCTGAGTCTGTGGGATGGCACAATTGATGTTTGTATATGTTTTACGTGACCGCTTATTTACTAATCCAGTACGGTGAAACTTACGGATCAATCGTGTTTTAGTTTTGGGATTCGCTCGAATTAAGCTGCGTACCTCTCAGAAGTGTGCTGCCCTCAGGTCCCTCTCAGTGCGTTATGTGAACTAACTGAATTTACTCAATCATTTGAACGATTGTGTACTATTTTTTGGTTTTCCACCCTCTCATCTATTCAGTCATAAACACAGTACTTCTCCCTCCGATTGTCAGGCGAAGGGTCCAGTCATTCTACGGGAACCCAATGAGTTTTCGATGTATTTCGTCTTTTGTTCTACGGCGTCACGACTGTCAACTATCCAGGGCAATGCACCTTTACCGTCCACTATCCCGATTATTAGCGATATCCTAGTGGTAAAAGAAACAGTCCATATCTGCAAACCCTGCCATACCGACCCCAAATCCTCCTCATATATCGATGCTTTCTCTAAAACTCTTCATTCGCATGTAAAAGTAATGTTGCTCGAAACACTCTTGCTGTCCGTTTATACCTTCAGGCATGTAGACGGTAGCGGCCAGGAATGTAGTGTTACTCGCTGCAGAATTCAGGGAAATATACACCTGACAACATTCTGCTAACGCATTTTTTTTCAAAAACAAAAATTATTTTAAGGGAACTAATAACTGAATTCACTAGATATCGTCTGTTTTCCCCATAACTGCAGCTGGTCGGCCAAGCGTTCGATCCATCTGCCGTCCCCGAATCGTCAAACTTCAATAAGCCTCCTTAACAAACCATCACTAAGCTCACATACGTTTGAGCTTCAAGCCACTCAAAACGTCGGATTTTATTTATCCTGTCTCATTGAAACAACGCAAATCTTGTGCTTTTCCACCTCCCCTGGCAGATTCGTTGATCAATACACGCTTTACCGTCACGTATGAGTTTTTACCTTTATTGCACGAATTTTCATTTTAACCTAAGTACCTCACAAATTTCGTTGTTTCGTGCATTGGAACCCATATTACTATGCACATCGGCATAAGCGCTCTGATTCGGTTCTGTTCCCTCCAGTGGCCTTGAGGCACGATATTTTTCAAGTTCACCGCACTTATTATCAATCGATTTATCCCGATGCATCCTTCCTTCATCGTTCCTTTTCTTCTGCTACTGACCAGGCTCTATTTGAGAGCAAATTATTGCACAAATATTGATTTCATTTCTTTTGTTTACACTGATCTTGCGAAAAGTGTGCTTCTTGGGCATCCCGAGAAATAAACATTAATTCATTAATTCGTTCATTCATCTGTTTCTGAACTAGAATAGTCAGGCGATGTCTCACCGCGAAACCTTTTTCCGGAGTATTCCAGCAGTCAATGATTTGGTCGGTGATTGTTTGCTGCAAACTCTCACCCACATATAACTTTCGTATTGCAACTAGCTGACCTTGTAAAACGTGGCCATTTTATTTGCATCTCTCAGTCGCATTTCACACGCAGCATTCTGTTTCGTTGTTATTACGTGATCCACCTTTTTAAACTGAACTCAATATATGGATATTTACCTGTCCTTAACTCTATTATCTGTTTTGCAGGCTATTCACCTCTGTTATTATCAGAGCTAAGCATCCCACGTCGGCCTATCACCCGGTCTCCGTTTTGATTCTAGCACATCATGTTCCACCTGTTATAAAGTGTCGTCTATCCGAAATTCATCTGCTTTTTTACGTCCCCTTCGAAAACCTCTCCGTTATACAAAGATAAACAAAATATCCGCCTATTCTTTTTGACCCTCCAGTCTTTGCAATCTTCGTACTTTGTGTGCGTGTCCCTTCTATCCGGTCAGCTCTACTTGGTTTCGGTCGGCTCGACCACCTGACCTAGAATTTAATGTCATCTAACGTTGTCATGGTAGCGTCAACCTAAAACCTAAGCCAACTTTGAAATAAAACGACTTGTAAAGTGTACCTTGGAAGATTGCACAAGATGTTCTAGAAAAATGGTGGTATTAGAAGTATCACAGTGTTCATTAATATATATGAACTTTACATAGACAGCATATTTTGTTTTATTGGACGCACTTGTGACTATGGCGCCGCCTGTCGGTATTACGCAGGTACAAAGGTAAGTTCCGGCCTGAGGATATTTGAGTTGCCGCTGAAGCCCGGATTATTGAGATCGCAGGGATCGGTGTTGGGGTCCCTGTTGTTCTTGATCTATACAAGTGACCTGGTCGACACCCTGAGGTGTCCTGGTTTCTTATTCGCGGATGATCTCAAAATTTTGAGGGAACCACTTTTGAACTGGATGCAGGAGGATCTGATAAGAATACGAGAGTGAACGAAAACACGGGAGCTCCCTCTAAACCGAGGTAAGTGCAGACAGCTGCTCCACGGAGGGGGAGCGGGAGGGGCTCGGCACTTCGATGAGGGATCACTCGGGACAACTGAGACCGCTGAGGTCATAAAAAATCTTGGCTTTCAGGTGCACGAAAACTTAAGGCCCAACCCAGCAGTGTCTTGGGGCAGCAGCAAAAAGTAATAGTTTCATTTTTCAACTGGATCGGACTGTCAGGTCTCGAGAAGCCAAAACAACATTGTCACTTTACAAAGTGCATGTACACCCCCACCTAAAATACTGCTTTCAGGCCTGGGCACCGAAACTAGTCATGGACAAACAGCTGTCGGAAACCGTCCAAAGACGGTCTACTAAGGTGAGCACTGGGCTGAGGGACAAGACATACAGTTAAAGCCTCAAAGCACTCGACATATTCTCGCTCAACAGGTGACGCCTAAGGTGGGATCTGATTGAGGCGTTCAAACGGCTCCACGGGTTATCCGAAACCGACAGGCCGTTATTAGTTGTAAGTAAAAACTAGACGCTCAGGGGAAATGAACATAAATTGATGAAACCCAGGGCCATCAGAAGCGATCGAGCACATTTCTTCTCTCACCGCGCTACGAACCCCTGAAAAAAACTACCACCTCATGTAGTAGCAGCGAATAGCGTCGTCATGTTTAAAAGACGGCTGGATGACTGCTGGGACGAGGTTTTCCCGGACTATGGGTAGCTAAACGAGCATACCCTCAGACAGCACCCCTCTCTTCCAATCCCTTCTTTACCAAGACACAATAAATGATTCCCAGTCACGCAATAAAATACAGCAAACTGCGGCTTTTTTATTTATTCAGTTTTCCTCACGGGGGATTCTCGAGGGTAAGCATGGCTGCTAGTTGAGACAATGAACCTGTCTATTCAACACAACTGTCGGTTCTTCGAAAGCGAACCCGCTTTTCATTCCCTTCCTTGCAGTCCACCACTCAACAATCACAACATTCGGACCACTTTGCAGTCGGAGCACCGTGGGAACATTGCAGCCCTCGAGTGCTAGAACCTGGACGTACACTGGCCAACGTCACAAGTCATGTGACCTGACCTGATGTGATCTGAGGCGCCAGTCATGGAAAGTGTGAAATTAATCTGCTAACACCATTGTAGAGTACGAAATGCTTGCTGAACTTTAAATGATTTGGCTACGATATTGATAGGGTGAAAAAATAAGACAATTTTTCCCTTGTGGAAATATTCTGATTGATCAATTTGTTATTATTTATGTGTACGGGATCATAAAATTACAATACAGGGAAAATTCTCACCTGGTAATGACTAAAAATGTGTGAAATGAATAAGGAATACTCGAATGTTCTTTAATAAATATTTAGAAGGACGGTCGTCACTTCTCCCTATCCCGATAACGTAGTTTGATGAAAACCGGCCATCGGTGGTGGTGAGCATTCAAGAGGATAATTTGATGATTGAAGCATTCAGGAAGGCATCGATAAACCCCTACTACCCCGTGATATAAGGGTTTCACCATAGCAGGAGCTATACACAACAATACGGATGATCTCATCCAGTGATGTTCAGTGTAAAGGATTATTCTTAGAACGCGGTTATAATCAGGCTTTCTATCTGCTGATATACGGTTGGCATACGTGGTTACGCATGTCGTCGGTGAAAATGTAGCTGATGTGTACGTCCACAAGTTTTAACAGATCAAAGTTCATAGCTTTTTCAGAGTAAATGACAAAGATATTTCTAAATTATAAAGAGTGATTCATGTATATAACTGTCGTGCAAACTGGTGGCAAAATCCTGTGTGACTTTCTGCACACTTTTTGTCTTATTGCTTGCCCTCGTGACTAGGTGGCCCATATTGATTTTCTTTGTTCTCTGCGGCACAAGGGTAAGTTCCGACTTGAGGATATTTTAATTGGCTAAGAGCGCGTTGTGCTTGCTGTTTGGGATGCGATGGAAGAAGCTAGTGGCTCTTTAGACGGCGACATTTATCCCTTGCTTTTTACTGGTTGAAAAATGTGTCTCCCCACCCGCATAGTTATCGTTTGGTTCGGCTTAGGTGGGTGGTCGAGCATTAGCACGTGGACATTTATAACTGTATTTTGGCGTGAACTGATACCGGTTCTTTGACTTGTGAACGAATTTCTATCGCAGTATATAGAGTGCAATGGGTTCGGCGTCATTACATGTGTGCTTGATCACCAATTTGAGATGGCACACAAAAAGATCGTTTTTATCGTCACTGTTGAATGACAGCCACACAATCTTTGCTTTTAGAGACTAACGGTGGCCGTTCACATAAAGCTTGTGCTGCATGCAGTCTTTTACAACTTTCTACCACGTTTCGCGCTTATTAGCATTTGAAATGTTCGTCAACCTCATACACAAGAGAATTGTGATCCAAAGAACCAGAGATTACAGGATTGCGTCGCATAAATCAACGGCCGCAAGGCCAAACGTGCTCCTGAATTGAGGGTTGAACTAATATATTCGAGGCTGTTCTATTGAACAGATTCGGAAACGATCAGAGCATCGTTTGAATGATAAATAAAAGTATATTATTCGGTTGGCGTATTCCGACCACGCAAGATCGAATGGCGGAGCAAGACAAAGTGAATTAAATACAAGTTTATATAAAATGATTGCAGTCATCCACGCAGTGCCGTTTCTTGAGCGTATCGAACTTCGGATCATTCGTATAGATGTGTGAACGTTTACATTTCTGAAAAAGCATCTGCAGTGGCAACAGCCCTGATAGCATAATTTGTGCATTTGGCTGTGCGTATCCTATGCAATACACACGTTGCACCGGTTCTAGACAGCACACTTCTGATCGGCCTTTGTTGTAACAGTCTCTGACGATGTCACTTTAGGTCGTAGTGTGAAGAAAACAATGACACCGGTAGTAACCACACATGCGCGGAGTATGCCGTGAGTACGCTAGTGGGACAGACATATGGGTACGGGGAATGCTTACCGCAGGACTTCGTCTCACGCTGTCCAGGGAAGTAACTGTGATTGCCTTTCTCTTGGTTTGATGATGAAGAGTGATTTTTGAACAGACTTTTCGAAACATGCTACTGTAGTAGTATAATAACGGCCGGCGAAATTAACGTGTTTGGAGATTGTTTGTTTCATATGAGGCTCAGTACTGCTAACAGTAGCTGACATGTAGCTCGAGCAGAAGCGTATTAGCACACGATGCATTAGTATGCAAGTAGTAATAAGTTGATAACATCAAACATACGGTGTTGTCTAAGTGAAATAGATGAAGTAGTTCCCATGTTTAAAAAATTTTCTTTCAGCAGTTATTTCCATTGTTCCCACTGTATTTCAGGAACTGCGAAAGGCTCCACAATACGATGGCGAAGGTTGAACATTCATTGTCACAATTTATTGTGCATACTGAAACTTGCTTTTTCTAATAATCTTTTTGTGAAGTCGGGCTTTTGTGAACAGCCGAGAACTGGCTCCGCTAAATGATGCGTGTGGAATTTGGGCCAGAGTAATCAACCAAATTACGTCGGAAGATTGCAGAGTGAGTGAATTGTCATGTACAATAAAAAAGCACTATGACGTGATCATAAATTGCACGATCTTTACACAAATTGACGTTTCATTATGCACTCCACTTAAGGTCGCCCGGGACCCATTGAACAAACCGAGCTTTCATGGCAACATTTGAGAATTAAAGCAGATGTGAGGCAATTGCAGGAATGAATAACGGATCTCATTTACCGAGTTTTCTTAGTTGTATACAATGGAAAACGAGAAACAAACAAATAAGGAACAATTCAATAAAGTACTTAAATACTTTAGTATCATATTATATACCAATATGAACAAGTATATGGTATGACAACATTGGTTTTCTCAGAAATAAGCTGCACTTTTTATTTGGTTTTTATCCACATAAGTAGAAATCAACTCACTTGAGCCTACTTATGCATACGTGTGAAATACTGCCCCACGGAATCAATACGAACAACAGCTCCGAATCGAAACGGAACATGAAACCAACCAAATTTGAAGCACGAATTGGAATTATTCACTTTCACAACTCAAGATCATGGACATCGAAAGCAACCAGTTATGTAACACAGATACAGTCCACGCGTGTTATATGGCTTTTATTGTGTAACCATGAGAACAATGGAAAGAGTCACTTTTTTGATTGTTCTGCACTGTGGTATGTGGTTGACTAAAACTCCAGTGCAGCCCAATGTTAGAGTGGGTAACTATGGACAAATTCGAATGGTGTACAGGTATTTCGTACTGAAAGATGACATTCATTTCACCGTTACTGGTAGTAAATGTTCAATAACAAAAAGCATTGCGTTTTAGTCATTAACTTCTCATGTAACTGGTTTCCAAGTTGTTATTGCAACTTGACGATTATGGCAAAAATACTAAAGTACATTTTTGTTTCTGAAATGCACATAACAAATCTAGTCGATTGTCATCACATTGGGCATTGTAACGTGTTATTGATTGGGGACATATTTATATGTGAATGTCCCGTCCTGCTGATTTTGTTCAGGGGGACGTGGTTCCTACAAGTTTTCCCAACACCAGATAACTTTGAAACCATGCCTAAAGGCGAGGCCCATAGGTCTGAAAGTGGTTGGATGATGCCAAGATTTATCGTGTGCTTGAATAAGTGGCATACAATTCGGAGCTTGTCCGGATTAAGTTGGGGCGGTTGGAAATGAACCGGTTGGTCTTTGATAAGAAAGTGATGACGCACAGCTTGAGATACGGAGTAGGTTAGTTGAAGTGGTTCAGTGAAGAATAGGAACTTTTCTAAAATGTCAGCTAATAGTGGTTGCGGAATTACTAGCCAAATACCTAGAGATTCGGTGTATTAGTCCGTGACAGTTGCACAAAGCTTCATTGTGGTGTCTACCATTTTGTGATTTGTGAGGTCCACCATGGGGCCAAAGTGTGACAGGGAATCCGCACCGATGATGGAAATCTGTACATCCAAGTGAGAAAAACCATTGAACACATCGCCTAAGACCCAAATCGAGTCAGACTGACTGTTGACTATACGTTGCAATCCTCGTGTTGTTCGCTATTTGCAATATGAAATCTTATGCTTGGCGACGGCGAAGTTTGGGTTACGGAAAAACGGCGACCTCGGTGCCAGTATCAACTAAGAAGCGGAGACCACCGACTTACTCGAGGCCTAGGCCAAGGTTAATAATTTGACTCCCCAGACAAAGTCAGTTTCTACAAATGAAAAAAGCCCTGGCAGACAACACCATCCTGCATCATCCTCACCCTGACCCGAATATTGATTTAGTACTGACTACGGAGGCATCCGGTACTGCTGTTGGCGCAGTGTTTCGTTAGATTGTATGAAATCAACTAAAACCCTTAGCGTTCTTTTCCCAAAAGCTCCATGAAGCGTAGATGCGGTACAGCACATTTTCTCGCGAATTCCTTGCTATCTACGTGAAAATTAGTTAGTCCAATTTTCTTTCGGAAGAACGACTATTCCGTGTGCACTCTGACCTCTAACTCATGCGCTTTATGCCGGGGTCGATAGCTACTCACCCAGAAGCGCATTGCACTTGATATACATCTCTCAGTTCAAAATACATATCCGCTATGTTTGTGGAGTAGATAATGTCGTGGCTAGCGCTTTATCCCGATGAAAAGCTAACGAGGAACAAACATAATTTGATCTAATGGAACCATAAAAACTATGGTGGGCTGATCCGTCGTTGTCTGTGCCGCGAGCATTTGCCACACCCCAGCTAAAGGATTCATCACCAATTTCCGCCAACAGAACTGTTTTGTGTGACTGGTTTTTCGACAACCCCCAGCCTGTTTTTCTGACTTCATGCAGGAACGTCCTCCTTAAAACTTTCATACTCCTTCAAACTCCGGTATTCGCGCATCCCAAGAATTGATTTATGCTCGCGCTTTTTGGTTCCATATGAATTCTAGTATTGCTTTATTGAATAAACAATGTTTACAGTGTCGGAAGAACAAGGTCCACGAAACACATTTTAACCTTGCAGCACTCTCGCACTGATCTCGTAAGCTCATTTCCTCTGTCCATCGGTTATATTACAAACCTTGACGCTTAGTATTCGCTTTCCTCGATGGCCAAATACAGACTTTTCGGTAAGTAACATGGCCGAAATACTTATGTGAAACTGGGTTGTTATATTTGATTTCCCGTCCACCGTCACTACGGACCGGGGTACTCATTTCCAGTCCCTACTCTTCCTCGAATTCCGGAAACCGCTAGGTTAAGCGCACACCAAAATGACAGCATATCACCAATCGTTCAAAGAAATGATAAAGCGCCTACACCGTCAGCTCTAAGCAGCGTTGATAAAACAACCTGATGCTACTTTTTGGAGTGATAACCCAGCACACGTCCTCCTTGGCTATCGTTCGCCAGTCAAAGATGAACAACAGGGTACGTCAGCCGGACTAGTGCTTATACGATCCTTCGTCTTCCCGGTGTGTGTGCTTAATCTTGTGCATATAATGTCCTTAGTCCATCGCATTTCATCGAGAGTCTCCTGTATCCCGTGACCTAACCTCGTCCAACATTTACTCTTCCATCTCTCACATTCGCTTTTGTACACAGGGATCTTCACTTTACCTCTTTTCCTCTTATTCGCAAAGATCGTGTGCTCAAACCACATAATCCACCCTGTTATGGCCCATTCCTGGTACTTTCTCTTAACGACAACTAATTCATTGTCTAGAGGATTAATATTGCGGACACTGTTTCCGTTGAAATAATAAAAAACCCGCTTATTTTGACACCCCCTCAACACCAGCCAAACCAACCTACACAGGCATAAAAACAGCAGTTACTATTGATAATCCTCAACAGACCGAGTGGACATCACACCACTACCGCTGAGATCACCAGTATAACAACTATCACGTTTTACCAGCCTTTTTGGCCGAAGTATTTGACACCATATCAGGTTCCCGGAATTTACTGTAACATTCTTCTTTTTCCTCACCTGTTCTCTACTTCTATTTTACTATCGAGAGTTCATTTCGTGCAACTAAGGCTCTGACAATGGAGTTGCGTAGGGGCCTGGACATTTCACAATTTTCAGCGTTTTACTACTCCTTTGTTGTATTAAATTTTTAAAGTTCACAAGGAACACGTTTTGGAAAACACATGCACACAAATACCAACATGCATACCGCGTAACACAACAGGCTCTCTATGAGTTACTGATTCTGGAGCAAACTCGCTTTGTGATTCAAAGTGACATGAAACTGATTAAACCAGTGATCTAACTGTAATCAACGAACTAGTCAGAAGCTTTCTTGGTGGCGTTTGACATTTGTCCCTAAGTGATCTCAGTCAGTTTAATAAAGTGTTGTAAAGTCTTGGAAACTGAATAGAACTGAAGATGCCGGTCGACAATGGACTTATGATACCCAGGTCTCTACAGCGGGAAGTGTGAAAAACTGTGCGTTCGTTACGTAACAATTGCTAACTTTTCATTTCTATTGTCCCTCCATATGGTCACACTCTTCCGCCTAGTTCAGGACAGCATGAGCTTAAAGATGAAGAAGTATCTCAATGGGTTATCAAAAGTTACTGGAACAGCAATATGACTGTTTATCGACTGATAACAATATATCTGGTCAAAAGACGGAATACCTCTCATTCTAACATGCAATCAAAAGAGACTCGTGCGATGAAAAACTAAACGGGCTTTCCGTGGACAATAGAGTTACGAAAACTAATCATCGTAATCAAAAGATCATGCAGACTTGTTAATCATAAACTTCATAGTGCACTACTGAGTCTACGTGGATGCACTAGTTATCCAAGTCAAAGCCAAAGTAATTTAGAATTGGAGTAGTGAACGAAAAATGAGCAGAAGATTGTGGTCAGACGATCAAACAAAAGTTCGTGCACAATGAAAAAGAAAGTGAAGCAAATGACAGAAGAGGGGCATAAGTGTTCACAGTTCTATTTACAGAATCCTGGGTACCAAAGGTCCAGTATCGACGAAAGTCTTGATCGCGATATCTTGTCCCTATACCATGTGGTATAGGAACGAGTACCGATGGCCGCCGTGAAAGCTTCTATAATGTATTGATCAAAGTTCAGTTATCAGTTGAATACATTCAGGGATACTCCAAATCAGAAGGTGAGGTTGCTTCAGAATGAGTGAGTCGTTTATAGCTTCGGTGCAGTTTGTGTTACACGGTCTTGTGGGTACACGTTCAAAAAATGTATACTGTACCACGTTACTTTCTAAATACGGAAAAGTGAGAAATCTACAAGTACCTACTACTTCAACCGGTAGGCTGTCGTGAAAGGTTGGGCGCCTACGACTTGTTTCACGTCAGCCAAGATGCGTGTTGTACCCACTTATGAATAAGGATTTCGTTATCTGTTTTATGGTAATGGTCGCAAACCAGTCAGAAGTGATGATCTAATAGGTGTGAAGAGAAGCTGTTATACTGAAACCAAAGGTCAAAAAACTTGGCTTGTGTGCTTGGATTAGTTGACCATATAAGTGCGAAATAGGTTTAGCTTTGTGCCTAGTGTTTTATGAAAATGGATGTGACATAGAATGACATGGTTTGAACCCGATAATATGGATTATTTGGCTATGAATTGTAAAACCCTATCAACACCGGATTCAGCAAACTACTTGCGTGAGATATCCACGCGAAAACGCACTGAATAAAGACTAAGACAGACCGGCTACAAAAGATGAAGCTCATTCAGAGTTCACAGTTGAAGAAACGGAAAATTTTCAGTGAATCAGTGTGCACACTTTTAGATCAACCGACTTTTCACCGCAATAAACTCAGCAGTTCCCAGAAGTCGACGGAGTTTTTAGATGTGCATGGTGTCTTTCCCTGGCTGATTAGTCACCTACAGGTTTTACCATTTTAATTACAAGTGTTTTAGCGGCAACAGATACTTTTTCATAGGGATGGCCGAATTCATCCCTCACGGACTAAGCAGCGCACGATGTACTCTTACGGTTTGTATGCTTTGGTCAACAATTCTTGATTCGGTCCTCAACTTTGAATAGGCTTGTTGAAAACCAATCTTTTCGGACAATTTTATTTTTAGAATCACGGGAAAATTGAGACAAGCCGCACAATGGGTCTTGTCATTTTGAATGTTGGAATCATTTGGTTTGATACAACATGGCAAAACGTCCTATCGGATGAATCAAAGTGTAAGAACCGACAGCTTCATACTAAGTAACTGATGTGATTGTCACGTATATCACGCAACTACTTGCGAGTAGTGTATGGGATTGATGCATATTTGTTTAGCCGATCGTCCTTCGGACTCCACCTTTCACGCACAAACCTCAGGTCATCCGACCAACCAGCACTCGGAAGCACCACACTGGAGTCCCGCTGTTCTTAGAGCTCATCAGTGGTGCATACCCTCTGCCACACCCAGGGTTTGAACCCGGACCCTTTCACCCCGAAGGCGTGATCCGAATCGCCAAGGTAATCTCGTTCAGATGTCAACTTCTAGGACAGTCAGAGATGCCCGACAGCCCCGTGAACTCCAAGCGAATGCCTCCCACCAAGTCAGGTCTTCTCCACAGGATGGGGTGCACAAGCCCCCATTTTTAACCTAAACAAATAAACAAATGAAGTGATTGTTGTTTACGTATTGAGCTTGTAGTCGAAAAAGAAAGCTTCTCCATACAATACAGATATTTCACTAGTCATTGCGAATCCATAGATGTGTTGAACATTTATGAACTGTCTTTACTGCAACCGGAGGCACAAGATGATAACTTCAATCTGATGTTTGATTATTACAGCTCAGAAAGTCGTTTGTAATAGGTTAGATTCACACAAGCATATTCTAACAATAACTACACCATAGGGATAGTAAGGTGTACGAGGAACGAGTGGTTGGCAATCAAGCCAGTGAAAGATGGATGTTACATCGAGTGGACGTGAAGTGAGCCAGTAGCCTAATCGCTGGTCTATGGGACTTTGGATTACACACACTGGGTCTGAATCCCTGGTGCGATTCAGTAGACGTGCAGCGCTGAAAATTCCTAAAAATCCGGATAAACAAATACACAGTGCTTGAATGATTTACTGTGGCGAGTGAAGCATTCATACGGCACTGTGATAACCTTTGATTACCTCCGGTAAGGTAGAATTATCTAATGGAAAATCCACTTGCATTTTTCGCATCCGAAAGTCCAACGCGGCGAGGACAGTTGCTGTGTATCACTGGAATAGCGAACTGCGCATTGTTAAATATTCACTTGCGTTGTTCACACCCGAATGGCCGTATGGTGATAGCTCGGCTGGTAAAGCTTCTGTCAGGTAAGCGGAACGTCACAGATTTGGTTCCGGCTCGCGGCGTTAGACCTTTGGGTATGAAGAATACACGTGGATTTTTCATTGTTCAAGACTGAGGCTCTTCGTGCCAGTAATACATCCCATGAAAATGAAATTACCAAGAAATAGAATAAAATGTGGTTGAGATCTGTGGGCTGAGTACTGAGTGAAGTATAAGTAAGTCGTAATAGATCCATTGGGACGTGTGAAAACATCACTTACTGGATTATTTAGAATTCACCTACGGACTACTGAACTATTTACGGTAAAAGATATACAGTTTCTAAAAGTGTTTATGTAGACAGATCACCTTTACTCATTTTATAACTCCAATGGATGTAGGAAAATAATTTGAACGAGATATTAACTTCAAGGGAAAACACGAGTAATGCCGTATGAGTTTCGTTTTTTGTGTACGAGAGCAGTTCAGTCTTTGGCCACGAAAACACGAAGCAAATATTAGTCCTATTCCTTCGTACATAATTTTCATCTCTACTCGAAATCGCTTCCTCACTTTTATCTAACTATTTTTGCATCCTCCCATGCACCTGGACTCACATACCCTTTTGTAGGCGATAACCAAAATACTTCCCATCTATCTTTTGATATCTGCAGAAGTTCAGAATTATGAGGACATTTTCATATTACTCAAAATCAACAGGTTCTGGTACGTGGTTTCAGTGCTCGCTGCCAATTACATTCTGTGGTATACATTCATTAGAAAGTCACAACGATGCCCGTTAAGAAATCGTATTGCTGGATAGCCTCTCGGTGGATCCGAATCTGCGAAACGTGTTTCCTTGCGTCCAACATAAGAACAGGTCTGTGGGTTTGATCTGAAAGTTTTGAATGGCGATAGACTAATCGGATGACTCAGAGTAGTCAGAAAATGAATTATACAATCGGCTACTTACCAAGTAGTATATACACTCGCCACAATGGTATTCCAACCAAGTGTTCGGTTGCTGAAAGCAACTCCATCCACTCATAAGACAAAAGAAACTTCATGTCAGATAAAAGTAGGTCATGGTGTTGAAAAAGCCTAGGAAGACTGTAAGAACGGCTGTATAGATCTATTGAAACTGAACATGGAAATTCAGCTCGCTAAATCGAGAGGCGCCGTTAAAATGGTTTAGTCCAGATCCCAAACCTTCTGCTATAATTTGTCTCGTATTCACCAAGCAATTTCTTTGCTTTCCGTGCACTTTCACTACCAAATTCCATGTTGACCACCACCCTTTCGCTTCCACACCCTCGCGATGATTTGTTTGCTCAGTCTTATTGTATCACGCAATTTTTAGTCTTGTTTCTGTGGCAGGAGTCGATTGACGTAAGTTGTCACGAGTCTATTGTCGAGCTTTTCTGCTAGATTTTATCGCTTAAGCACCCTTTCTTCCCGGGTTTGTAATGACCCACTGGTATCTGTGATCCGTTTTGTTATTAGGGCATAGTTGCCTTGGTTACCTGACAAGGTCTAAAAGTTTGGACGTAATTATCTTTCTCTCTCCATCAGCCTCGTCCTTGTGAATGACTGAATTTGGCTACGTCTTTATGATCCCGGACTTTATCATAACCATGATATATCGCCTGTTCTTTACCCATGTTTATGTGAGTGTGTTCTCTTGGGCCATAAATTTGCTTCCGACCCGTGATTGTTCAGAATGCCCCCCCTCATAAATGTTAACCTTCTTTGTAAAGCACTTGACTCACTCCTGCTTTGCCGTCTCGAGAGTTTCCTGCCCATAATTGCCTGGACGTTTTGAAGCCTTTGTTGAATGCATTGATTCTGTGGTCGATCTGCCTACAATTTGAGGTGTTATAGCTATTGTTTGGTTATCTGTCCTATAGTACACGAAGTTAGGCGAGTTTGTGTTCTCCGCTTTGGGATTTGGGGCTCTCTTATCTACGAGTCATGCAATTACGGGATTACCATTCTGCACATAAGTCGTTCTGATGTGTTTGGGAACATCACGGACACACTTTTACTAACAAAAATGAATACAGACTGACGGTACAAGTCACAAGATCAAGAGTTTATGTCAAAGAATTAAGGAATATCAGGCTGTCAGGTTGGTCTCTATGATCAAGATGATGATTCCTAGAACTTTCCTCGTGCACCTCATTATTTCATGCTATTAGGCAAAAACAGGAGAAACTTTCAACCTAAGGTCATATCTCCAAGAATGCATCATAGGCTATTTGCTGTCCACACCAACATAGCTGAAACAGTTGCGATTCTGTTTTGCAACCCGGTGCTCTGTTCTCAAAAGTAATTTGTCAAGTCGCTTGAAATGACCTGTTCTAGAGTCCGTGTCAGTTGAAAAAACACGATGCGACCCATGGCCTGATAGATGATGCCTTCAGAAATGGTCAGATCAGAGCATAGGGCTAAATCCTACATTATACTAACTCCTTCCTGTGTTATATTCTCATACCAACAACACTACATTTCCCGATTCCCAACCACTTCTCAAATAACACTTCTCGAAAATCATCAGTTCACTGACCGTGCAATTATTATTTGTACACATTCGTAAGCGTTGTATATGTACATACGCAGACAACACAGCTGGAGTCATCTATCTCAAGTGTCGGAGAAAACAGGAACCAAACCAAAATCACCTGACCCTACTTGACCTCAATTTCTGTATTCTGTTAGCGATAGGTGGAGTATATGTCCACTGTTATGATGTTGTTGTTGGTCAAAGAATGACCTGCACAAGTCTTTGGTTGTCAAAGCAGTGAGAGAAAAACACGAGGTGAAAGCAGCCGCTACGAGCAACCTTTACGTTTGAGCAATCGAAACCCATGACTAACGCTCTGTTGCAACTCCCCATCGTTGAAGCGTTCGCAAACAGAACATTTCACGCGTTGATTGTGCGGACTTCAATGCACCGCGGTGAACAACCACACAATCGTTGTAGGCATAAATGTCACTATAATTTCAAAAACAAGCAAGCTATTGTATTTACCGAAGTGATACTGACGTAGTATCAAAATAGGCACTAAATGCAGGGAGTACTCGGACGCGTGTAAAACTGATTTCGCAGGCTAACCGGCTGAGGACCTCAATAATTCCACGAGAAAATATAATTTATTAATGTAAAATTACGCTATACAGTAAATCAGTTGGTTACGCATCGCATTCGAAAGCTGTCGTGTGCACGAGGAAAGTGGGCACCAGTTACCAGTATTTTTAACGGATAACCTGTTGAACATTAGTTACGCAATAAAGTAATAACTGTTAAAAGATCATCATTCCTAAGCGTGCATTTTCTTTCCATATTCATAAGTTGAACTGCTGTCGCGCAAACTGACTTTCCGTTATCATTTCCACTTCAGCCAATATAGCACGAAGCATGAAAAAGCACGCGTATAAAGACTTTCTCGAAGACAGTTGATATGAGATCTTTGCACAGTTACATAATACACATTTATCTGCCGACTACTGAATGGTTCTTGGTCGTTTTATTTTGAGCACTGCAGTAAGTGGACAAAAGCTTCCTCAAAAATGAAGGAGGTAGACGGATTACTTTCACTTCGAAATGAATTCGAAGAGAGTATTTAAATGTATGATACATCACCGACATAAATGGAGAACTACTCTCTCAATTTCACCTTGTCAATTACCGAATTTGCTAAATAATGCCTTGTAGAAGAGAGCCAGAAATGTATTTGAGGGGATACAAGTTTAAAAGGGGAACATGTCCAGGGATGCTGGCGGCATTAGTGAAAGTCCTCGGCTTCATGTGAAAGTAGAAGAACCGTCTGGATCCGTGTTTTTACGCAGTCAAGAGTATGAGAATACCAACGGCAATAGAAGCTGATCACAGGGCCCAAGTAATTGACCCCGTTAGCTCTCCAAAGGGAAACAAAGTTGATGACCGATGGCGCGTTGGTTTAGGCGGAACGACTGTCCAAGAAAGTGCTTATTCGTATTTTTTTAGGTAGGCGACAATAGGGGAAATATTCTGACTCATACAGAAGTTCTCAAAAAGTGGTAGACTGACAAAGCTCCACATTATCAGACTACGTAAAATGTGGTGCAGCTGGCAAATTGGTTAATAAACCTATTGGCTAACGAGCCACGCTCTAGGGGGTTTGAAGAAAAACTGATACTAAATAAAGCTGAGATTTTATCATGAATTAACTGTTCTATTGACTCAACAGTTATCCGCACAACTATAGATTGATCTATTACGTAGGATATTGTTAGTTCAAAGTTTACGATACGGCACGTATAAGCCTGCTTATTTACGAAACCACAAGAACAATAAAAGCAACGCAATATTGTTCGAACTGATAGAGTTTACGGAAATAATAACCGGTGTGCAACAAAGATTTAAAAGGCCGTGGTTGTACAAACACCACTCTAAGCCAACTAATATTGCATTTCATCTCACGACGTAGTTTCGTCAAAGATACTGTTTAGGAATTATAGCTTACCCTGTGCATACCAAGTAGTGATCATCAAACAGCAGGGCCCGGAAGCAAATTAAATTACCCGGAAATCGACGGCTCGTATGTTTGCTATCATTAAATACGAAATGCTTTTCGCTAAAATGTTTCTAGTAATCCCGGGTTCACATTCAATATTGGTGGTGAGCTTCACATTCGGACTTCAAGAAAAACATCGTGTTTTTGTTAACTAAACCAAAGTGTATTCAACGACATTTTGGGCAGAACTCGGTGACTACTCCATTTTAGTTCGCCATTGTCCTAAACAGTTACAGAAAAGGAGAATTTGCTAAATAAGATGATACTGAAGAGGGTGTATTGAGGTTGTAACGTATTTTCGGGTGAGATAATTACGAAAACAAATGAGTGTGCACAGTGTCAGTAATATCTCTAAGTATCGATTGCGCAAACTCTGTACCCGCTTCAGTCAGTTTGTCAACAGGTTTAAAAATCAACTATTTCAATGAAATTGAGGAAATACGGCTGATCATCTTCTGACTGTGTAAGAAAACGTTGAATTCTTCTACCTTATTTTTAGAAAATAGTACAGAAGAATGATTAGGATATGAGTGACACACTTACTGATATTATTATTCTAGATGGATTGTAGGAAGTTGAATGAGTTGATGGATGGCTAATGAATGTATTTATTTAGTCAACTCCTTCGCATTCGCACAACCTAATTGGAAATCTTATCACTCCTCTGGACTTGAAACACTGTTACCAACACTTGGGGCGAGGAAATTGTCTAATAATATACATATTTATTACTGGTTGCTTTCAATTCATTTCAAATGGTAGAGAAGGGGGGGGGGGGGGCACATCTGAGAATGCGACCTAAAGACGAGATGTTGTACTTTCATGGAATCTACAGCTTATGATATTATTATGCACACTAAAATAATGCACTGTTCATAAGACTAGAAGAATAAAGGAACACTGGATAGTATGTAAGAAACATTACCTTACCATCCTAATTTGTTCCTAATTGTAAGTTAACAGTTTAGGAAGAAACTACCATTCAGTTAACAAATTGACACAGTACCTTCAACATGTGAATTACTTCAATACGTCCAAAAGAGCAACATAAAACAACGTGTCAATAAAAATCAATCAAGTTAGTTGATTAGATTATTTGTAAAAGAGCACACCTCGTCTCATTGACCAACATAATAACTCGTTCTTCGTGGGCGGATATTGCTCAGGACTCGGTTCGATCACACGTACCCCAGCCTCATGCACCTACGTCACCTGCCAGTTTAACTGTCCAAGTTAACTTAAATACTGAAATTGTCATTAGTTATTCATTAAATAGCATCAAACGTCTATTGGTTTGATAGGCGTGGAATATTTGTCCACGAAACGCAGATTATTTTTCCAATTATACTGCCTATAGTTGCACAAGTCGGAAGATTAAGTTGTCGAAATAAGCTTATGTTCTACCTTCTAGTTCTCAATACCGAAATAAGTATCTTCAATGGAGGAGAGCACTCCTGTGTTGAATTCGGAAAGGAAATTGCCATGGCCAGTTATTTTGAAACCTGATACCCTAGTGTAAACAAACCAGCGAGCAAATGACAGGTAAATCCTGTCGATCAATAAATCGATAGCATCAGTGATAAAAAAACCATTTGGAAATAGCTTGCCTCTCAGGAATTACTTCATCATGGCTCCCAAACGATTCCGTTTTGAAGAAATATAGCAATTTGTAAGACGACGAAGGAGCGGAAACTAATTCTTTGGTTTTCAAACATGAAGTGGATTGATGGATACGTTTCAAAGGGAATGAGGACTTTTATTTTTAGGTCACAGTAATCGAGAGTATTTTTCGGTACGCAGAACATGAATACAAAGAGCTATTCGTGATATCTTTCCCAAAATGAATACAAAGCGAATTCCAGTACTTGGGAACAGAAAGCACTGTGGTCTGATTTAGGAATTTTTATCACCACGGAAACAGAAGGAGTGAGTTGGGCTAGAATAATCCAGTACCAACGATATGAGCATCATCATGGAAATTTTCAGGTCACAGTCCATCGTGAAATTGATGTTCTTAGCAAGGATGTGTAGAGAATAACACCTAACTTTTTCTACTTTGGTTAGCCACAAAAAGGTACCCAAATTTTCTTCGGTACTGTATTTGGAAGAATTCTGGTAAGTCCTAGTTGGTCGGCAAAATGTGTTTGCCACCATGAAGATTTGTTCCAACAATGTAACTTAGCAACTAACTGACTGGATGAAATAAATAACCAACCAACCAACTAACTCGATGAATATTTTACCAGTGCTATTAGTAGAAGATTTGGGTTGATTGTGAAGTGAATCGCCGAAGAACGTCAACCCTGTACTCATCGCTAAAACGCAAGGAAGCTGTAATTCCTAACATCCTCATACTGTTTGGAAATTATCAGTTATAATAATTCATTAAAATCCGGATGGCGCTTGAACCCAAGGTGTATGCTTGTTACTCATACAAATTACCACCGGGATATCATTTAGGGCAAGTAATGATTTGTTTTGCGTCAGTACTACAAAAAAGAGCATTCAACCGTCACTGGATTGAAACTGTGCAGCTGTTTGTAGAATCATTACAAACACATTTTCCACCCTGACTACCACTATTACTCAAGTAACGAAACTCCGTAAGTTATCTGCAGTGACTTTTTTTCTCCTATGGAGATGCCGTCTATCAAATGGGTCGATTAGTGCGTAGGCGGGAGTTTGCCACCGTTTAGGGAAAGTTTCTGCTGGGCTCTAAATCGACTGGTCTTGAAGCGAGACAAGCCGTGGAAAGCCAAACCCGGATAGGTTAATGGTCACGTGCATGACTCAAATTCCTACTTCGCATATTTGAGTCCCGAAAGGGTAGTCTTCCGATGACGTCTAAAAAAATGAAACGGCTGTACGATCTGCACCGATACAGCTTCATTTCATAAGTAGGTAAATATTTAGATATTTATTTTTATCAAATGATTCATTGTAAAGGTACAACGTTCAACCAAACATTGAAAATCATGCCAGCACTGTACAGCTGTTTTCTCATTATTGTTAGGAACCAACCCCGATGCACAACCGCTGATCCCCCACTGGAACTCGAAGTCGGATAGCTAATGGAACCGCTTGCAAGCCCTTATTTTAAACGTTTCAAGTTTAGTATCGTATGTATAGCAAAATCTAATACTAATACAAAAGGTATATTGTTAACTACGGTAACAACATGAGAAACTATAGGGGTATTGTCAACTCTAACAGAAATGAACTGAACTAATTAATAAACTTCGGACACAGAATCGAGTATGTGATTAACTTAACACGGCTTTGTGCAGTACTGGCAGCCTCGGGCTGTCATAGCATATCGATGTCTTAAGCGACTGTGTATCTCGCTGATATTAGCAAATTTGCTTTTGATTTCAGTGGGGACAACCATCGAATCTTTCTGATATCAGTGGCTACTATAATAGCTGGTTATTTATATTTCCAATGTACCCGTTACTGAAACTATAAGACATCACGGGAGCCCAATACTCTTTAACTGTCTGGGATAGCGATCATCCGGATCAGCCACGCGAGAGTTGCAGTTTAGCACAACTGGCTCAGATTAGACTTAAGTTGCTGGCTTGCGTCAGATATTATTGTAAGTCATTCCACTTCCTTTGACATTCTATGGAGAATGTCACTCCAGGGAACTGGTCGAATGTGAAGATGAATAAATGTTTCTGTTGTGTGGGTTTTCCTCCAAATTCTTTTAATTCGATTGCCGCCGGTGAAGAAATAACTACAGCAAGGGGATGCAGTGTTTTTTTTGGTTCTGATTTGAATTTGCTATTTGACAGAAGCTAACAGAAAGTTACAAGGCGTAAAGTTATAATACTGAAGCCGCTGTAAGGTTTTGCCGTTCTAGAATCCAGCTCATTATTTATTGCCTCACTGTAACGAATACGGATGGACGGGTAACAAAGTAACCGTGTTGGTATATCGATATTTTGGGGAAGTCATCGTAGTTTCTACACAAAACTTCTTCAACGTCACCTCACGAGCTTCATGGATTTTGCTTTAACTTATTCACCAAAAACCCAGTTCAGTACGGTTTTATTGTATCATTCTTTGGAAGTCATAGTATCAGTTTGTCTGCACAAAGTTCCTTCCAAAATGAACTAATTAGAGGGGCAGGAAATGTGGTCTTGATTACAGGACTTGCGAGCAGGAGTTTATTCACTGTGCCTGGTTCACTACACTGCAGGTATTTTACCTAGCTGCTTGATCGAACAGCCAGGGGAAGCTTCATTTTTAGAGAAAGCATTGATTCGGACGCGCGAAGTGGTTTTATTCCCTTGTCCAATAA